>OU426978.1:134529606-135129606 GCA_911387785.2 Aelia acuminata | reverse complement strand
GGTATTCCAAATTGTTGAATTCCAATATGCAGTGACGACGCTATTTCAGGGAAATTTAAGGGTAAGCATGCTATTGCTTTATTTTACATTATGGAGAATGACAAAACCATATTATGTTAACATGTTATTTTTATAAATCTTTTAATACTGTTTTTGAATGTTTGTTCATTATATTTTAGATGAATATGGCGCAGGACGCCGAAAGCTCCTTGTATTATACTAAATAATAAAATATTTATATTTGAGATCGTCTTGGTGGATATACTTTGATCAACATTTTTAACGATCTACCTACTACTTAGATAATAAATGGATTTTCAGCTAATAATAATTAAATATTTTTTATATTGATAGTTTATACTTTACTGGAAGACTTTTTAAATTTCTTTTTGGTCTTTTATTATTCCAAATTTATAATATAGTGAAAAATCCAATCTTCCTTTATGATATCTATACATATTTTTTTCAATACATTAAAACCTCACAACGTTTCGAGGCTCATTGCCTCATCTTCAGGTGTACAAAACATATATTATAACCATAAATACATCAATTTATTAAAGTCTCGTCAATAAATAAATAATTAAGTCAAATTGGCCACCTCACTGTTACTGGCTTTAGGCTGTTTGCTACTTAATCCTATTCATTCACTATATTATAAATTTGGAATAATAAAAGACCAAAAAGAAAATTAAATATTTTTATTATATTAAGATACGCGTACCTGGTAAAAGGATACTCCAAGAGTCATCCGGTAGCGGCATTGGCAGCTTGGGGTGTACTTTAGCCGCTTGCAACTCCCCTTTGAGAACGTTTTGCACGCTCTCCAATACTTTGTGGACCCCTTCGGCTTGAGTGTTGTCGATGAGGGGCTGGGGGTCGTAAACGGGGAGGGAGTCCAGCTCGTCCCCTCCCGCTATGAGGCTCTGGATCTGGTCGAGGGTCATCAGCTTCTTCACCAGCTCCCCGTCCTCCCCGAAGGAGTAGAACTCGTAGCGGTCCGGCGAAAGGAGGGTGCCTGGGGTCCCGACCACCTGCGGCTTCTTCTCCACATCGCCGTCCGTTATGTAGGTCTTCGTGCCGTTCCCGTGGTCCATTATCACGGACACTGATGTCACTACACTGGAATGAGCCAACACTCATTAACTTTATATTGGTTTATTATCCACAATTTAATTGACTAATAATTTAATATAATAAATTTTATGTTAGGTTTATATTTCAGAATGCACATCACCATGATTAGGAGTAGAGGTAAAGGTTTATAACATTGCTACTAACTACTAAACTAAATAAGGCAAACGATCTCATTGAGCACCTTTATTTCTTTCACTCTGAAAACGGGTATTTATTTATATATATTATTATTTATTATTATTATTTATTTATTTATATATATATATATATATAGTTATTCGATAGTTTCTACGTCTTTCAATCCAATGAAACCATTCTAATGACTGATTCAGTAGATAGTTTAAATTATCGATCAAAAATCACATTTTGAAAATGGAATGTTTTGCGGAATACACATAGGGTAAAATATCATTTTGCATTTATTGCTTTTCTATATTCGTATTAATAGATAGATACGTTTATGTAATTACAAAAAATTATCCTCTTATATCATCATATTTGTTCGTTTAATTTTAATTTTTTTTTATCATTTTTTAAACTATTTTATATCTTTAGGCATATATTTTTGAAAATATACTTATATACAAACGTACGTATGTGAGTAAAAACTTTGAGTTTGACTGCATCGTCATGGAAATGGTCTCACTGGATTCAGAAGCATACAATTTTTCAACAACGATCTATCACACGATCTACTTGGAGCAAAATAAATTTGCACACCTCCTCATTTTAAGCCGCTTCCCTAAAGGGTAGCTTCTCTTTTTTTTATTTTGATGAACCCTGCTGCTCGATTTTTATTACTAAATAGAAGTTATAAAGTGTTGTAAAGATAGGAAATTGGTGCCTAGCCTCTTTGTGGCTATGTAAATAAAAGCTATATAAATAAAAAGGGGTGTTAAACAAAGGAAAAACTCTGTAGTTGCTGATTTAGTTTTTCTCAAAATCTGAATATATGAAGTCATATCTTTTTTTACTAGACCCTCCCATTGTTTTAAAAAATATAATTAATTAAATTAAACATAAAATCCATCTTATGTTTATAGGTTCCTTATCCGCTACATTTTGTTAATAGGCCTTGAACCATAAATCCCAGCACCACATTGTCATTATGGCTGGATCACAGGGAAAATCAGACATGTTTTCTCAGTTGGAAAACCCAAAAGCTTAAACGAATTTTTACAAAAAAAATATTACAAATATTATTATTAATTATAATATATAGTATTAATGTGCAACTCACCTGGATCCTAGAAGCTTCCTGGTCTGCTCCGAGTCCATTTCGTGAGGCAGAGGGACCGCGTACCCGGCAGCCAGGCAGACAGCCACCCACAGCCACCTCTCCATACTCCTGCCATCAATACAAAATACAATATAATACATGCATTGCTATAGTTATCTGACTAATAAAATAAATCAACGTTATTATCCAAAATGATTATCTGTATCAACTATTAATTCATTCACTTACTATCGTTCAAACCTAACTATGCTTAAGTGTTGCGAAATTGTTAACCCTTTTAAACTTGACATTTTGTATCTTCCTAAAACTATTTATAATAGTAAAGTGATGCCAAATTTTCGTAAACTGAATTTCTGATAAAATCAAATAAAGATCAATAATAATGAAAAATGTATATGACCATTTGTGAGTCCGAGCTATTTTAAAGGATAGTATTGAGGTTGTTGATAAGTGACTAAGAATCATTAATGGTCGAGAATTACTATGTTTATAATTTCTTTATTGAACTTGCCAACGATCCATACATGACTACAAGTCAGTGAATCCTAATATTCTAAAATGAAAAATACAAATGAACCGGCCTGACAGAAGAAAGAATTTCTGTTTTGTTGGTTTATTTAACGTCACTTTGTGTTGCTATAGCTAATATGGCCCTGCTCTAATGGGGATGCTAAATTTTGCCTATCCAGTTATAATTAGGATTGGTATCATTAACGCGTACATGAGATTCACAGACTCGGGATTTCCATTTTACGTCCCATCCAAAGGACAGCAGAGACAAGGAGTTTTTACACCCTTTAAAATATCCTAGGGCCACCTGGCGGACCTTCGTTGTAGTAGTTGGCTAAGCTAACCGATACACCACAGGTGACCGCAAGCATTTATCTTTTAATAATACTGATTTAAATTTAATGTACTGTTATGATTCTAATTTATGATTATGTAGCAATGTATATAATTTAATAATTATTATTAAATAAACTGCTAAATTAATGCTTAAATTTATGTACAACATTAATGCAAAAATATAATGCTTTATTTATATAACAATTACTGTTTTTACACCCATCATTATATTAGTATAACGAAGGTAGTAACGACCATAATGACCTCTTGTTCATCTTTTGACCTCAGTTAAATTGTTCTAGTCAGAAAGCTACCTAAACTACTAGCGTCAGGAGATTTATTTTACTTTTTTAACAGGCATAGCAGATTTTTTCTCCTAATAGTTGTTGAGTAGTTTTTCTGAAAAATATTTCAAAGACATGCACCAAACAAGATTCAAACAAACAAACAAGATTCATTCAGTTTTTACAATTTCAGAGAGCTCTTAAAAATTAGTAATTATCGTTAAGATGTTATTCTGTTAGGGTGCCTGGAGGCTTTATGTTGATGTAGCGGTTGTGAAATAATTTTAATCAAACAGAGATTTTCATAGTTTTTTTTTTTTTTATATCGAACAAATTTTTCATAAATTAATGTATTTGAACGGATGCTGACTTAGTTAATAAAATCCCAAAATGAATTAAATCACTTTAATAAAAAAAAAAAAAACATAAAAACGTCTAGATTTACTTTGAATCACTAATAAAAAAACAAACATAAAAACGTCTAGATCTGCTTTGCTAGTAGTTTACATATATTCGAAAATTTATCTTCCAGTCAAATATAATCTTATATTATCAATGAACAATTGATCCGGCAATGCATTGTGATATTGAACCGTAACTCTGATTCATTATACCTAATAATCCAGAGTAAATATAATATTACATTTCTTATTTACTGAATAATTCTGTTTCTCTTGAACTCAAAATTTCTATTGCGGATACAGATCAATTCAAAATCATAGTTCTGCTATTGCTTACGAGAGCGAACTAAACAAGTTTCATATACCTATAGAAAAAAAGAATAGTCGAAACTATTCGACTACTGAACTAGTAGAAGAAAAAATAGTCGAAACTTTTTTACTTTTTTTGTTAAATCTATCCTTAAAAAGAAGAGGGCTGATTATGTTTCCTTGCTCCGTTAAAAAATCCTAACTGATTAGATATCGCTATTTTATCTACCCATGTCTAACCTCACCGAGCCTTCCGGTGTTTTTTTATCAGTTAAGTATTGATTACATCTTCATATGAACACATTATAGACGATTTTTTTTTTTTTTTTTCAGTTACGGTTGAAAATGCAATTAAGAAACTGCAGTCTAAATTAAAAAAAATTAAGGAAAAGTAACGCTACATTTTTTCCATAAGTTAAATTTAAAAATTTAAGGACATTTATATGAAACCTATCCAAGTTTTATAGTTTAAAATTTAAATACAGTTATTCCTTATGTTTCAAATAAAATATTAATTTTTAAGAAAAAAGTTCCCTTTGTTTATATATATACTTATATTCGGCTTATAAAACATGATTTTGAATAACAAATACACTAGATACTGATTAAAGATGTATTTTACTGAAGTAAGTTATTTGCTACTGTCGTCTGTTAAAACAGATCTTTTCGAAGTTACTTCTACAAACAGATTACTGGTCAGCGCAAAACAGCAACTAGTTTGTTCTCAGGAAATTCTTCAGAATTTAGATGTCCATGATACAAAGGAAATTCATTATGACGTTGTTTTTTAAATGAGATTTATAAAAATTAGGGACGAAATCAAAGCTTTTAATAATGATTAATAATGATCAGGCCCCCACGTCTTTTGATCGAGTACATCCTACACTAGAGGCCACCTCCTCCCTGACCGTTTGATATAGCAGAACTATTAATAATCGAATAATTTAATTTACTTTAAAAATTAATGTTCAAGAAATATAAATAAATTGCTAATTTTTAACTTAAGTTAAAATTTTTAATTAATAATAGAGTTAGCTCTTCAAAAACACTTTTTGAATTAGAAAATGTTAGCATTTTTTTTTTTAACGTACTTCCTACTTTGCACTCGTGTTACTGATATGAGAACGCTAACCAGTTTTCTTATGTTGCCCTAAACACTTCAACTTGATGGTTATCGTTTGCTTCTTTTCTTCTCCTATATTCTACTTTCTATTCTGTTGTTAATTCTCTATCCGGTGGCCTCCCATGTAGTCCTCCCCTTCTTCGGAAGTTGGAAAACCCCGGGTCCGACGACTTCTTCAGACCCGTACGCATTCTTATTAGTGCGTGTAGTTCCTTTCTTCCGTCAACTCAGGGAACTCGTTCTCCGTGAGGACTTAGAGCCGAGGATCCCCGAGTAGCTTTAATCTCACTGCCAAATTGACGGCGATTCATTTAAAAACGACATTCTTGGCTTTCTCTGGTATTCTACTTATACCGGTATTCTGTGAGACAGGGAAAAGCTATGCTGATGGGCTCGAAAACCCCAATGAATATAGAAATTTCAAAACCGAATTGACCGGTAGCAAAACACTCTTTGCTTCCAGAAATGTCCGAGCGGTATGAAATGACTATTTTAAGGTAGATCCTTTCGTGGTTGCTTTTCGGTAGTGTCCCGGATATCCATCTTCCATTTTCTTGGATCCTCTGGAATCCTTACCTGGACAATTTTCTAGAGATCTAGTCGGCCTTTCGTGTTTTTACTGTTTTTTTAATAGCTCTTCCCGCAGGATGAGGTCCTGAGGAATTCTTTCATCTAAGACCTGCAGCGCCTCATGGAATGCAGTCCAATACTGCTTTCGTCGTCGTACATGCTGCGGTACCATCCCTATTATGAAATTGTTAGCAACCTACGAATTAAAAGCTTCCGAGAGTTTTTTTTTTATTGTATTAATCATTACATTAAAAATTGAAGTCATTCATGACCTCCTGTATCCAAAAGACCGTATACATTTCCTCAAATTACGAATAAAAGCCTGATTTATATCACGGGTTTGGAGCTACGGCCTTGATTTTTGTTGATTAACCAAACTATCGAATTTCCTTTGCATCTAATCCTTGTGATGAAAGATTCTTGATACACCTTATTTTGTCATAAATCAAATGGTAGGTAAAGACTTAATGTATCATATGCTGCCAATTCTGCCCCCATCGACTAGATTGAATCCAGACAACTATCTGTTCTTTCGTTGACGCCATATCCAACCAATCGATCGGTTATAGTTAGGCGTCAACGAACGTTATAGTTAGGATCGCGATCCTAATTAAAACGGAGTGTACCTAACTATATTTATTATCTATAAAATTTAAAAGAAAATCAAAGAAGATTTATAACTTTCTTATAAGATAGTGATTTATGGTAGGATAGTATGTATAATGATTATTTGGGACAACAGCTATATATACATTTTTCGGAAAGCATATATTTACTTTTCTAGAAGTTAATATTACGGTAAGCCACAGCAAACCCAGACCAGGTTTAGCTAGTTATTTATAACAATGAACAGTAGCTAATGGACCAAAACTTAAAAAAAACTTATCATTTTTCAAAAAATAGATTTTATTTACTTATTACCTACCATATTATCCAAAATATATTATGCAATGCCATCGACTTATGGCGAATTACCTCATGTGTAAACACCTTTGTATGAGGTAATTACTCGAAGTTATTAATTAATTTACTTATTATGAAGTAAATACTCGTTGGTGCATACTGGAATGTTTGGACAAGGAATTTGGCTAAGCCGCCCTTGGTGAAGTGCCCTAGATAAAATAAGGTTGATTCCAGGAGTTTTAAGGGAAAAAATTGGGATCGAGAAGGATAAGTGGCAACCTCTGCTGGGAAGGGAGCAAGCTCGATATCGCTACGATAGCTTTTTGTCACGGTTTTGGCCACGCTCGGCTGCGCCTGTCTCTGGCGCCCTATTTCTTCTTTTTTTTTACTTTCACTTAGCTATATATGAAATATATAGTAAGTGGAAGTATTGCGATCGTGAAAAATTTCGACTTCCGGTTTTCAACGGAAATACACGTTTTGGGGTCCCCTGAGTCGAAATGACCAAGTCCCGCGAAATGGTCTGTGTGTGTGTGTGTCTGTGTGTGTGTTTGTGTGTGTGTGTGTGTGAACAGACTAGCTCAAAAACTATAAACCGTGCGATCCTGAAATTGGGTATTTAGTGTAAGTATATGCCCGCGATGTGACAGCATAAATTTCATCAAAATTACTTAAAGGTAGGGGGTAATTTACTTAATAACTTTTTAGGTATTTTTCGATTTTCTCAAAAACGGCTCTAACGATTTTGATTAAACTGAGTATTTGATCTATGTATATGCCCGAGATATGGCTGTAAAAATTTCATCAAAATTGATTAACTGGAGGGGGGACTTTACTTAATAAATTTTGTAACATTTCCACGTGTTTTTTTTATATACTCAAAGAAGGCTTTCACGATTTTGATCAAACTGGGTATTTGATGTATGCATAAGCCAAAGATGTGATAGCCAACATTTCACCAAAATTGACCAACCGGAGGGGGGACTTTACTTAATAAATTTTGTATCATTTTCACGTGTTTTTTTTTTTTTTTTTATTCAAAAACGTCTTTAACTATTTTGATCAAACTGGGTATTTGATGTATTTATATGCCATAGATGTGATAGCTAACATTTCATCAAAATTGGTCTAACGAAGGGGACCACAACAACGCATTAATTTCTAATCTAAGTAAGTTGGTAAGTGAAAGTTGTGTGTTGCGCGCACGCACCAGAATTTTTTTTTTTTGTGTTCCCTACTCATGGTATTAGTTATTGCTGCATTATATGTTACTTCCTACCGCTTTTCTGTACAAGGAAGGTACAATACTGAACTAAATCGTATTAAATGAACCATGATATGGCGAGTAATATGTATTACTAATATTTAAGTAGAGTAATAATAATCATTACTTAATATGTAACCGCCCTTTACTAGATCAATGATTAGCATTTTAAATCCATATAGATTTTTCCGCCGCATAAATAGTCACGATAATCCTAGATCATAGCCCATAGCAAGCGTACATAAATATATACGTTGATGTATTTATTTATGGTCTTTTGGTTAAATATTATTTTTTAATTTATAAATTATTTTACAAGAAGATAAAAGATTCGACCACGGCCGGGAATCGAACCCATGCGGAGGACCTGGGTTCGATTCCCGGCCGTGGTCGAATCTTTTATATTCTAATAAAATAATTTATAAATATATACGCTGTATTATATGTATGTCATATTTGATGTAAATTGTTTAAAAGAAAATTTTTCTTCCAGGTTGTTGATTTGCAAACCAAAAAAAAATGCAATAAGTATTTCACCTCGCCCATTTAGTTAAGCAAATAAATATCTTAGTCACTTCCCTAAAAATCTTGTGGGTGGGATGTGTTCGTTGGGAAGTCTATGTTTTTGTACTTAGGGGCTCTTTTTGTAGATCTAGAACTTTATTACCAAAATGATTCTTGAAGGTTTTTTTTTTTTTTTTTTTTTTTTTTTTAACTTAAAAAAAAGGTTCTACTCAACTGTTAAAAGAAAAAAAATAATAAGTTTAAGTATGATTTTTTTCTTTAAGTAATGAAAATAAACAGGATAAATTGATGATTTCTTATGATCCTTTATAAGCCAACGAACTGGCACGGGTAGAATAGGAGCTGTGATCGTTTATAGATAACCAAGAGGACACAAACGTGTCATAAACCTCAATGAATGGGGTAAATCAGAGAAAGATGGACGTTTCACAACCGTTTTTCTATTTAGTTCGGAAACCACGACTTTTTTTTTTTTTAAAGGGAATGTGGAACGCGTATGACGACCTAAAAGGTCAGGTCAATGGTTGGAATGTGGTTAGACACCAAAGCCATACCCTGTGCCATTGGCGGATCCAGGGGGAGGAATGTGGGGCCATAGCCCACCTACAACCGGCTGGATTTGCTCATGCCCAGTGCTCATCAAAAATTTGATGAATAGATGATGTATGGTGGTTAAATCGACTTTTAATTAAATAATTATGGAGAAAATTTATTTTAAAAATGTTTACGTTTGAAAAAAAAAGAAACCCTGTTTATTTAGTGTACTTAGTATATCAATTAATAAAAATTTGTAGATGAAACAGATCGAATAAAAATAAAAGGGCCAAAAAACATAACTGGCTAATTTATATTTCATACATTACTCCATTAAATAAATATAAAATTCAAGATATTTTTTGCACCCAAGAAGGTAGCTGCATTATAGAATCGATTTAAAGTAGTTATTTTTTATTTAATTTTACTTGTAATATAATAAACATGTATTTGTTATCATTAAAAATGTTGCAATTATAATTTGTAATCTTACTAATAGCTAATACGCAACAATGAACTTCAATCCATAAGAACAAGTAAATATTGCCCCTTATACAATTCGATTTGCCAACCAACTATATCCTGCCAGAGTCAATCATGTTTCCATTGTCAATATTCGAGCACGACCAAAATAATATCTCAGGCTCGCCTGTTGGGAAAACACCACGTTAAATTCACGTACAATAATAAGGTCTAAAAAATTGTTCCCATGTAGGTAGAATATGCAACTTGTATACATATGTTCCCGTTATTATTTAATTGCAATATGCCATATTTATTCCTCACTCAGAAATCAGTACATACCACACATCAGTAATATTACGGTATCCGAATTCCCTAAAGTTTTAAATATGAGACAAGGCTCAGCAAAACTAGAACCAATTTATTACAACTTTATCGTCAAATATATAAAATTAAGATCATTCATAGTGAATAAGCAAATATGCCTTAATATTTGAAAAAACTTTTAGAAACTTCGATGTAGACACTTATTTAAGAAACTTAGTAGTAGCGTATCTCTTTATTTATAATTTATTATTAATTTTTGAGTAAAATGTAAACCTATTTATATTGATGTAAATTATCTAAAATTAACATTTGTAACATGTCCATTAGTAATGCTGTATTTAATCTTAATATTCTTATCACTAAATTATTATTGCTTAATCAATCCTCTGGGTTCTATTTGTATGGGGAACTCCTTCTACTTTCTATAAAAAAATAATTCTACTGCAATTGTCTTGGTTACTTTTATTTATTTTTTTAATGATGGCTGAAATCACAAAGTTACATAGACTGCTACAAACAAATAAAGATATAGTTCGACTCAATTTTATTTCCGATCTGATATTTTTTTTCTCAAGAGCAGAGCTACCCTTAGAGGAAAGGCTCGACCAATTCATTGACCCCCGATAACAGATAATTTAGAAAGAACCCGAGGGAATTGCACACAGATGAGAATTAAGGTGTACGGATAACAAGGGGCAATTAAAACAGTGCAATGCTCTGAGAAATACTTTCTGTTTCAAAATACAGTTGTGTCGTCACCTGTACAATCATCCTCTGCCTCCATCTGTCAAGTATTTCAATGTCATGTCATCGTTTTTAATTTGATTTGAGCTAAAGCGCTGGTTTAATTATTTTTGTTATCCGCTAAATAGGTATATATCAGTTTTCAAAAACATTTTTAATCGTCATAAACGGTATATTGCATTATTGCTATTTCGATTTATTTATATGTGCTTTATTGACAAATGACGAAACAAAATATTGTTATATCAGGATTTATTATATAAGATACGGTAGATTACTTTTCCAGCTCCCAGGAACGATGAATTCTGATTAATATGTATCTAATAAAAGAGAATTTCACGGAGACATAATTTTAGGTATTAAATCAGCATCGGGTAGTTTAAATCGACACATCATCTTGTTATTAATTAATTTTATTATATAGATTTTTGGGTAACGCGGAATATTTCAACATGAAAGATAACAACTGTCATTTTTAGGCCTAAAAATCAAACGTTTTCGAGAAAAGGAGGTGCATAGTCTTTGATGTTGCTATGGATGCATATATATATATCTAAGATAAGCCTAGCTGACCGTTCAGATACCCAAAAAGGACATACATGAATCTGTATAACGAAGAAAATACAATTGATTTTCCGGTACATGTAATATGTAAGTGAGACACACCTTATGGTTAAGACAATCCTTAAACGAACGACTGAAAAAAACTGTTTTCCAAATTTTAAAAATTGAAAATCAGACTGAAACTTAATACATACACTTATTTACTGAAACCTATATGGACATGCGCCTCACAAATTTATAGTTCAGCAAAAAAGACACACATAAAAAACTACTAACATTTCAATCCAAAATTTTACGACTATTAACGAAAGCCCAATCGTACGTTAGTAAAAACTCTAAATACCGACTTACAATTATCAATTATCAACCAACAAATAAGAACTTTTCATTCTTGCTTTGATATCAAATTACGCGGACATAAAAACAGACTTCTTAATGACATGTCCACTACAGATATGCTTCATATTATCACTGATGAGCTGCAGGGCTCCGTCTTCCCACATGACAAAAATTCCAATATAACAGGAGTGATTATATCTCAATTGCAGATTGTCACTTAGTTGCGATGGGTGCAAATGAAAGTATGAAGTATGAAACATGAAATTAAAATATAAAAAAATGCTACAGCACACAACATGTTTCTTGTTGTAAACGATTGATATTGTGCCGGGAAATAACAACGCGACAGGGAGCCTATGGTCAGCACGCCTTACCGCTAATGGAAAACGGCACCCTCCGCACGCACGCACGCCGAAGTGGGGTGTCCCCGATAGGGATTGGCTGTCGAGACCGTGTCCACCAATGGGAACCCGTGTTCCAATTGTACCCACGTTTAACCTTCCACCTATCTTCGAATCGTGTTATAATTTCCTTAAGCACTAACGGTCAAACGGTCTAAGAAATGGATCGTTGATTTATAATTAATGCAGATAAGACAACATAAAATGCTATCAATAATAAATAAATCAGTTATTTCAAAGGTGTAATTTACTTTTTTTACCCTGATGGCAGTGGGACATCCAAATCGTAGTTTAACCTTGAAAGTAAATTATGATCCACTCTCAAAAAAATCTCGCATTTCCGGTTATCTGTAATATTTCCGGGAAGGCGGAGGGCGGGAAATTAATCCAGCGTAAAATGTCTCCGGGCTACGGGACTCACCTGAGTCCTGCATATGCATCTGCATACAGCGCTCCCGCAAAAATTTGACCATTTACAATGCAAAAGATGATAATAGATAAACCCCGATACGTTCTCATATCAACCAAGTAATATATTTTCTGGTATTAAACGCCACCAAGGTCGGAGAGCAGCTTTGTGATTATTATTTTATTTTTTATCTATTATTATCCTTAGATATTAAGGATGTCTCAGTTATTGGGATTCAAGGTATTTATTAATTTAATAAAACACAATACCGATGTAAACAAATCAGAATTACATCCTAAACATATTTTAAACCATTCGACGAATTGAGCTAAAAATAGAAGGTGTAGAGGGGGAGGGGTATTTAGTTTCATTCTAAATGCTGGATTACTAACAACTCACCTATCACTGCTAATGTTTATTATCTGAAATAAAATGTACATTAGCCGTTATAAATAAACATTAGGGTATTTAGGTTATTTTTACTTTTGTACTGGAAAAGCTGACCTACTTTGCCCCGGCTGGATATGCTCATGATTACTTATGTATTAAAATGCAGAGTAATTTTATTGTTCTTAAGAAGGATATCGTTCCGAAACGAGAAAGAAACTTATAAATTACTTTATAATACAATGTGATGGAAATGGTTGGGGATGCGGTCACATAATTATGATAATAATAATAATAATAGCGGTCAAATTATAATTATTTGACCGTACCCCAACCATTCCCTTGCCATAAACATCTACAATCAACCATGTATCTCCATTATTATTTTGCAAATTCTTTATATTTGCAGGCATAGTTGGTTTGAGATGTATTCACTAGTTTAAAAAAAAATTATAAACAGTTGATAGAATTTCTTTATTCTTCATTTTATTTATTTATTTGGTAACTAAATAACTTAAAAACCAATTGAAGTTTGAAGTGATGGAAGTGTAATACAAAAATCTATTGTCTTTCTGTGATTCAATATTTGGAGTGAGGTGGGGAATCCCCTGTTATTCTTCCCAATTGAAACAAATTGCGAGTATTCATTGTTGCTAATCGAAACAATAATAGGTATGGAATTGATTAGAAATTTAATGTAGTTATCTCTCTATATATAAGAGGCTTTGTCCTGACTGACAGAATCAACGCAGAGCAAAAACTACTAATGATAGAAACTAGAAGTTCGGAATTTAGATTTTAAATGCGATGTAGGTAACCACTAAGAAAGGAATTTCAAAAATGAAACCCTTAAGGGGTTTAAATAACGAAATTGTCGTTTAACTCTAACGGAGACTGATTTTTGCACTTCGAGAAAAAATATCTAATTTTGTCCCATTTTAAAGATCTTGATGCGACAAGTTTAACTCGAAAGCCCCTATGGACCATCGAAAACCATGTTTTAAAGCCGAAAAATGAAGCGTTCACGACGAGTAAGCAATTTTTGTTTCGGCAGTTATAGTGAACTCTCTCCATTGCGCGTCTCCCTCTCTTCTACCGAGCCGGCAGCTTCCCCCTCCAACATTCCACCTACCGGAAGCTCAGATCCCAGGTATGTTGTTAATATATAAGTTCTTTGTCCAATTGTCTGGATAACACTCCGACTTAATTAATTTCTAGATTCGAAAGTAATTTCAGTGAATGAAAAGTATAGTACAGCGAATTAATCAATATAAATACATTTTATTTTGTTTTTTTCCAGGAGGATGTCAACACAGTTAAACCTCGGAATGTTTTTTTTTTTTTTTTTTTTTTTTTTTCTGACAAGTTTTACCAAAAAGAAACGGTAAGAAAGCAATACTTGCAGGCTTCTTTTTTCTTATGATCTTGAGGTAAATTATGATTTGATTGCTGTGAAGATAGGATTGTTATATTGATATTGTTAGAGGGGAGAGACCATGAGCCGTGGCTTACTTTCGGAAACCGGTTGCAGAAGTGGCCGCTACTTCGCCCATTCAGTTACCACATTAACTGAATTAAATCCATCCTACCATTTTAAAAGACTGCGAAATAAGTCTCTTTGTCTGTAAACAGATGATTATTAATCACACCATGGCCAATTTCGCTTAACTTAATTGTTTGTTTTAAAGAACTAAGAGTTGCAGTTTACGAAAATTTTGGGTGGGATAATTTATTTTCCTTTTTTTAAATGTCGAATGTTGTTCGAAATGGAACCACGAATGTTCTCTCCTAAGGTTGGAATATATTGATTACCAGCGAACATTCAGCATCGAGAACCTGAATCTTTTGTAGCCGAACTATTTCATTCATTCAAAATTTCAACTATTTCATTCATTCAAAATTTCAACTATTCCATTCATTCAAAATTTCAACTATTTCATTCATTCAAAATTTCAACTATTTCATTCATTCAAAATCATTCAGCCAAAATTTCATTAAAATTGATCAATTGGAGGGGGTACTTTACTTAATAAATTTTGTCTCACTTTCACGTGTTTTTTTCATTTACTCAAAAATGGCTTTAATGATTCTGATGAAACTGCCTATGCCCGCGATGCGACAGCCGAAATTTCATCAAAATTTGTGAAACGGTGGGGGTACTTTATTTAATAAATTTTTTCTTATGTTCACGTGTTTTTTTATTTACTCAATAACGGCTGTAATGATTTTGATCAGACTGGATGTTTGGTTTATGTATATGCTCACGATGTGACCGCCAAAATGTCATCAAAATTGGTCAAACGCAGGGGGCTCTTTATTTCATAATTTTTTTTCTAATTTTTACATTTTTTTCGAATATTTCAGAAACGAGTTTAATGATTTTGATTAAATTAATCATTTGTAATCAAAATCAAGTAATCTTTTTTATATTATTTATAGAAATGGCAATTAAAAAAACATGACAATTTCTAATCTATCTAGTAAGTTGGTAAGTGAAAGTTGTGTGTTGCGCGCATCCACCAGATTTTTTATCATGTGAATATACGTCGACACCGATTACATATCTGCAAACTGTTCTTAGCATTAGATTTTTTTTAGAATGGAGGAGGCAAAAACGTATGAATGGAGAATGCTCCAAACAATAACACTTTTTGTAAGGTTATGTTATAGTATAATTACTAATATTGAGCAATCCTAATGTATAACGTGGAATCCAGAGCACATTGCAAAAATATTATCAAGTTATACAATTAACAGGATTATTAAACATTTTTTCCAGGACATGTGGAGTTCTTTCGAGCTTTAATTTAGAGGGAATGGATTTTTAAATATGAAAAAAATAATTATTTCATAAAATAAAACTCTGCTTTTTCTTTCTTCGTTTAGGCATATAATGAAGGACTCAATGTAGCATTTAGTTTTTGTTACAAAAATTTAAATTTACCTTTTCTTTTCTCCTCCACCTTGCCACCAACGCTAGTGGAGAGAACCCGAACAATATTTAAAATTGAATAGCGAATTTTAGTTTCTCTGTGTAGTTGATGTCTCTAAAGAAAATATGAAAATAGCTCTTTGGATAAGAATGCTACTACCATAAACTGTAAACGATACTTTTCATCAGCTGAATATTGAATCGGTATGGTATTGGTAATTCTTAATTTCTTCATCACTGAAAATGTGGGCTTGTATTTAGTTTCTGATATTACATGTTAAAGTCAATGTTAGTTGAACTGTATCTAACTGGTTAATCCCATGGGCATATGCAGTAATGGAGGGGAGTCAGATGCAAAAATAAAATTTACAATAAATGAAAATTCATTTGTAAAGCACTCAACTTATATTTAACACAAATAAAAGTTCATTTAATTTAAAGGTATAAATATCAACCGATTGTAACGCTAAAAAATAAATGTTTATTCTTGAACGATCATGGCTTGTTTCTCCTCCCCTTAAAAAGATTTCAATTAAGAGACAATTTGATTATAAACCCGAAGTGCTGTTAAAAATAAACTGGGCTTGATGAGAGCTATAATGGAATTTGTTGCCAAATCCTATAACCTGTTTTCTTCATCCATTCACCGACCTTCTCAAACAGTTTCGAATGATGTAATTCACTTTGTTTTTCCATGTTTAGTGAATGAATCAATAGAAAAAACGAAAAAGAAAAAAAAAATCAAAACAAGAAAAACCTCCTCATATATTACTGAATGAGAGAAGCATTAACTCGCACTTAGACATGAACAAAGTATAATCACGGTCCAGTATATAACCAATATATAACGACAAGCGGTTAGGAACAGTATTTACCATTTAAAACTTTAGTATCGTATTCAGGATAATATAATATGAAACGTGATGACCGATATATAATGGAACTTATTATAATTAAAATGTGAAAGAAATAAAGTATATATATATATATATAGAAAACATAGAAGCATAACAAATGAGAACGAAGATGAAAAAGCTTGTACGTCATCGAGAGCATACTGACCTAACTCGTGCGGTACATGCCGATAAGCCACGTTTATCTTAACCTACTTATGTTCCAAGCATGGATTCATATTTAAAATTATATTATAACATATCCGACTCTGGATAATGATAAACAGATATATTAGTGGTAACTCATTGTTGGGTTCCAATGATTCACTACCTCAACACGTCTCTCAATACCCAGAATGTGTGTTTTGAATTTAAATCGATAACTTTCCCCGATACATATATGGAGGTTCAGACTTCGAACCCTGGAAATATATGCTCCCTCCCCCAACTTCTTGACCATTTTTAGCAAACGTGGGCTGCTGGCAGACGTGTTATATTCAGCTGATCCACCTACTCCTTGAGACTTTCGGTGACTCAATGTGACACTGCTGATGCCATCCAAACGGAAAGTGGACATCCCGGCCCGGACCGTTACTCCTTGCCAAGAGTGTGTCCCTTTGATACCAGAGTCCGGTGCGTACATAACATAATCCCTCGTCTCCAGTTCAGAGCAGTTGCTGGGGGAGGAGTTATATCAGTTGAGGAAGTGCCAATGGAAATTTTAAGGAATGTTGAGAGCGAAAGCAAATACCTTGATTGATACCTCTTCAAAGATATATTGAAATTAATATAAGTGTTTGGGATATCATATAATAAACTGTTAATCTAATTACATTTGTTTAATTAGAGGCATAAATAGTAAATCAGCCAGACTTTTATAACATTTCATAAAAACATTTTAAAAATTTTGCGCCGTCTCCGTAAAGATTGTGTTGTATTGAACATGGTATTTAATATTTAATTTAATAATTTTTATTAGTAGTTAGTCGGTAATCGTACAAATCATAATAAAATTATTCGATTTATTGCATTTTTCCGCTTTTTATAACATTTCCAATTTTGCTAAGGATTCATGATAATCAGAAGGTAATCATTACATAATTTTTAGTGCATTTATATTTTCCGAGAGGAAGTGTTGATTTAGCTGCGTTGTCACGTAAATCCGGCCACTCCGAGATGACCTAGGTAGGTCGCCACTGAACAGTCGAGATTTTGGCCGCTTTTTCGACAAGATATCGTGATCGATGAAAATGGTTGTATGGCCTATAATATTTTGGAACGTTATTTTTTAATTATGATTGCTCGAGTATTCTTCTAAAAACTGAGGCGATAATATATACTGATCCGGTAGGAGCCGTTAATTAATTAATTAATCGATATCAATCATATCGAGTAATTATAATTATTAGAATATAATTAGGATTTTTCATAAGAATTAAATAATAATAATTATTTTAATAATTTAATTTAATGTTAAACTTAATACTGTAAATGACTGCTGTTGAAAAGGGGTTTACTTCCCCTCTACGTTCGAGCCGTTCTTAGATGAAGGTGCTTTCCAAATGCTTAGCCGTAAGTGGAGAAAGATGCAAGGTCCTTTGAGAAGGCCCGCCCGCACCAAGTGTGTAAATGTCTACCTTTTCACGACTACTTACAACCACCTACTTCTATTATGCGCTTAAACTACTGGTTGATATACACCGCAAGAAAAAAATTCGATGTTTTGAAACGTTTTAACACGTTGAAACAATAAAACACGGTTGTTCTTAAAGGGCAAATAAGTGAATGAAAATTGAAAATAAAAAACATTTCAGAGAAAAGGGATAGAATGACAGCAAAAATAAAGGTTCTCTTGCTGTTTGATAAAGAGAAGTTTTTAATCTTATCACTTTTCGAGTTCCTCATAGTTTTCCCCCTCCATAAAAAGGCGTTTTTATTTTTTCGATTAATTTTCTCAATCATCTCTGGCAATAATTTTGAAAATACAAATATAATCAAAATAACCGAACGGCGATGTTTTGTGGGCGCCCTGGATAATATTCTCGAATAAATTACCATTTCAGAATAATTTCCAAAATGGCATGACCGGAGCCGGTATTCCCTTATCTGTTATTTAAAAAAAAAAAAAAAAAATCCATGGAAAAGTAATTACAATAATAAGAGATAGCTTTATAAGAAGAATTGTTGCCACAGTCTTGTACTTTGTTTTATTCTCATTTTATTAATTCTTAAGTGAATTTATTTTCTCTCGAGGTGGGGGGATGCAAGAACCATGCGAGTATTTTGACGGGTATTACTAAAACGTAAAAGGGATACAAACACACACAACACATCCGTTTCAGTTGTTGTCGGGCCATACCAACATAGTCAACTCGACGATTTTCATAATTCCAAGTCCCGTGTGATCATGTTATAGAATTCTAATCGAAATTATTAGTAGAGCGAAATTTTCGTTAAGTGGTTCCCTTAACAATTCAAAAATTACCTTCATAATCAGAATTTACTAAGCAAATATTGAGATTGCACTCTTTGTTCTTTCATTATCATAAATGAAATATTAATCTTAGTACTGTAATAATATTACATAAACCAGAAATTGAAAAACATCTGGTGCGGTGTGCGAATTACACAGCCTTTAGTTACCGTCCTACTTAGAGTAGAAATCCACGTGTTTTTACAAATGTGCAAACGCCATTTAGCAACTTCACAGAAAATAGCTTTTTACACTTCAGCTTGTTATTCTCCATAAGTTAAAGAATATTATAATTACTGATAAAGTCCTCAATACTTGTCGATTTATTATTAGGTACATTTTGATTTTTTAGGTGTATAAAAAATCCTGCTTTCATCAATTGTCGAATTTTTTTATTGCTTGCTTGTTTTTTATTGTGAGTTGCTGTAAATATATCGTATATATATATTGTAAATATATCGTGAAGGTAAATCGATAGAAGGAGCATTTACGACTCGTAGTAAATTAAAACTAAATATTCCAATTTATCGTTTTTATTTTTACTAAAAAAAAAAAAAAAAAAAAAAAAAAAAAAAAAAAAAAAAAAATTGAGGAAGAAAGTTTCAAGGAGGACCTAAGTATGCCCTTTAAAAAAATTTCTCTATTTTTAATAAAATAATGAATAGTGGTAAGTAAAAGTTGTGTGATGCGCGCACCGCAACAGTTTTTTTTTTAACATATGGACAATATAATCCTTAATATTCATATTTTAGTTTCATAATTTATTATCATAATAGATTTCTGAATGAAATATAAGGTGGTTTTTGCTGGTGGTTTCTGGAAGGCATTAGAGACGAAAAATCAAAAACTAAGTTCCGATTTTATACGAATCGTAAATACCCCTTTTACGCGTAAT
The DNA here is from genome assembly GCA_911387785.2 of Aelia acuminata. NCBI lineage: Eukaryota > Metazoa > Arthropoda > Insecta > Hemiptera > Pentatomidae > Aelia > Aelia acuminata. The sequence goes on along the minus strand of OU426978.1, from coordinate 135,109,644 downwards.
ACCCGATAAAAACTAAATAAATACCGACAAATACCCCATTCACAAAAAACGGGGAAAAAACAAAACCAATTCGACCTAAGATGAAAATATATTGAATAATGAGTCGAAAATTAATAATGACTCTCAAGTTTTGCAAAAAATATAATACTCTATACTTTATGGAAAACTAGCTGTATATACCGGTTTCACCCGGAGAATTTCATTTTTTAAATCCAAAAAATCTATAAAGTGAGACTTTTATCGACTCAAACGGTCGATTTCGTAAAAACCAATGTAAAGCGAGATCAAAACGATTTTTATAACAATAAATATACCCAGAGATTGGCTGAAGTTATGCAATTTTAATATGGACAGGTGTTCGCACCTGGTATCAAAGAACCACTGAGCGAAATTTGGAGAATTTAGGACAAATGTTAGGGATTTTTATAAAGAACAAACAGAATTTCATGTTTCTAATGTAAAAAACCAATGTAAAGCGAGATCATTACGATTTTTATAACAATAAAGAATATCAGCTGAGGTTATGCAATTTTAATATGGACAGGTGTTCGCACCTGGTATTGATTTCTATAAAGAACAAACAGAATTTCATCTTTATTTACATAGATTATAGCTGCATATCCCGGTTTCACCCAGGGAATTTCATTTTTCTAATAAAACGGTCGATTTCGTAAAGAACCATTGTAAAGCGAGATCATTACGATTTTTATAACAACAAAGAATATCAGCTGAAGATCGGCTGAAATTATGCAATTTTAATATGGACAGTTGTCCGCACCTGGTATCAAAGAACGGTATGGATTTCTATAAAGAACAAACAAACAAATAGAATTTCATCTTTATTTATATAGATAAAAAACAAAAATCAGTAAACAAGTGTGGATAAAGCTATTTCTGTGAATTTTCTAAATTTCGTTTACACAATTATCAAAACACGTCGGTTTCCAACTAGGTTGGTAAGTGAAAGTTGCGTGTTCCGCACATCGCACCAGATTTGTAATATACATAACGAATAATATTCATATGTTATGGGTAGTAACATTTAATAGAATATTTGTAGGCAGATTTCTTTAAAGAATACCTTAGGATACGCTATGAAAGGAAATTGAAATTTTGATAAATATAATATCTCTTGGCGTCTTATATAACAGTTCAATGTACTTCCGTTATATAATTTATGTGTGGATAATTTTCTTCCTTCATATTTCTTTCTTCTACAAGTTAATTTGTCAGCAAATGGAAATGATAAAAAAACTGTCGAGTAAGATGTCACCGGAGATTTTAGAGATAAACTGAACCTTACTTCAGATTTCTGAAGGATTGTTCGCTGACGAGGGAAAATAAGATGTGTCACTTTAAGAGGGCGTACAGTTATTCCGGGCAATGTGTCATTGATGAATCGATGTTAGGAGGGATCTCGCAGCAGGGGCCAGATGTAGGATATGTACCGTTCATCCCCAAGTCCGGATCATATATATATGTGTGTGTGTGTGTGTGTGTGTGTGTGTGTGTGTGTGTGTGTGTGTGTGTGTGTGTGTGTGTGTGTGTGTGTGTGTGTGTGAGTGATTGTATTGGGTGATTAAGTTGTATTCGTTTCGCTAAAATTAAGTAGAATACAAGATAAATCATGCCTGATTTTTTCGGATTAATACAAAAAAAAATTCTATAAACGGTTCCTAAGAATTTTTCGGCATCCTACAAATTAAACGATCATCGGTAATAATTGGAAATATTATCTGAGAAATCAATTATGCGCTCGCACAAGAGATTTATTAAATAAATAAATTTTATCGGTCGAAAACGTTCTATTCAAATCGTTATCTATGATAAAATATCCCACATAAATTGAAATTATTCATTATGTTTCATTTTTTCCTTGGTTTATTCCATAACTTATCTTAAAATTCATCGTCGTCGAGGTTTCGAGCATATTTTGCACACCATCAAGACCCTATAAGAACATTATTTACATAAACATTTACCGATATCTCGCAACACTATTACAATAAGCTATATTTCTTATTATGTACCTAATGCCATATAAATTTTGCATCCATCCTACAATAAAAGTGAAATTAAATTCCATCGTAAATAACTGAAAAATGCCAAGTTTTGAGTAAGCAACTGTATTGCAATGAGAAGTTGCAAATTTTGTATGTAAAATAGAAGGATGACTAGGTTCCCGACCACCTAAGCGATGGCGTTTCTTCTTGGTTTGATGGTATTCAAAAGCGTAGAATACGATTTACTAACGAAATCTCCAAAATTAATTTTTTTAGTTATATCTTTATTCTACGACGTGTGCGATTTTTGATCTGAGATAAAACAATTTTTTTGTCTTATCTCATATACACTAATAAATAATTTGACCTAAAGGATTGCGTTTCTTATTGTTTTAAGGGTATTCAAAACTGTATAACAAGAACTTTGCTAACAAAATGCCAACTATTTTAATTTTTGAGGCGTACTTAAATTCTACGATGGATGCGAGTTTTGAACTGAGATAAGTCATATCGTTTATACAATTAATGTTTATACTGATACATCGATAATCTTATTCTCACACGTGTCAAGTGACACACTTACTTGGCGATTAAAACATTAATGCTATTTACTATCTTATTATTTTAATATGTTTCTATTAATTAAAAAAAAATACATTACCTTAATAAATAATTGAATTAATACAAACGAGTCATTATTTTGATGATACTTTAAATGTAAAGAATAGTTCGGTTTTGTTACTTTAAAGGTGTAAAGACGCGTGACCGAGTGCGTGAGTGGGAGCAGAATAGCAATGAACTAGAAGCCGCTGCCGTCCCTGGCCTTGCTTCACTAGGTCAGGATTCGAATGACAGGCAGGCCTCACTCTCTGGGATCACCGGCTAACAATCCTGTATTTCTTTTGTTAGAAAAAATAATTTTTAGAAGGAAATCAATCTTTGTTTATTGTTGTAAAATCAGGGAAAATAAAAATCTCTTATTTTTTTTTTTTTTTTTAAATGTGAGTTAGAAAGTTCGAAGACAAGCCCGTCTCTTCATATGCTTATGACTTTTAAATAGAATATATTCCGTAAAAATATCGACTAAAAAAAAACAAAAAAAAAAAACTCGAAGAATCGAATCAACTTGTGGTGGGAGCTTTTCGGCATGTTTTAGCTATATGTAATATTGTAATCACCCAAACTATAGCAGGAATATTTCTAACTTTAAATAGCACTCTGACATTGCGTTTTAAAATAAAGAAACTTGTAATTGATTTAACTTGTTGTGGGAGCTTTTCGGTATTGACATTGCGTTTAAAATTTAGAAAAAGTAGTTATTTCCTATTTAGATTAATGTCCAGAGCCAGTTTGATGCCAGGTATTCGATAAACACCCTTATTCTAATTATACCTCCCACTGCAATATTAGCCGAAATACAATCGTAGCATGATAATAAAAGTACTAAAGCATTTACACTTGGCATTAGGCGATTAGGGGAGGTCGTTGACTGTTTACAAAGTAACTACATTTAAATCTTCTCTTTGGCAAATTAATGCATATTTACATATAAACATTGCATTGCCACTTTCTATTAAATTGAAAAGAGTTCTAGACTTTTGTTGGAACCTTTACATTCATATATTGATGCATAATCATATGTTCTAGATGTGACAAATGATAAGGACCTCTCTGGATTGTTCCGTATATATGGACTAAATATAAGAAGTGAGGGGCTAGGGGCTTAGTCTTACCTCGTATATCGAAGCATATGCTTACATTTAATGACCGTTTGTCACTGGTAGTTACTGCTATACAACGTTGTTACGACTTTGTTTGACATGGTAAATTATAATTTTACGTCAATAATAATAATTTTAAATCCACATTTGTATTGCAGTTTATTATATTACACACATAGAGCCATAATAAAATAAATGAGTTATAGTAGCATAAAGTTACTTTAAATTATAAACAAACAAGTAATGTGCCTCAAAGTTTCTACTCTCCAATTTTGATAATCTATGATAACGAATACAATCGAATAAACAACAAGCAGGTGTATGTTTTAATTGGAGTTTCAAACCAAAACAACTTCTTTGAAGCACCACCAAATTGTATATTTTTATTTAAAATAATGCTAAATCAACTGAGAGTTGAGGAATCAAACTATCACTATTGCTATATGAAAAGCAGTTTTATATCCTCATATTTGATGTCCTTAAATGGATAATATTTGAACTTTCAATTGCGATTTACAACTTTGTTAAGCATATACTAATATTTTAAATAAGGTCCATTATGATTCATGGAATTAAAATTAAAAAATAGAACTGCCCATATAAGAAGGTTTCTTGATACACTACTATTCTATTCTGTTGGTCTTGTTACTTAATGTATCGCTGAGCCATTTGTAAATTAAATTCCTTCTTTTGTTTCCATTATCGCCGACTATTTCCAACATTAAAGCTAATGGTGCTTTCCGAATTTGATTTATAGAGTCCTTTCTTCGCCGTAACTCCCCCTGAAGGTGCTCTATGGTAGAGAGTACAAGAAGAAGGGACGAAGCGGAGAGAAGGTGGCCATGTTTGCCGGGTGCCGTTAGTGGAGCCCGAGGAGGCCGGCTGTAAAAAGCGGAAGAGGATAGGAGATAGGAGCCAGGTTTCTGGGTCAGCTGGCATACGGTACTTACTTGCATTGTATCTCCCTGCTTCTCGGCTCTCACCCATCTCTACGGACGGCGATCGCTAGGCGCCCACGTCCGACCGCAGGTCTCCGGGTATGGACCACCGGGGGGTTGTTAAGGTAATGCACAGCACATGAAACGGAAGATTGGTCTTCGTTATGTTCTTCTTACCAATACAGTTCGTGACCGGTCTTCTTGGACCAAAAAGCTGCAGTATGATCTCGTTAAGTAGTAAGAGATGAAGCTCGTTGGAGGTTCAAATGCGGTATTGTCTATTTTAGGACGAGGCGGAAGAATGTTTGACTTGTGTTTATTTATATATATATATATATATATGTGTGTATTAAAAATAAATTTAAGGGTGAAATGAATTTGTATTAAGGTGTCTTTACACTCTACGAACTTTACCGTGGAAGCCTTCATGTATATTCATGTGTATTCTAGGTATTTCATCTGTTCGCCTGTGTTCGGTGGTAGCGCTAGTGTCACTTTTCCTTTTGGTTTTCCCAAGTGACAGTTGTTGTTTGTGATACTAGTACGCTGTTTGTAATTCGTCTGCTATTTTTTTTTTTTTTCAGATAAAATAAAATATATTGATAATAGAGATTTTTCTTCATCAGAACCTATCGTTGGGTGCGTCAGCCATATTTGTTCGCTCAACGTCACGTTATGTATAAATGGCTGATCGTGGCACGCCGGTACGGCAAGGTTCGGGGGAAAACTTGTTCGAGGTTTACAATATAAAAAGATTAAGGCCTTGAAGGTAAACTAACTTTTTTGAATTAACTTTTAGACTGGCACACGTCCGTCGTGTGCCAGTCAAAAAGCTCACGTCTGACTGCACAGATTGTAACCTGGTTGCATCTCAGGAAGCTCTTCAAAGCATCACGTCACAAAGTACCTCAATGTATTTCTAATTCTAACCGTCATTAAAATAGGCCACGTCATCGACCTACTCTTCACAGATAATAAAGTTTTCATGAGAAGTAAGTTTGGAAACTCCATGTTTTTCCCTTCCTCAATATCCAAAAACAATAATAGATTCTTCGCTAGCCCCTCACTACAAAAATCTAATTAATTACTTAATAAAACATGAGAAATAACACAAATACCGAAAAGGAGATAATATTCATTGAAAAAGACGCATATCCATCTGCAACACGAAATTGATATTACGTGTTTTGTATTGTATATCTAGAACGTTGGAAAGAACGTAAAAAGAAGCTACTGCGTCATGTCGTCCAAAGATATCAGATAAAAATAGGATCGTCTATAAATAGATGGCCATTATGAAATACATCGTCATTATCATAATCTGTGCTGTAATTGATTAGCTTAGAAAAATACTGTTTATAAATAATTATCTTTCTCTCAATGACGCCATGATATTGAAGGTTAATAGCTATGTCATCGCCTTTAGCAGGTTGTTAAAGTCGATTTCCATGAACTGAGTTTATCCTTAGTGAACGTTCTCCGTCTAGACATTTGTTTTTATTATTTCATAGGTTTTCTAAATTCTATAAGCAATACAGCTCTCCGACAATCATTAGCAGAAAAATAAGTTTAGTTGGGCGCCAAATATGAATGTCATTTTAAGGAGTCAGAATATGGGATAAGCCGATTCGGACTTCCTTGTAATAAAAAAAATCAAGACAAGTCAATGTTCATCAAGTAAGTGGTTTTTTGTTTAGTTTCTTATTCTGTACATGTGTCAACAAAATTTCGAAATTCAGCAGATTTTACTAATCTAATAATGACGATATTGTTATGGTGCCATGATTAGAACAAATAAAATAAAAAATGATTTGGAAGACCTAAAATATTTTCATAAAATAAAATTATTTTACAATCACTGTTCCCCACCAAGGGGATGTTTGTAAGTACTTGTAATAACATATGAAGATCACATTAAGATGACTATCAATGAGTCGGAATGGTTACCGTTACAATGCCTTTTGATAATTATCAATGAAGACAATCGATTAAGGCGACAACAATTGCCTCAAAGCTGATCACTAACTCAACTAATAGCAAGCTCTGAGAATCAGGGACATGGCGATTGCTAAATAGTTTGGCTATTGACAAGATAGCTCCGCATCGCTGCCAAATTGGTTGTTTAAAATATCAATAAATAACAGTAGTAATGAGAGTCATGTTATTAGCCTGAGAACTAAATTCGTATTTTACCAATTTTCATAGGTCATCTAAGGAAGCCGGTTTCTCAAAACCCTAAAATGAAAAACATAACCAGTTGTTAAATTTGGTTCCGTTTCATCAATTAGGCACCACAAAAACAATTAAATCAGTTTTCATCTTTTTTACAGACAAAAATAAGTGGAAAAGTATCGGAGATACTTTTGTTTTCCTCATTCAATATTTCCAACAATAATTTTCCTATTACTGTAATAACATGTAACATCCTAGTACTGTATTAATAACATCTTTAATATTTTACAATTTATTTAATAAACATCATAGCGTTTTATTCTGAAACATTTCAACTCCAGTTTGTAGGTGTTGTTTCCAAATTCTTTATAATTCCTAAAATTTATAAATCAGTAATTTGAAGCCAAATTGTAGTAAATAGTAGAAAGGAATTTTTTTTTTTTTTTTTGGCCCTCCCCTTCACCGCCCTTCCTAGCCTACTATACGGATTCCCCGGGTCAGGTAAGAGGATGGGGAATTAATGCCGATTATTATTAAATTACCTCTGGCTCCTGGTTTTGAACTGGCTATCTTCAGGTTATTTTTTTTTTTTTTATTACCCCTATTTTCTAACGCGTTTGCCCACACGGCCATCCAGCCACCCCAATAGAAAATAATCTGTACACCTAATCTTAAACCCTAAATTACTCAACCCAAATCATCCAATATACGAAGAGAAGATATTGACTCTGTTAAATTTAAAGTTATTTATATTACAATTTTGACAAAAAGTGGACATTTACTCACGGGATAGAATTCGGTAAGTAATTATTTATACTTTTGGAAACTTTAAAGAATCAACAAAAAAATACTTGAAAGTTTGGTTGGAAAGCTCTGAGAAAACCCATCTTTCCTATAATCTATATCGAAATTTGTTGTTGCCGCTTTTTACATTATTAATATTTATTTCGTCGTAAGGTTATTGGTTTTCTAATAACAAAAAAAAATATTTTGTGTGAGATTTATCTAAGCGAAAACCTATATAAATAAATGAAATTTAACATAAATAACTAAAGTAAAGGAATGGCGTAAAGGTAAAATATGGGTACAGCAAAAAATTAAATTATATTAATAGTGGAAGCTGAAGGAATGCTACGCAGGATAGAACTGATTAGTGGAGAATACTGGAGGCGGTCCAGACTCGGTAATGAGTTGTGCCTCAACAGGGAAAATGTAAATTTTACTAGTAGCAGCTGGGGTGGAAGATTTTTTTTCTTAACTTGAGTATACCCAGGTTATTCCTGGTAGTTTGTAGTGGTAGTTTTTTGGAATAAGACTTTTTACTAATAACTCAATAACTACTATCTAAAAATCCATTATAGAGCACTTTTTACTTCTTATAACGCTACATTTCGTTTCGAATGACCTTCAGAATTTAAATAGATTTTGTCGTTTCGCCATAATCGATTGTCAAGGATTTTTAATTTTTACCACTGATCCGAAAAAATACGCTCATGTTTTAATGATTGCAACTCGAAAATGGCTCTTCCAAATGAAAATTGATACATACGAAGGTTGTAGAGCACCAAATTCTGCGTAAAACAAGCCCTTATATATAATTTTAGCTTACTTCCAGCTTAGAGATGTTTTGTTTATCTCTTTCATCCACACTTTCCGTAGACTATTATGAAGAAAGTTTGAGGGCAAAACCTGAACCAGGCTGTCATGTTAGAAGCGATATCACACACTGCATTCAAACACGTAATTGTTGAAAAACGTTTTATTAAATCAAGTATTTCTTCTTTGTATTAACAAATGGATTCCCGCAGTAGGCGCCCTGGAAATGCCTCTTGGTTGCATTGACTAACATTCGTAACATGTCTGGCGCATTCCTTTCAATTGTGTGGGACAGATATAATTAGATTGTCTTTGTTTATTCGATAAATTGAGCATTGTGAACTCCTATTAAGCCTCGATATTTTCAAGAAATTTTTAAATGTGTCAAAATTGGAGTTACAAAATCATATTTTTTTAATTGTTCACGATATTTGAAGTTTTCAATCATACCTTAACCGCATTATTTTTTTTCAACAATTCAATTACCTCGCAATTTTTTTTTCTCGATCTGACAAGAGGTAGTGAGAAGTTAAACGGAATTTAAACATTTAAACAAGATTAACTGCTTAATTGAACAGATGTTTACTTGGTACAGGTAGGCTGAATGCAAAATCGACATTGCTGCCTTAATTTTGATTTTAGCAGATGTTTTTGGCTGGTAGTATTTATATATATATATATATATATATATATATATATATATATATATATATATATATAATAACACATTTCAACATATTAAAGCAATATTTTTTGACCCTTTTAAAAAGTAGGGGATTTGACAGTTTGTACGTGGTTACCAATGTATGATATACTAATTTTGAATTCCTTATGCTTTGATAAAAAAAAAAAAAAAATCTTGACCTGAAACTTAACGCAAGGTCGCACATATTGCCATCAGTAAACAGAACGAGTCCAACCAAAGTCAATATAATAATTTCGATTCAGTTGGGAGTGTCGCCTTTCACAATGGAAAGCAAAGATCAAAAGTGGGTACGCCATTGTCAACGTTGACTGCCAAGTAGCCCACTTTTTCTTATTATTTAGATCCAATTTTTTAAATTACGATAAATATTAATGATTTAATAATCAATATTTTTTATTTAATTCAACGATTAATAATTTTACCTACTACGTGTATTCGTAAAATGGAATATCTTTATTATTATTTTACGTTTCTTTCATCAATTCCTTGAAAAGTAAGTCAACATATTATTCTTATAATACAGATCCTTTTGGTCCTGATAATACGTAATATTCACTTTTAGTTTACGATTTAATTGAATTGTTTTGTTTTGAAGGAGCGCATGTCTTCTTTTCCTAATTTTACAGGAGAGGTCAAAAAATGTCCCTAAATCTCACCAGTTTATTGTATTCTACGTGTGTATAAGGTTATACATAATTACACAAAGAATGCATGAAATATTGTATCTATAGTATGAATTTTTGATAGTTTGTAATGAATTCGCAACAATATTTGTTTGGTAGACATTCCTTCTTTTCACTAAACTCTGATATTTTCAAATAGATTAAACGAAAAATTGCCTTCAAAATACTTTAATGGCCAAATATAATTTTTTCTAATTTGCAATTTACATACCCAAAACTCATGGGTAGTATTAGTTGGTAGCGCCACAGCTTGATAGCATATCAACTTAGCATAAGTTAAAAAGAATCACCTCACTTCAGCAATGTTTGATTCCTCCTAAACCAGGAGTTCCTAAACTAGACCCCTAGCCACCCTCTTCTTATACATTTTCCTTCACAGACCAAAAGTATTTTGCTTCGGTATGTCAATGACTAGTTAGGTAACAAAAGCTATCAAAAATCTTTCTTTAGTAGGATCAGGAAAGAGTTAATAAAAAATACCAAAAAGAAGGGTTCTATATAGCTAATGTCCAAATCGCTTCGCAGTTCTTCAGTAGTGGCTTGGGGGATCCTATTTTTGGAACCTCGGTCCAAGCAATATGTGTTGTCCTGTCCTGCGAGGACTGGTGCCCCCGATCTCCCGCACAGACACCTGACTGGATGACAGCCCCAGATCCAGGAGGGGAGGGCAATGCCCCATCACTAATGCCAGTTCGTGCGTGCCGGCTCCTCTCCCCCGGCACTGCCTCTTGGAGCAACCTCTACCCGATCGGACAGTCCACTTTCTGTTTCCTCATTTCAATGTCAGGGCCGCTGGGTACTGTCGATATCGTTATTTCTACCGTTCGACCAAAGAAGGCATATCCCCACCGAAGGTAATCACATTCAATAATTACAAACAAGCTATAACTTTATACCAACTATCCGATGCATTCTTCTGATAAGAAGATAATTATAATTTCGTCAGATTCAAAATCTTTCTTATTAATATTGATGATATATTAATACTTTAAAATACGTTTAATGGCAATATATTTAATAGCTGGTCGAATCCAGTGGAATAATATTGCCGTTAAACAAAAAGACGTTTCATTTTTCCCTTGTAAAGAAACAACCCATAAACTACTCTGTACCAAATCACTTTCATTTTTTTACCAACCGTATTCACCATCATCATCTCAAGAAAAAACTTCTCTGTCACATCTTTTACTTTTATGTTTTATCGAACTTGCATGTGCTTTATTAATTTTGCAGGAAGATTGCATCGAGCTTTAAGTTATGGATCAAAGAAGAAGAGGAGGCGATCGCTTTTGTCGGTTTCTTAGCGACAATAAAGAGTATAAAGAAACGAAAACGTAAAGCCTGTGGGAAAGATTGGCTTACAAAGAATAATTAAGTCACCCCTACAAGATTATTAAAAGACTTAAGAAGTACTAGCTAAGTATTTCATATCCTACAGATTAACTTAATCAATTACAGAATACTAAAAGCTGTTGGTACTTGCAACTCCTTTAGTACAAAAAAGTAAATAAAAAATGTTAAAAGTTACCAGAACTTTTATTCCTCCATATAGGGGCGCTACTGTTCAATACCACCTCTCTCGTTTCGAGGGTCTTTCCTCTCTACAATCGCCCATCATGAGCTCGCCGTGTCTGAGGGTCGGCGACGAAAATGGCGGAACCCTTGTGAATTGTCAATTGGCGATCAGCAGGATCCCACTTCGGTGGCTGGCTATAGTAAGAGTCCACGGTGAGTGGAGGGGCTAATACCTTAACGCCACGCATGGGTCCGCTTGAGGAATAATTACTTGGATTTGTGTAAATCAAGCAGCTAATTTGAGGTTCGAGGCCCTATTGTTCGCGTAATCACTAGTTATCCTCATTATAAACGTAAATATAAAGACCACTACTAACCTTGATTGCAGTATTAACAATTGCAACAAAAAAAGCACAATTTTTAAAGATTTAAAATCACATATAATGCTGCAAATTTCTAGGTGTCATCAAACGAATTCTTCAGCAGTTTTCAGTCCAAAAAATAAGAAAAAATAACAACAATAACATATTTTTCGACAACCCAGAAACATGAAACAACTCATTTAAGAAGTAGGTCGAAACGAACGGCATGAGGAAATAGATATGGCTTCCTACAAGACCCATTTTCCACAAAAAAGATCTAGCAGACGGTTCTAATGACGATATAAGCGAATCATTTGATCTTGTAAGTATTGATCTGCTGACTCATATACAAAGGGATTTCTTGTTATTATTTTTTTCATAACACACTGTAAAAAATCTTTTTTAGGCAATCTGAGTATGCAAGGTGGTTAGACTAAATTATAAGTGAGACATCCATTTAAAGATACTATCATAATACATTCTACTTTACAATTGTGAAAAATAGAATTTTTCATCATCCTGTATTACATTAAGCAACCAGCTATTAGAAAGTTGATATTACCCAGTCAGATCCTATAATTGGTAGCAATCGTTCCTCATCATAAGATTCTGACTGATTTATGTTCAAATTATGTTTTTAAAATATAATTCGCATTTTAGAAGTTGAGGATCAGAGTCATCAACGGGATCAATAAACAATTATTGTTAAAATTATGAAGTAGTTAATTATTGCGATTATTAACATGTGAAAGTTAATCCAGGACTCCAGGATTCTTTTACGACTAATTGAGGTTGCAACGAAGAGAGCTATCATTTATACGCATGTACCACGAAGAAGATAATCAACAGTTAGATTAAATCTGACAGTTCTTGAATCGGAAGCAACCGAAAATATCCTTGACCGCTTATAGCAAAGAAACATTGTGGAATGTGAGCAAGCAACACAATGAAATAATGTTTAGCCATTGAAAACATGGAAACGAAACTTAATGATTAATATTGGCAATTTAGGCGAAGAAAATATTTTTAATTAGATTCACTAATAGAGTAATATATTCATAGCCTCAATCGTTGTCCTTGATGTGACACCTCGTAAGCAACTCTTTTTTTAAAATTGTGAATGAAATTAAGAAAGCAATTCTCTACCGATCTAGGGGGCCTGCATGATGAAGATAGAAAAGCATAAAATTTTTGTGTAAAGTGATAAACGCAGTCCCACTGGTTGAATAATATGAGGTATGTGGGTGGTTAGGTAAATATAGGTATGAATAATATGTAATATTCATACCTATCAATAGGTATGAATAATATGAGGTGTTTAGGTCAACGATATACACATTAATCCTCACTATTGAAAAACTATATATAATACCTGAGAACGAATATATGTATTTATATATATATATATATATATATATATATATATATATATATATATATATATATATAAATTCCTAAGATGAATAAGTTTTTTTTTTGTATTATTATTCAAGTTTCTCTTGCCTCTTAGAGAGTCCCAGCTGACGACTTCATTTACTCCACTCTTTGAAAATTAGTTCTGTAATAATTATTACTTAAATAATATACTTAAAGTCTTTATAACGTTAAATGTAAATTAGTAGAGGTAAATCTTAATCTCTAAGTGATAATAATCAACCTTAAAAATGAACTATTCTGTTTGTCTTCTCAAATCTTTGGTTCGTATGTTAAGATGAACACGAACATCTTGGGCAGTGCCTCACAACCATCACAAAACTTTCACTTATTAATTATTCTACCTTCAATAGAATTTAATCATTGAAAAATTTATAAACTTTAAGATAATTAATCAAACCAAAACATCGAACAAACACAATAATTGATAAAGTCAGACCGAGAAACAATTTAAAAAGCTTACTTTATCGATTTAGATTATTGTGACTTATATGAATTAACAATGATGTTCAATATTCGGCTATTTGGCAAATTTGGTGAAATCGTCGCTACTTTTCTACATTTATGCAAAAGTTCATGGAGCAACTGAGATCAAGTTTCGTTAAAAATAAACCAATCAACAACTTCTACTTCGGCAGCTGAAAGTTGTCTTGCTTGTCAGTAGCGATCAGGAGCGAATAAAAAATTACAAAACAAGTAAGTTACCCAGCATAATGAGACAAAATTATAAATATATATTTATAAATAATATTAAGTAATTTATTCTGGACATCATAGGTGCTTTAAAATAATTGTATGAATTTTTGATATTGAATACACTAGAGCTTTTCCAAAAGGTTTTCTTCCATAGGTTACAACTAATATTTTTTCAAAGTAAGGATAAATTCCTGCTTCATTGAGGCTGCCAACGAAAATTAGTTTCTGAAACCCTTTTTACCGATGTTCTTGAAGTTCTCCTCCATGCGTCCATACAGGTATCAATAGTGTTACAAACATGGGCGAATCCAGCCGGTTTTGAAGGGGGTCTGCAGCCCCCCAGCACTTTCCCTGGATATGACAATCAGCTATTTACTTTCACTTACCTATATATGAAAAATCGAAAAGTATTGCGATCGTGAACAATTTCAACTTCCGGTTTTCAACGTACATACAAGTTTTGGGGTCCCCTGAGTCCAAACATCTAAGTCGCGCGAAATGGTCTGTGTGTATGTGTGTGAACAGACTAGCTAAAAAACTATAAACCATACGAACCTGAAATTGGGTATTTAATGTAAGTAAGTATAAAAAAAACAATCGACCAGTGGCCCTAGGATTTTTTAATGGGAAAAAATCCTTAGCTATGCCGTCCCTCGGATAGGACGTAAAATGGAGGTCCCGAGCCTGTACGATGTCAGGTACTCGTTAAAGATCCCTATCCTAATTATACCTGGTCAGGCAAAATTTAGGACTCCCACTGTAGTATCGTCCGATTAGCCTTAGTGGCATCAAGTGACGTTAAAACAAACAAACAAATCGACCGTTTATGAAATTATGACTTTTTTAGGCCCCTTAAAAAAAGAAATTAACAATAATGAATCTAAAAGTACTTAGAACTTTCAAGTTTTGAAAGAAAAGTTCTACAACTTATGGAGAAAAAAGTAAATAAATGTGGGAAAATGTGTGAAGTTGCAGAATGGCGTTTACATATTTATCAAAACACATCGATTTTTAATTTAAGTAGGTTGGTAAGTGGAAGTTGTGTGTTGCGCGCGTCGCACCAGATGGTTAGTTGTGTGTTTGTATTCTAAATGAATCTTTCACGTTTAGTACTAGGCATTTATGTATCTATGTATTATTTATTGAATTTATATATTTGATTGAATGCATAAATAATTCATTAAAATTTCATCAGGTTTAGGAACTTACCTTATTTATCTAGATTTTACCCTAGAGATTTTACACAAAAATTAAAAAAAAATAAATCGCTCAATAGATAACTCTGATCTAGTTTTACCTCTTAAAAATAAAACATGCCCTATACCTGTTTTCGACGAACAACGTTTCTCAATGAAGTTGCTTTTTTTAATAGTTACAAAATAACTTAGATTGATATTATTAAAGACTATAATGAAGATATTAGAATGGGTAAATATCGGATATTTGTGCTTGTTAACAGGTCCTTCATTACCATTTCCGTTAGGACAACTTCCTTCTGAATTCTAACCAGGCCACCTACAGGGTGATACATACAAAACATGTCTGTAGGAGTGAGTCTGCTTCGCTCTAGTTAACTACACTAATTTTCCATTTCTTTCCTAACAAAAGATATTCTTGTGATAGGACTTCTGTTCGTTGACCACTCATGTGATATAATAGTTATCACACATGATAGTAACTAAGTCCCTCCGAACTTTCCTTAATAGTCCGGGAGCCGGTTTGCATGGAGTTGACTTATTTATGTCGAGCTGAAACTTTCCGGATACTTTCATAATATCAAGTCTTCATTAATATAAAATAAAAATGATATTTGCATAATTATTGCCAGATTATTATTTTTTTATTTTGTTGATGTAAATTAAAACTCGTTAAAAGAACAAACAATATTGAACTTTCGCTCATGTTCCAAAGTTATTTGTTGAGTATACTGAACAATAGTCGGGGGAAAAGCATTTCATTTCCTTTCGAATACTGAGCATAAACTTTGAAAAATATCCGGATACCTGTTTGTGAGATGATTAAATTAAACAAGACGTCGAATGAAATAATAATTTAAATTTAATGAACGTACAATATTTTCATTTTAAGTTGTTTTCAATTAATAGTTACCCTTGAATGGTATTCATTAATATAGGATAAGTAAAAAAAAAGAAAATTACGTTTAACAAAAATAAATATAATCTTAGGATGTATTATTTTTTCCAGAGATAATACAATTTTAGATCAAGGAACGATGAAGTTTAAATAAGGAAATTGATGATGACCACCCACCTCTCTTAAGAGATAACCGAACCAAAAAATCTAAAACATAAATATAAAGGACTTTATAGTAATTAATTAATATATTAAGTAATAATTCATATATATATAGAAATAAGCATTGGTTAAGGTCTGTACCTGATTAAGAACTCTGTTCATAAAGCACTGGTAATGTAAGTGAGAGCCGAGACTAGGTCACCTGTACCTTAACGTGATTTCCAGAAGGTCACAGTACCAGTATAACCATCCGACTATTAGGGGAGGCTACATATCGTCCTAATATATAATAAAAATATAACTATTAAGAAAGCATCTTCACATTTCAAACTGACTGGTGGAGCGAATAATATTACAAAAATAAATGAAATCAAATGTTGTATTAAGTGAAAAATATTATTCAACTCTTGTGCTATAGATAAATAATGATAAAAAAAAAAATAAAAAAATCAATCAAATCTGCCGTTATTCATAAGGCCAAACCAAGAGTTCGTCCTGCATATCTTCTTCCTCCATAAGCCCATCTTCTTGGCCTCCGAAGTAGTATTAAGCACTAATGACTTAAAGGCTACGTCACTCATGAGTTGCATTCATTGTTGTGTAGAGACTTCCTGATGAATTGTTTTGAGCTATATGCCACTCACATGGCAATGTCCTAAGCCATTACTTCATGAGATAGGCTCCCAGTTTCACTCATTTTAAGTTAAGAATACCCAGGCCTGTTTCGTAATTAATGGATTACCAGATCCGCCATATTAACGCCAAAGTGAGTCTACTTTTTTATTTTTTTTTTTAATCTTTGCCTACCTCTAACATTAGGGGTTCATAACCATAAATCCGGCTGCAATAAATATTAATGCAGATTGAGTCAAATATTCGTGGAAGTTATATACAAATATGAATATAAAATTAATTTATGACACCATTATTAATTTGTGTAATAACCTTATTTTCCTATAAGAAAAATATCCTAAAACCTTAAAATTTGAATTAAATATTTCAACTCTTAAGAGATATTCAAAAATCTGAAGACAAATCTAGCAGCCAACATAAAAAAATTGTGCGTTCTGAAAATTTGTTGATGTTAATATTTGTTCGATATCTGGGTGAATCGATTTTTCAAACCTAGGTTTCCTATTCAGACAGGAATTTCTTGGGATTGAGGGATGCAGATAGATTTTTTTTTTGAGATTAGTGTGCTTAAGCCATAAAAATCAACAGTATTTAAAATAGTACAAAGTAAAAACTGCTATAAACGGAGCAGTGAAGATACAAAGTTCTTGACTCTGCTTAAATGTAACAACAAATTTAATTTAATAAAACACGAAAATTGATGTAAATTAGATTTCAATCTATTTGTTTAGACCAATTTAGATATAATGTTGAATGGCATTTTAAGTAACCTTACTTGCTACCATTAACGTTATGTATATGTAGAATTACTGATACTGCTACATACTATGAAAAAAAAATGCCTAATTGCTATAACCATTCTATAGTTGATTGTCTCGAATTTCAAAACAGTGGTGGACAAAATACTAAGCAGCTTTTGTTGAGAAAAGTTTTTGTACACTGGAGCCTTAGAGTTAAAATGAGAATCGGCACAAGGTGTTTGGAACTCAAGAACTCTTTCGGTCTCTGAGAGCATTTCACTATACAGTTTCTTGGTACAAATTAAAACATCAGTAGCTCAATGGTCAAGGACAAGCAACAATAGTAAACTTTAAGTCTAACTCTACATTCTCAGGTTTGCTCTCTTTTGAGTAGCGGGATAAAGGAGTGATAATACGCGTTGGTTCTGACATGTAATTTATAAACCGAAGATAACATTTTCACAATCCGGGGACAGGAAATTAATCCCCCAATCTATCTCCAGGTCCGGAAAACCCTGTATAGCCTAAATGGCTTGGAAGAGGAGGTAAAAAAAAATTCTCGATGTATTATTTCTAGCACACAGTTCTAAAGAAGATCAGTATTCATTGTCTGATTCAAAACGCACATTTTGAAACACAGATATTGAAAACAGGTTTCTAACTTCCAAGGTATATAGAGGTTCATCAGGAAAATATTAACACAGCCCCATCCAGTCTCTTTCAATTTTTTGCCGGCGTGGCATTATTTTGGCACATTATTTTACGCTTCAGTGGCAGACATCTTAAACCTATTGTTTATACATGTTCTAAACGGACACTGAAGAACGAGAAACCATCATTCTAGGCTAAATAGTAGCCATTACACGTGGCTTGGGAACCGATTGATTGTAATTGACCGATTGATGCGGGCTAGTGAATGACCCTCAGCTTCATTTGTGATCAGCTTTTGAGTGAGAACGTTAATAGCGCATTTTAATAGAATTCCGTTTCTTTTACGAAAGAAAGCCATCCCATTCTGGAACTGTATGAAGATCGAAACCGCTAAGACCACAATGGCCGACGCCCACAATACCACCGCGTTACTATTGCCGTCCGCGATTAGAACGAAAGACTAATTAACTTCTGCCGAATCTCATTATCCCCTCGAGCATGTTTTTCTCCTTCCGAACCGCCATCCACTATAAGATCGAGTACCACTAAGAACATTGTACGTTTCATAACAGCACCTATTTTAAAATTATGATACTTTAAAGAGGGTAAACCTTACATATCTGTACCCCAGATGTAAACAAAACAATGCTAATTTTTTCATTGAATTACATATATTTAAATATCATAATAAATACTTTGTTAAATTTGTTTTTTTGTTTCTTAAACAGAAAGATTAATTAACGTTTTTCAGATTGTTACATACGTTGATAAGTATTTGGAAGTATTTAAATACTAAATACCAACGAGCAAAATTTAATTCAATCAAAAATTAGACGTGTTGTTGTTTAATTAATCATTTTATGTATATCTGTCCACCTGAAATATATATAAAAGAATTCATTACTGGAAGATTTCTTTTCTCGTTAAATTCCATAAAATAAAATAAATCTCGCTTTTATTAAAAAATGATTAAAGATTATTTTTTTCCGAACCAATTGGATTCCTTGCGTATTGAGTATATATTGCGTATATTACGTATATATATACGTTATATATATATATATATTGCGTATCGAGTATAATAAAAAATAACTATGTTAAAAAAACTAATTTCACAAAAATGGTTAAACTTAGTCTCATCGCTTTTGTATGAAGGATCTCATAACATACATCAAATCCTTGATAATAATTCACTCATTATTGACTGTTCTTACCATAAATTACATATAACCTTTACTCAATCCTTCATATGGAGCGCAAAGCGCAAATTTTTTACTCCGAATCGTATCCCTTACGACTTTAATAGTCCAAAAATAAACCAATGCAAAAAAAGATTTTTTTTGGTCATATCAGGTTTCTCAAATAACAGTGTTTTATTTTGTTTTTGTAGTTTTCAATATTCATCGCTTTCAATATTTGTCAGTTTTCTAGCAATCCGAGAGGACATTCCGAATCCTTTTAATGGCTAATAGCAAATTTGCTATCCACACGTAAAGGCTTCGCTAAAATATCTGGACCTTGTAGATATTTGGTGGCGTGTTGTGGTGGCGCCACATGCGGATACCACCCATAGCATACCCATACCATAACCAATCTCATCCTGGAAAACTGTGTAATATCCCATAATACTATGAATAAGACTCTTGGGACGAATAGACGAAGAGTACCCTTTTTTTCTCCAAAACTAACCGTTAAGGAAACGAATAATGGAATAATTACTGAAATTCTTGAAAACTTCGACACTCCTGTTAGATTAGATAGGTGATACCAATAGAATAATTTTAAGCGACCTCAATAATGAACTTGGTTTAAAAATACTCAATATTGAAATATCACCTTTTACATTAATGCTAAAGGCATGCAGACTTTTGCCGTTTTGGACTGTGAATAAGGTATAACAGGCTAAAGGTATCAGCGGAAAACTGAAAACTAAAACGCCTATAATGGGTAACTATGTAATAGGTAAAGGGTAAAACGCCTCATCTTCCGTTCACAGTATACGTTTGGTATTTTCTTAATTTTATTCTTATAATTAGACGTCCTATAACCTAAGTCCTTTCACAGGATAAACAATATTATTATACTAAATCGTATAGCTGGGGTTTAAAGTTTCCAAAATATTGGATACCATCTTGTATCGGAGGTTAAAAAAAAAAAGTGAGACCCCTGTCAGAAAATTCCTAAATCTGCCACTAGTCTATTCTAGGATTCTGCAGTTACGGAGAATTCGCCAAAAAGAATGAAAGATCGGCCACATAATTTGGTGATTTTGTATTTGACGAACTTTGCACTCCCCCTAATGTTCAGTGTTAGGCTCTTTTACAACTATTACAAAACTATCGTAAGTGCGAGTAGGCTTTGCGGTCTCCTTGTAAGATATCTTTACGAGTTGCCCTTTTGCATCGCTCCACAATCTCTGATGTAAGTTGGGGGAACATTTCTTCGTACTGGGTTGACTGTCCTAAGCTGCTGACACTACTCTCAAAATAACCACTTATTCAAGCTGTGGCATCAAAGGTCACCACTCGCGAAGTCTTTTTCCTGTTGACTCCATTATGTTAAATATTTGCCTATTTCCACAAGGTCACGTATGGTAAACCTAATCCTATTTCAGTCATCAAATACCTTGGGATTTTCTTTTTTTACCTCTAGTTAGTTAAATATTTGTCTATTTACTTAATATTATTTAAGGAAACAATTACCTTGTTTCAGCCACTAAGAGACGATTGTTTAAACACTATCAAGCAATAGATCTGCTTGGGAAATAAATTATCTATATGAAACCTCACAATCTTTCAATATAATAATAGCTTTTAAATATTATTTTCTTCGTCTATGACGATATATTTTTGGGATGGGCTAAGTTAGATAGAAACGTAGATAGGTTTTGAATGTTGTCAGAGAAAGAGAGTGAGATGAGTGCAGTTTGATGAAGAGTTCGCGGAACAGCTCCACTACAATGAGCCTCAGGATCGCCATTGTCCCCTGAGGACAGCCTCGGGCACCGCGCATGCTTGTACCCACCTTCCTCTCTCTTTTACAAATCCTCACAGAGCGGACAACAATAAAAGATATTTATTTACAATAAAATCAGTAGGAGGATTCCTGCAAGCATCACCTCCGTCCTTATACATAATTGAAGTAAGTTCATTATGATCGAGCCTAATATCATCTGCTTAATGATCTTACGTTGTTATATCAGAGATAGTTGGGAAGCACATAGCCCGTGAAATGATCATCTCTACAAGACGTAACATACCGGAACTGCTTTTGATTTCGATTAAATACTCTCAGTACAATTGTTATGCAGAATAATAATAAGCCATCTACCAATTATTATTCTGATCTCGAAATATGGAATTCAGTAGTATAAACTTAACCCAGATGATTGTCAATCCAAAAAATACACAGCTGTTGGTTATGATCTTCATGTAAAACATTTTTAAAGGAGGAAAAAAAAAATCATAATAATGGTGATTTTGAATCACTATATTGATCTTAATCTGATATGATGTGTTTATGATGTCGGTTTAAACTCGGCACCCCGAAAGCGTGATTTATTCTTTCTTGTATTAAGTTAAAAAACTTTCTTTTCTTTTTTAAATGCTGCTAACGAGGTGTTCCGTAAAGACCAACAATGTGTTGAATCAATACTAATTATTAACTTATTACTCAATACTTATTTGAATACCGACAGATTTTTTTTTTTAAATAGTTTGGTCAAATGCAGAATTGGTCATTAATCGGTCAAAAAGGATATCCCACTAAATCAATGTCTATAAATAAATGCCCCGCCAGAATTACTCATATTAAGTAATGGTGAGAATTTAACTTATTAAATAAAATTATGTAAGACCAGAAAAATAAAAATTGAAAAAAAAATTATTTGTTATTTTCAATAAACAAAGGTAGTCTTTAACCTAACTTTAACCGCGATTCTTGTAGAACTGGCAGTTTAAGAATACTTGGATTCTTGACGAATATAAGATAAATGGGTAGGCTAAATAAATTAAATTAATAAAATAGGAGGAAAAAGCCCTATTCTCATTAAAGGTACCTGGATAGCTAAATTTAGACTGCAACTGTAGCATAGTCTGATAAGCCTTAGTTGCATAAAGGGACAGTTGATAAGCAAACAAATAATAGTTTGAAAATATAAATTTTAAATTTTCATTAAACTTAAATTAAAAATAATAATAAATAATTTCCGGAAAAGTATTAAAAAGTGAATGAAAATATTAATGTTGTCTTTAAGAAACATTTGGAAAAATCAGCCATTACTTCAATTTAATTTTCAGCTTCTACTTTTTTTGTATAAGTAATATTTATAGGCATATATATCACTAATTCTACCGTTTCTAAATATTCCTTGTAACCTTACACCTTTATTAAATATATTTTCTTTATGATTTGATACTGTACCAACCATCCGTTCCAAATAAATGAGTCTGGATAACTGTTTTGGATCTAACGCTACGCTTTGGGGTCTCGTCTCTATCCAACCATCGACCTGACCTTTCCTCATTGTCTTGGTGAACGAAATTTTCCGTCACAGGATAGTAACTGCTTCAAAAATAGAAAAGGTTCATTGTGTTTTAGAAACAAATGAGGACGGGTTTCGTTACGTCTGCGCCTTTGTGGTTACACCAATTTTTGAAACGCCTCTTTATCGTGTGTGTTCGCACTTTTCCTTAAATGTTTCCGGGTTGTTAGGAATGTTCCTAGGTAATGCTGAAAGAACAAGGGTAGTTCATTATACAGTTTACATATAGGAGTACATCATACAAATTATATACAAGACTACTTCGACAGTACATACGATATTAGGGAATTCTAGTTAGTTTTTATTTATATATGGTAACGAAGAAAGTCTATACATCACATGGAAATGTACGTAATTTATAACGATTATGTTGAAATACCAGTTTCATTAATTGTATTTTTTAGTTTAAATTTTCATTATGGCCATGGGCGTCACCAGTACCAAATTATTGGGGGGGGGGGGGCTCAATATTCTCCTAGAAATAACGAAGAAAGTCTATACATCACATGGAAATGTACGTAATTAATAACGATTATGTTGAAATACCAGTTTCTTTAATTGTATTTTTTAGTTTAAATTTTCATTATGGCCATGGGCGTCACCAGTACCAAAATATTGTGGGGGGGGGGGGCTCAATATTCTCCTAGATAGACTAGGTACAAATCCGAGAGGCTATAAGATAAAAAAGTAGCGCCTAAAAACAACTGTTTAGGCATTTATTTCATCCTCCAACTATGTATTTTAAAGGATTTATAGTATTAAAACTTGTCAATTTATATCTCAATTAGAAAACAGGTAGTTTGCTAAAGCTTCATGTTAAAGGATGTGGATCGAAATTTCTTGATTGAATTTTATCCAAATTCATCGAGTAGATGGAAAGTTGCTTGTTTAAGAAAAGAAATGGTGACCGATTCCGGAGATCCAACTTAGTTACAGAATTCATAAAACGATAAGGTTCAAGCTGAAATAAATATTTTATATAATTCATCAAATATACAATACGCCTGATGATGCTATTAAAAAAGCGGCATGGCGCCTATTTGTGAAAGTAAAGTATCAGATGGAGAAATTGGGTATAATCAATCAATGGAGTATGCTTTAATATTTACATTTTATAAGATCGTATTTTTATTTAAGTTTTTAGGGGGGGACAGTCCTCTTCTGCCAAAATATTGGGGGGGGGGGGACGCGTTCCCAACCCCTTCCGGCATATAGCAAAGTCTTATAACAATTAGTCTTTCATTCACATTTATGTCTTGCAGTTACATTTTAACCTCAGTTAAATCAATCTACTATAAATTACTGATCAAACCCACAAAAAACAATTCGAGTCGTTTATAAACACACATATATAGATAACACCAGTCTATGATGTTACTATTTTTGAACTTTGTTGTTACAACTCTATACTATTGTATTATCAATGTATTCAAGTTATAGGCCATTACTGGAGTAATGGCCAATGTTAAGGGCCGATTGGAATCTTAAGTAAACTTTCTTTGTGTAACTACTATTGTAAAAATTTAACCATAGTTAAATTCTGGGTCTCTTTGCTCCAAGAAATCTTTGACAAGAGTTTGTAAACATGGGTTAAAGGATGACGTCAAGTTATGTCAGTGACATTATTTGATGATAATGAGTTTGTTTTTTCTATTCCAGACATTTGTAATTCATTCAGTTAAACGTGGAATCATTCAACACACCATCGAGATTCTACATCAATATGGTCTTATGGAACTTGCAGGAAACTCCCATTTGTAAAACACTCCAAATTTCTTAGCAAGTGGCATAAAGGCATTTCAGATATGTTGATGTTTATTTGGTAAATACAAACTATTACATCAGTAACAGTAGCAGTGAGGTGGCCAAGGAGAGAGGCGTAATTTGACATATTATCTACTGACAAGATTTTTAAGAAATCGATGTATTGTTTAACTAAAATATTGTTAAGTGGGATTAGAGAGGAGTACACCTGAAGATGAGGCATTAAAGCCTCGAAAAGTTGTGAATGTTGTAATGTATTGAAAAAAATATATATATCATAATGGAAGATGTGAATTTTCACTGTTTTACAACATTGGAATAATATAGATCAAGCCTTCCAGTAAGTTATAAACTATCATAAATACCTAAAGTTATTCGAGAGTAATGTATAATTCTTCCTATTATCTCTTGAAGATGTCACAGGCTAGCAACGTCCAATCCTCACCGTTTTCTATACACCACCGTATTCTCGAAAATGATTGGTTTTAGGTGCTTGAAAATATAATAATAATTTATTACTATACCCAATCTTTCCAAAATCTATAAAGCAAATTTTTTCCCGTAGCGATTCAGTTCTCTTATTTAAGCCCCAGTAAAAATTCACGAATCCAAATTTACCGTGAAATTTGTTTCATGTGATTCCTCATTAATTAAAATCCGGAATATGGATTTTAAGCAACATTCTGTGCTTAATACTTCTGTGTTATTTTTATTTAGTCATATACATCAACGAAAATTACAACAAATCAAGTGAATAATGAATAGGTAGTAACCATATTTAAAAATATGATATTAAACCGACTGATATTACAACATTTTAAATCATAATAAATAAAGAAAAAACTTATTTTCTAAAATAAGTCAGCTAAGTTTAGAATCAGGCCTAGTTTTTTTCAATTTCCGTCTTTCCAGAGTGCATGAATTCCAGTTGGCATTGTTCTTGCCTTGATTGTTAGAAATATGTTTTAAATTGAATGGACTCATAAAACAGCCTTTTTAATCCACCTCTTTCATTATCCTATATTCCTGTGGGGTCATGTTTTTGTAAAAAAAAAATGTTGGTTAATTTTTATAATGGAGGATATAAGACTAACCCCATATCGAAGAAAGAAAGGGAAATTAATGTTGCATAATGTTGGTACTCCTGGGACGCTAACCATAAAATAATGACAATACTATTAACCTTTTTATGGTCATTACAGAGCGTCTTAAGGTTTTTTGCGGCTGATCGTTAAAAGGCATCGCCATTTGCAGCGCAGGTACAACCCATTGCTACAAAACATCAGTGCAATCTCCTTCCTCTGTCATTTTCTTAATGAATACTAGCGTTCCGTTGCAGCTTCTCCCACAAGTTGCATGGTCAACTAATAGAAAAATTCATTTGTTCTTTGACGATCGATCTATGAATTTCTAGTGCCTAATTTTTGATCAACTCCCGTTTAGGGAAATTTTTAATTGATAAGACACTTACCAATTCTTAGTGTTTATCTACGGCTCTCTTTGCAATTGTTTTGTTGCGCAGCAACTGGTTTCTTAAATTCACTGAAGACCTGGAAAAAAATAAATATATTATTTTGATTCGTAAAAGCTGTTGATTTTTATGTGAGCTTTTCGGAAAGCATATTTAAAAATTAATGAGATATACCAAAATACGTTCATGCAATGTTCAGATTATCAGTATTTATTAAGCACTCTACTAGCACATTAAACATAAAATAAAAATATTATTAGATGTGAAATCAATAGATAGAATAAAATTATTCTTGCGATATGTTACAAAAATATAGTTATGATTCATATCGACTAGCTAAGATTGATTCATCAATTGATAAGAAATTAACCTTAGCTTATCATGAAACCTTGTCTTCAGCATTATATAAAATTTTCATCTGTTCGGAATAGGGTCAGGCCACACATGTCAGACACAGGCCACTTTAGGCATAACTAAAGGTAATATGTAAGTTAAATTAAAAATATTCTGAACATAACCTATATTAGTGCTGCGGTGCGGATATGTGTGGCCAGACCCTTATGCGTCTACAATATCTTCTGTTTTCAAGTATGATATTGGCGCATACTTTACGAAAACCGTCATGGTTGTCTCTTATCTCACTGTTAAAATTTATCTAATTAAACCATGCAAAAATGTTTTCAGGCAGAAGGCAACACGGGAGATCGTGAGCCCCCTTCCCCAATTCGTTGCATACGTTGATCCACCCATACTTAAATTCAAATTTCCGTATCGTCAGTGTATGAAGTAACTGGCGGACGCTACGAAATTTCAATCATAAGAGTATTCTAGGTTTTCATCTTCCGGTTACATGAATACCTTGGTTCTGGTTCAATATACTAGGGATACCTCCCATCTAATTCCCTTCTTGAGCTTACCTGCATCCAAAAATCGAGGGTTTTTTGGAAAAAGAATAATCTACCTCTGAAACTCAATGTAAAAAAATCTGGTGCGATGCGCGGAACACACAACTTTCACTTACCAATTTACTTATATTAGAAATTGACGTGTTTTGTTAAATGCCATTCCTCGAAGACACTCATTTTTCCACATTCTTTTACTTATTTTTGTTTCTATTTACTCTCCAAAGTAGGTACACTCAATGTTTTTATTATTAAATAAAATGTTTTCGTTCGGCAATGCAAACATAATACTCCATCGCGTCTGATTTTATTTACCATGAAACAAATAATTTCCATTAAACGAACAGAACGTTCTTAACCATTTTTCATTTTTTCTTCTGTATATGTTTACTTGTTTTTTTCTTATTTCATATTTAGACATTTCTTATTTTTAGGCGTAACAAGAGACAGTTAATTTATCTATATAAACAAAATTAAAGGTACTTTATAGGAGAACAAAAAAAGCTCCTTCCCCATTAAAACCCACCACAACATTGTAATAATGACAAAGCTTACCTGATATTAAAGAATACTTGATCCTCGTTAAACATGACGAGTTTGATCATAATCGTTAAAGCCGTTTTTGAGAAAATTGATACAAAAGGTAAATAGGGAAAAAAGTTATGAAATAAAGTACCCCCTCCGTTTGATCACTTTTGATGAATTTTTTGCTGTCATATCGCGGTCATATTCATACATCAAATACCAAGTTTGATCAAAATCGTTATAGCCGTTTTTGTGAAAATCAAAATAAACGTAAAAAGTTATGAAATAAAGTACACCCTCCGTCTGACCAATTTTGATGAAATTTTCGCTGTCGCATTGCGGGTATATACATACATCAATTACCCAATTTCAGGTTCTTACGGTTTATAGTTTTTGAGCTAGTCTGTTCACACATACACACGCACTGACACACAGAACATTTCGCGGGACTTGGTTATTTGGACTCAGGGTACCCCAAAACGTGTATTTCCGTTGAAAACCGGAAGAAGAAATTTTTCACGATCGCAATACGTTCCCTTACTATATATTTTATATATAGGTAAGTGAAAGTTAAGAAAAAAATGCTTTTTTACATTTAGGCTCTATTCATTTAATGCAGAAGAATCCCATAAATTTCTCTGATAACAATCTGTAATGCATTTGTTAATATACACCCCTTTCCGTCGATTAATCAGAAACTGCTTAAAAATTTATTATATACGTATTTATGCTTAATAGTCCTATCCCTTAAATTTGAGCACTATATTCTCAGTATATATTTTTGATTAATTTGTTTTTTTTTATATAATTCTGCTGTATTAAAATATTTTAAAAAATACATCTTATACGTGGGCACTAGAAGAGATGGGGGTTTAAGTTACTTTGAGTTAAAGTTAAATTTTTAAAAAATAGTTTTGTGTTGTTATGGAAGATTTTATATTAGCAAATATCTTAAAATATCAAAGATTTACATTGTTTAGGACGAATGGTAACGGATCAATGAGAAGAGTGACAAGCGGCTACCGCAGATCCGGTCACGAGCCACTCGAATCACTCACTCGCGAGCGGTCGTGACCCCTGAGTGTTAGTAGTCATCAATGTATTCATCTTCCTTCGGCAAACTGGCATTGAGCATCACTGCGCTAACTGTCACGAATACAGTTATCGCTGGAGTGCTGTTATGGCTTTTACATAGAATTACTGTTTTATTTTACTTCCTTCTTTCGTCTCTACTGATGTAATGCGGACTTGCAAAGAAGTTTAGATGGTGCACAGACGTAAGACCCGTGTGGGTTCGAGATCAAGGTAATTCCCTCCCACAACGATAGCACTCTCTACCATCCGCAATGGCACCGTGTAATTTTCTTCCAGTGAAGCATGTTACTATTCTTTTCATAGCGATTTCTCATATTGGAAAAGTATAATTACATATTCTAGGACAATTAGGACACATTGTAGGAAATGAAAAAGAATGCGGGGATCGAGTGATAAAATCTTACATACTAACTTGCTAATATTATAACCAAATATGTTAACATGTCAACGAATAATCAAGTATACTAAGGTAAGAAGTAGCCTGAAGGTGCAGCATTTTAATATTTTATAAAAAAAAAAAAAAAAAAAAAAAATCATTCCAAAAATAATCTATACAATAATTAAAAATTGGTCCATAGAGACCAAGTCTAATGTGTATTAAAATTGTATATAACCGTCTTTTGTTGTATATAGAAAAATATTATTTTATACTTATATATGTAAATATCTATAAATTGTGAGAAATAAACACATCTATCTAATTAAAAATTTATAAGACGAAATATGTTAAAATAACTGTATTAATAAAAAATAAACTTTAGATCTGCTCTCTAGGTTATTAGGAACTCTTTCGAGGAATCCGGCAACCACCTACTACATGACGATCTTAGATCTCTCGGACCTGACAAATGCAATGAAAACTGGGCAGTTTTCAAATGTCAATGGGAGAATTATCCGATCCTGCTTGATGCTGGGAAGAAAGACTTCTCAGGCAAGAAGGTACGTACAGCCTTATTTATATCTTTACTGGGTACAGAGGGCTTAAAACTTTTAAATAAATTAGGTGGCTATGAAGAAAAAAGTTTAGAAACAATTATCACCACCCTTGACAAACATTTTAAAGTGAGACGAAACATCATATATGAACGTTTCGTTTTTAATTCGATGACGCAGTCTTCGGGGGAATCCGTTAGGACGTTTGTAGAAAGGCTTAAGAATCAGGCGGGCAAATGTGATTTCTCGGAGCTAGCGAACAAGAATCAAATAGATATTGAGGAGGCACTGATCAGGGATAGGTTAGTGGCCGGGCTAGGAGAGGGTAATCTCAGGAAACGTTTACTTCTTGAGAAAGAGTTAACTCTGGAGAAGGCTGTAGACAGTTGTACTGCCGACGAGCTGGCAAGCCAATGCGCCCATCGGATTGCGGGTCTAGGTGACGAAGGTTATAATGATGTAAATGTAACCAAAGGAATGCCTGGAAAAAAAATTGAGACGATCCACTGCAAATTATGTGGTTTAGAGCACGCAAGGGGCACTAGTAGTTGTCCGGCTTTTGGTAAGGTTTGTAGTACCTGTAAAAAAAAGAACCACTTCAGTAGAGTTTGTTTCAAGAGGAAAGTTCGAAACATAACTGAGGAACCAACGGGTAGCGAAGGATCTGATGAAGATAATTTGGGAGAGCCCGTTTACAGCTCCACATATAGAGGGAAAAAACAATTGTTCCATGATCTTAGAATTTATATCAATGGGAAACTCAAGTTACTTAAGTGCCAGCTGGATTCGGGAGCAACTTGTAATGTTATAGGTCTGAAAACATTAGAAAACTTGTTTTCTACTTTCCGATTTAAAGGAAAGAGTCATAAGATTGAATTCGAGGTTTTAAACGTGGATAAAAATACACTACTCGGGGTTGAGGACTGTTTGAAATTAGGTTTGTTGATACCCAATGAGGAGGTGTATGAAACTACCACAGAGTCCACAGGTTTAGTTGAAATGTTTCCCGATGTCTTTGAGGGCCTAGGACGTTTCTCGGGCAGATGTGATCTCCGTGTTGATCCTTCAGTGACACCGGTTGTGTCTCCTCCCAGGCGGATCCCAATAGCCTTACGAAACGAAGTGAAGGAAGAAATTAGCAGAGTCGAGAAACTGGGGGTGATAGTCAAGGAAACCGGTCCAACAGATTGGGTTAGCAATATAAAATAAAATAAAAAAACCGAACAAACTGAGGATATGTATAGATCCATATTATCTTAATAAGGCAACAAAGAGGTCTCACTATCAATCACCTACATTAGATGAACTTCTCCCGCAGTTTGAGAATACTCGAGTATTCAGCTTGTTAGATTTGAAGGATGGTTTCTGGCAAGTGCAACTAACAACCGAGACGAGTAAGCTGACAACGTTTTGGACACCTTGGGGAAGGTAGGAAGGAATTTCAGAGACGAGTGCATGAGACGATTGAGGGATTGGATGGCGTAGACGATATTGTAGTTATTGGAAAAGGGCTAAATAGTTCTGAAGCAATGGCGGACCACAATAAAAAATTGAAAAATTTATTATTCAGGGCAAGGGAAAAATTTTTCAAGTTTAATAAGCGAAAGTGTCGCATCGGGCTTTCGGAAATAAAATTTATTGGACACCACATAACAGATAAGGGCCTGAAACCTGATCCGAGTAAAATAGAGGATATAAAGAACATGAATCCACCTAAAAACAAAGAAGAATTACTAAGATTTCTTGGTTTTATGAAGTATCTAGGAAAATTTATTCCTCACTTTACTGAGATTGCTGGAACATTGCGAGCTCTAATGAAGGAAGATTCGTGTTGGATTTGGGAGATTCCGCAAACAGTCGCGTTTCAGGAGCTGATCCGTCTAGCATTCAACCCACCTACATTAAAATTCTTTGAAATGGAGAAACCCGTTACTCTGCAATGTTACGCGAGCCAATTCGGGTTAGGTACATGCCTTATGCAAGAAGGGCAACCAGTTGCATACGCATCCAAAGCTATGACGAAAACTGAACGAGCTTACGCACAAATTGAAAAAGAATGCATAGCCATAGTTTTCGGGTTCAGGAAATTTGAGCAGTACTTGTTAGGCAACACAATGGTAACTGTGGAAAAAGACCACAAACCCCTGGAAGCTATTTTTAAAAAGCCACTGAATTTAGCGCCCAAGAGGCTTTTACGAATGATGCTGCAGCTTCAAAGATATGCCTTTAAAATTGTTTACAAAACTGGTAAGAATATCCCAGTTGTAGACTTCTTATCCAGAATAACGGGAGAAGATGAAAGCTGTAGCGCTGAACGAGTCGAAAGGCCAACAGTTGTATTCCAAAGCGAAGACAGCCAATTAAAGTATCTCAATGTTACCGATGACCGCATAAAAGAGATTCAGCAAGAAACTGCAAAAGATGATGAAGGAAGGAGGCTACTGGAGGTAATAAAGCTGGGATGGCCTAAAAAGAGAACTGCTAGGATGGATCTGCAAGACTTCTGGGGTATCAGAGACGAACTGGTGGAAGCAGATGGTGACAACTTGAAGGGAGATAGGTTATTTGTACCGAAAAGTTTAAGACAAAAGCTGATAAAAATTTTTTTGGCCGAAGATGGCTGATGACATAAAGTTCGATATTAACAACTGCTTCCCTTGCAAAAAGTACGCGACAGCTCAGAGAAATGAAAGTCTTGTATCACATAATACGCCAGAACGCCCATAGCAGTTCGTGGCGATGGACTACTTTTACGTCTTCAATGAGCACTACATCATAATCGTCGACTTTTATTCCTCGTTCTTTGAAATGAAGAAAGTAAAATCCCTAAAGACCGCCACGCAAGTCTCATTCTGCACGGAAGTTTTTAGTCGATTTGGCATACCGGACGAGGTAGTGTGCGACAGCGGCTCGCAATTGATGAGTAGGGAATTTCAAGATTTTGGAAAAAGGTGGAAATTCAAGATTAGCCCGTCTTCCCCACATAACCATCAAGCAAATGGAAGGGCTAAATCAGCCGTAAAGATAGCGAAAAATCTACTAAAAAAGGTAAGGGAAGAAAATGGAGAACTGGAGATGGCACTTTTGGAATGGAGGAACGTTCCACTTCAACATTTAAATGTAAGCCATTCACAACTGCTAATGTCGAGGAGGACCAAGACGATGGCGCCATTAGTAGAAAGCAAGCTTTTTCCTGAGGTACCAGAAGATGTAGAAAAACGACTAGAAGCAAGAAAACAGTCTTACAAAAGACGATAAATCCACCATAGAACTTCCAGTACTCTCCGAGATGCAGGACGTCTTGGTGCAGCTAAAGCCTCACGAGAAAGGGAATCCTTGGGTTAAGGGTCGAGTCGTTCGTGAGCGAGAAGCGGAAGCTAGAGAGCGCTAGAAGATATCTCGTCGAAGTGGATATCTTCGCGGATCGCCACGGGAGATTATACCGCAGGAATAGAAGATTCATAATAACTTAAGGAGGGAGATGTTAAGGAATTAACATTGTTGTAATTAATATTTAAAACAAAGATGTGTCTGATTGCTTTGATTGTTGAGATTATAAATGTTCCATAATACATCATTCTCAACGAGCGAAATAGTTCTTCTTTTATCACCTCGTAATATTAACACCAGCGAACTAGGAAACTTTTATTAACTTCACCCACCAACTCATATCTTCACAGAGTTCCTCTTAGATTGGGTAAGTTCGGCGAAGTCGGCCCTTTGATACTCAAAATTATTAGCTTAATGGAGACCGCTGGGGTGACCCAAATATACAGCGGGGGCAGACATGGGCTAAAAAAAATGGTAGATTCAAATAAAAGATCACAGGTGATCCAACCGTCAAATACAAACAATCCTTCTGATAATTACAATAATTTGATTAATTTAATTCATGAAATTTGAATTGATGGCTATACGTCAATCGCTGCTTAAAAGAGTACCTATTTGGCGTTTTGATGATTAATTGCTGTCAGTGATAATTAATAAATTAAACATTTTTAGATAAAATTCAAAGGATAGGTTGATTGATAGTCAGGATTTTCAGTTAAAAATTTTTATTTTGAAAAGCCAACGTTTCGATCCCTAAATGTGGATCTTCATCAGGGCTTTTGAGTCCAGATAAATATAAAGACTCAAATAGATACAGAGACAGTCTCTGTATTCCTCAGAAATCAGAAGCCCTGATGAAGATCCACATTTAGGGACCGAAACGTTGGCTTTCAAAATAAAAAATGCTTAACTGAAAATCCTGACTATCAATCAATCTAGCGTAAAGTATAACAGTTGACTATTTCTCACCTCAAAATTCAAAGGATTTTCACGAAAATAAAATCGATTTCAACCTTGAAAAGTCTCAAGTTGCCTTGAAAAGGCTTAAGTTAACACTTCCAGGAATCGTAAATGCCTCACAGCCGAAGGGGAACAAAGAATAATTTGAATTACAAGACCGAGGTGCGGCAATGAAATTTAAATAGTTTGAATTAAGGCGAGGCGTTCAGTGGAAGGCACCCCAATTGCAAACCAGCTTCTTCGTATTTGTTCCTTTTTTCATTATTTTTTTATCTATTTTTTTACTTTCACTTACCTATATATGAAATATATAGTAAGTGGAAGTATTGCGATCGTGAAAATTTTCGACTTCCGGTTTTCAACGGAAATACACGTTTTGGGGTCCCCTGAGTCAAAATAACCAAGTCCCGCGAAATGGTCTGTGTGTGTGTCTGTGTGTCTGTGTGAACAGACTAGCTCAAAAACTATAAACCGTGCGAACCTGAAATTGGGTATTTAGAGTATGTATATGCCCGCGATGTAACAGCAAAAATTTCATCAAATTTGCTCAAAGGGAGGGGGTACTTTATTTAATAACTTTTTAATTTTTTTTCGATTTTCTCAAAAACGGCTCTAACGATTTTGATTAAACTGAGTATTTGATCTATTGATATGCCCGAGATATGACTGTAAAAATTTCATCAAAATTGATCAACCGGAGGGGGGACTTTACTTAATAAATTTTGTATCATTTTCACGTGTTTTTTTATTTACTCAAAAACGGTTTTACCGATTTTGATCAAACTTGGTATTTGATGTATTTATATACCCGAGATATGACTGTAAAAAGTTCATCAAAATTGATCAACAGGTGGGGGGACTTTACTTAATAAATTTTGTCCAATTTTTACCTTTTTGATCGATTATCTCAAAAACGGCTTTAACGATTTTTATCAAATTCTTTATGTTTAATGAAAATTAGTTGTTATTTAATATCAGGTAAGCTTTATCATTATTAAAATGTTCTGAGGGGCTTAAATGGGGAAGGGGCCTTTTTTGTTTTTCTATAAAGTACTTTTGTTTTAGTTTATATTGAGAAATTAACTGTCTCTCATCACGCCTAAAAATAAGAAATGGCTAAATATGAGATATGAAGAAAATCAAGTAAACATATACAGGAGAAAAAAAGAAAAATATTCCGTCAACTCATAAAACACCTTGAGCTCACGCATGCGCCGTACGCCTTTAATGACAAACCAATGCGTTATAATTAAAGCTGTTCTGTTCATTTGAGAAGTGGCAATTAAAAAAACGCATTAATTTCTAATCTACGTAAGTTGGTAAGTGAAAGTTGTGTGTTGCGCGCACGCACCAGATTTTTTTTTTTAGCAGCAGTGTAAAACATCCGGCCTATTATAAAAACATTGGGACCTTATAGAAAAAATAAAATCGTTTTATTTGCAGAATTTGTTTTTTGAGCAGAATTTGTTAACCAGGCCAAGGTGTCATTCACATCTTTATTATTTAGGATTTAGATAAAATTAAATTGACTTAAGTGTTTACCTTAAGTTAGCTATTTTAGTTATTAAATCATATGTATAATTTGACTAGCTATGAAACCAGCGTTTTAGTACAGCACCTTGGGAACAAATGTGATTTCCTCCAACATTAAGCAACGTATCGACTGTTTCGATAGTAACAATACTTTAACTTTACAAGGTACTTAAACATTATTGTCAAAATTAATGGTTTAGAGCCAAAGTAAAAAATGATGAATCGAAGATAATTTCTAAGCTCCCTTCAGGTTGAAATAATAAAAATATAAGCAAGAAGTACACTAGTTTGTCATTAGAACATGAAACTATTTTGGTGCAAGAATTGGTATACACCAATGACATAGTTTTAATTGCGGATTCTCGTACGAACTCCAATTATTGTTGAGTGGGAAGCAGAACTTGATGTGAACAACATGAATATTAATGTAGGAAAAAGTAAGATCCCACAAGTAGGACGAGAGCCCGAGCATCTCCATTCATCAGACTTATGCAGAGCTTCTTTGTAGGGAATGAGTTCCTGAGAGCTGTGATTTGCTGAAAAATGCGGACAGAAAAAAATAAAATAAAAACAGTAGACTTTATAATATTTTAAAGGCCAATCTGTTTGTTTTTGTTGGTAAGCTGGACTAATTAATTAGTAAGTTATGATTACCTTCACTGAAATAATCCTCTCAATATAAATAGGACAGGATATAGGGTCATTAGTAGGGATGGGATTTTCATGTATTTACATATTTTGTTCTGAGGCCTAAAAATGCATGTATATGCATTCTAAATGATTTTTACCATAATATAAACCATTTTGAACCATTTTTATTTTCCATATTTTTCCATATTTTGTCGTTTTTAAATATTTTTACATATATTTCGATAAATACATATTTTTGTCCATATTTTACAACTTTTAGGGAATTCACATTAAAATTATTGTTATTTATTCACTTGTTTTTTTTTTTTTTTTTTTTTTTTTTTTTTTTTTTTTTTTTTTTTTTTTTTTTTTTTTTTAAATACCTAAAATAAATAAACAAAGACTGAACGTAGGGATTACAAATTTCTTAGAAAATCAAAACACCCAAACCATTGTCGACAGTTCCCAGAAATTTTGATCCCCCTCTTTTCTTATATAGATCCTCATCCTTGACAATGCTTATATTACCTCAGTTGCTTGAAAAATTTAGTGATAAGTTCATCGCTAGTGGGTGAAATGCCAAAAAGAAAAGAAAACAGAAAAAGCTTAGCCGCTAAGTACGTCGCGGAGTTCGAAGGAGAAACATTTAAATGCGACAGTGAAGGTGTTCTATATTGTTTGTGCTGCCAAAAAAACATTTCTACGGATCAACGATTTTTGGTTTTACAGCATTTAAAAACAGCGAAACATGTAGAAAATAAGAAAAAAAAACAACTTTTTTGACTTCTGGAGAAGCAAGTTCAAGTAAGTCTAGTTTTAACACTGATTTGTGCCGGTTTTTGTTAAAGGCGGATATTCCTTTTTTACAAAATAAATAATCCAACCTTCAAAGGATTTTTGGAAAAATATATTGGGCAGAAAATGCCAGATCATACGACCCTTCGAAAAAATTATGTTAAAGACATTTATAATGAAAGGTTGGAACAAATCAAATCTTATAACGGGGACGGTCCGATTTGGGTCTCGATTGATGAAACGACGGACTCCCTCGGAAGATATGTGGCGAATATAATCGTTGGCAAACTCTCAGACACTCCTACAAAGGCATATTTACTGAACTGCGAATTTTTAAAAAAATGTGACCACGGTAGTATTGCAAGGTTTTTCAACGACTCGATTGGTCTCCTTTGGAACGAAAACAAATGTGACAAAGTTTTGCTTTTTTTGTCCGATGCAGCTCCTTATATGATAAAGGCTGGCAACGCATTAAAAGTTTTTTATCCAAAACTAATTCATGTGACATGTTTGCATTGCAGTGACACGATGCTTTGCATCGCGTTGCTGAATCGGTCAGGGCCTTGTTTCCAAATGTGGATTCATTAATTTCTAATGTAAAAAAAAAAAATATATTTGAAGGCCCCAGGTCGTATTAATATATTGAAAGACATGTATCCCGAGCTTTGTTTACCACCCCAACCAGTCCTTACACGCTGGGGATCTTGGTTAGAGGCGGCGAAGTACTACTTAGAGAACTTCGAAAAAATAAAACATATAACATCGACTCTAGATGTTGATTCTTCAGCAATAGAAAAAGCGAACGCTCTCTTCAAAGATAATAAATTACAACAAGATCTGGTTTACATAGCTAGTAACTTTAGTTTTTTATCACAAGCCATAAAACAGTTGGAAACTAAAAATATGGCACTTATTGACAGCTTGGAAATTTTGCAAAAAATAATCGAGAAAATAAATGAAGCCAAAGGAAACAAGGGAACCGTTGTAAAACAAAAATTAGAAGTTGTTTTGAAAAAAAATCCTGGACTTGACGACTTGAAAAATATTGCACGTCAGCACAAAGGAGAAAACCCCGAAAAAGATTTGGCCCTTGCACTTAAAGAGATAAATGCTTTTAAATTCGCACCCGTCACATCAGTCGATGTAGAAAGATCGTTCAGCAAATACAAAGCATTACTTAGACCGAATCATTGTAGATTTTCCGAAGAAAATCTTAAAATGCACCTTATTTGCAACGTTTTTGATGGTGAAGATGAGGAAGAAGTTTAAAATTTAATGTTACATTTCCAAAAATTTGTTAACTATTTTTATTTTATTTTTTGATATGTTATAAATTTTTCAAATGTACATTTATTTTTTATGTTTTTAACTATTCTATTTAATATTCTGTAAATATTTTAATTTTTTTTTTTTGTCCATATTTTCATATTTTTATTACATATATTTGCAAATATACGTCCATATTTATGTACATATTTTGAAATGTTTATTACATATATATCCTATCCCTGGTCATTAGTTTGGATGTTTTATTCCTTGATTCATCTCAACTCATTTTAAGTACATAGGTTTTTGTTTATTTTAATGATAGGGGTAATGCACCATATTAAGAAGCTAATCCGCGTAAGAAACTTAAATAAACAATAAATACAACTTAAAAATTAATAATTAAGAGTTGTAAAAAAAAAAACTTATGAAGGAATTACAAAATCATATCATGCATCGGCTAGATGGTGTTTAGAACTCAAAAAGCTGTTTTTTTTTTAGAGATAATTGCTTTAAAGATTTCGACTGAAATATAGAAAAATAATATAATTTGATCAAAAATAGTTTACCATTAAGGAAGTTAGTACATACAACTAATAGTAGCTGTAACTCAAAATCAACCCTTTACTTATATTAACACGACCATCCCTTTCATAAAAGAATACACAGAATATAATATTGTATTTTTAAGAATATAGTATTTTGCACCTTGCGCCAAAGGTACTATTATTGTGACTGTGTATTGACATAGCAGGTTTTGTTTGTAATTCTGATTTCAACGGTATGCATAACTCACATTCTCGCCGATATACAATATTACAGATTAAAATAAAAACAAATTTACTACAGTTATAGGGGAAGAAATAAGTTTTTCCGGTTTTTTTATGTTTTTTTTTTTTTTCTGGCTGAGTGTATAAGCTACACATTTCAATGTAAAGATGTTCATATTCTGTCATATGTGTATGTGAGTAGACTAAAATGGAGGTCATTCCTCACACAACATACAGTAAAATAACAGCATCAGAAATAAAACCCTTCTTAGAGATGCCTTTAAATACGCAGAAATTAAATCAGGAATGGAAATAAACTCGAAAGCATGAGTTAAACATCCCAGCATTTGAATTCGGGAGATCATTGAAAGGATAGGGCATTTATAATTATATTTGCAAAATGAGCTCTAACCGATAATATAATTTTAAAGAGAAAATAAATCAGTTCAATGAATAAATTAAATAAAATAAATTAAATTAAAAGTATTTAAATTTTTAAATAGTTTGAAGAGTTTGGTTGCACTATGGCAAAGTTTCATGATAGACAGGTGATAAGACTGAATAAAGGTTAGATGAAATATTATGAGATGAATTGGTCAAAAAAATACAATGAACGATCCAATTGTCGAGGTAAAGGGCCGAGAATGAACTTTCGATCTCGTGCACCGCGTTTCCTGCATTACATAACCCATCGATAGGATCAATATAATCCGGATGAGGAGAACACCAATCAAATAAGTCGCTCTGCTTTTGCAAGACCATCTAAGCCCCTCCCTGACCTATAACAATACTCACACAGTACATGTATTGAATACAGTCCATTTCCAATACCCTACTTAAGATAACATACAAATAAATATAATTAATAAAATTAAATTCTTTTATATATTTTATAAAAATTAAATTTTATGAAGCTTACAGTTTATGACAATTCATCGAGCACTGAAATCCGAATGGAAATTTTTTTTCAAAAAGCAAGATTAACATAAAAAGCGAAACGGATAGATAGAAACGGTCTATAAGCCAGTTGACACACTTGCGTTCTACAAAAACACAAATTTCAAACTTTTCCATGCATCTTGCATTATCCATCTTGTTATCAGGTTTGAGTGTCCCAGATACCGAGAGTAATGTCGTCGTGGCTTAGGTCAGACACGTTTCGATCTTCGAAAATAAAGGAGTTTTAAGATGAAATTGTTGGAGGTTTAAAAGAAAGCTTGGTCAAGAATCGTGATGAGTGATCATTTCATTTTTTTTTTTTTTTATCTTAAATAACTTTGTTCGAGATAAAAATTCATACAGCTGTTTTTAATAAAATAGGATTATTAAAATCATAAATTTTGGCAGTAAAGAAATTCAGTAAGTAAGGATTTAATATTTAAGACTTTAAAAATATGATATTGAATTTTGGAATCTTATGGAAATTTAGAGGGATTTGGAGCAATTATTAAAATTGCGTATTAAAATTTATAAGTATACATAATGATGGATAATTGTATACTTCGCCGTCCGGCGCGAATAGTGACACAAGTCGAAATCGTCAACATTAAATTTTATGATCAGAAAGATGTATTTATTCAATTTTAAATTGATATAAAACTATAAACATTATTGCTAATATAATTATAACACTTTTTGCTTAAAATTTACGATATTTCGTTTAAATTGAATGAATAAAAATAAATCAAATTAAATAAAATAAGTAATAAAAAAAAAGGATAAAATTAAGAAAGAAAAAAAGGGAAAATGTTAGTTGTGCCGCTAATCTTGTCGACTAAAGGATATTATATAATTTATTTTTTTAAATTGTTTTTCAAAGCTGTTGTTTCATGAAGATGTACCTATTTTTATGACTGGGATTAAGGTCTCCATCAAGAGATGGAAAAATACAAGATGAAAATACTTCTCATTATCAGGACGCTTTGAAGGACGTCTCAAAATCTTAATTATCCAAGGCATATTATAGGCACAGTATATAACTGCTTAGATGAAACATAGAAAGAAATTATGACTCCTTTGTTGAATGGGGCTTTTTCCATATGTCGCTGTAAACTTAAATCGTGTAGCTAAATGAGGATTGATAATCTTTGTACTGCCAGATTGTAATTAAGTTGAACTTTACATATGTTTTCCGTATCTATTCATTGTGACTTTTACTTCCACAGGATGATTTTATTTTATATAAAGCTACACTTAAATGAGTATCACGTTTTAATACTGTTTCTTATCTAACCCTCCATTAAAAAACAACGTTTTTATGCTAGAATGTAATAATGAAATGTAAAAGTGTAAAACTTAAAACTAGCTGTTTTAATTGAAACAATGAAGGCTGGCTTACTTGCTCTATTGTTATACTATCGCACAACGAGTAGAAAAAATATTGCAAAACTTTCCTCTTTGGACATTCTCTCATGTGCTTGTTTTCCTTGCATAATGAACTATGGGTTTTCTTTTAGAAAATAGGGTTTTAGCCTTTCTACAACGTAATTGTAAATCAATCAAAAGGTATTTGACATGGAATAATATTAACTATTCACAATCATAAATAAATAAAAAAAATTTGTGTTTTTAATAGTTAGGACTGCAATCTAATTAATATGAATCTTCAATTAATTGCATCATTTATTAAATGTAATTTAGCTAAAATTAACCTAATAATTCTTCTTATCTTATTTTCATTATTTCATTGATTTTTTTCATTTAAGATTTTGTGAATTAAACAAATAACCCAATTTATAATGTTGAACTTATAGTTACAATCTGAAAATTATAGTTATAAGCATAGATATATCTAAAATTTTCCAATCACTGAACGAATTCAAAACTAACCAGGTTAGTTTTAATTTATTTAAATCATGGACAGATAGTTCTGGTTTGTTTGTTTGTTTAACGTCACTTTATGCCACCAAGGCTAATCGGACAATGCTACAGTGGGAGTGGGTACCTGACCTCGTACAGTCTCGGAACCTCCATTTTACGTCCTATCCGAAGGACGGCATGGCAAAGGATTTTTTTACTCCCATTAAAAAATCCTAGTGCCACCGTTGGGAGATTCTGGCAGACAGATGTGACAGTGGTAATGGTTAATTAGTTTGCTGCAGGAGTGGAGTAGATGTGGGGTTAGTATACAGAAAATCTAGAACAGCACATAGCAACACAAAGCAGTGAGCGAATATTTCAAAATAAACAGATGAGAATAGTACGGCCCTGGATAGAGCAATAGTATTGCGATCTATTTGTCGAAAGGAGATGTTTCTGATCCCGTTAGATTTTTATGTAACAGTAAAGGGAGGCGGTGTGATGGGTGGGAACATTGGCAGTTAGCAGCGGCACCTTCACACCTACCTCGTCGTGTACTCTCCCATGCACTACATTCTACAACCTTATTATTTAACCAAACTGGCACACGTTGGCCTTTCCCTGCGAATTATGAAATGTAAATATATCATATAGTGCATTCATCCCAGGGCAGGGAACCCAGAGCATGCAATTTGCCGTTGCAATGTTTCACGCGACACAATTCTTCTTCTTTATTTTTTCTTCTTCTCTATATGTTATCAGATAGTTTATATTTATCAATATATTTATATTTATATAAATCTTCCTAAAATAGTGGCTAGATTTTATATATTGTATTAAAATTTTATTATTCATTTATTTATTTTTTTTTTCACGTTTATTCATTTATTGACTATTCCCTTTTATAAATTTGCTTAAAATTATAAACTTATTAATCATCAATGGTTATAAATATTAGGTTGTCCGGATATTAATGCAGGTTTATGGTTTTAAATTAATTATTAATAAAATTAATTAAATTATTTAAAACTTTCTACTTTCACTTACCTATAAATGAAATACCTATATAGTAAGGAAAAGTAGGGCGATAGTGAAAAATTTCGACTTCCGGTTTTCAACGGAAATACACGTTTTGGGGTCCCTGAGTCTGTGTGATTAAATGATCTGTGTGTGTTTGTGTGAACAGACTAACTCAGAAACTATAAACCATAAGAACCTGAAATTGGGTATTTGGTGTATGTACTTATATGCCCGCGATGTGACAGCAAAAATTTCATCAAAATTGGTCAAACGGAGAGTGTACTTTATTTAAAAACTTTTTTCCCATTTCTACGTTTTTTTTTTTCCGATATTCTCAAAAACGGCTCTAACGATTTTGATTTGATGTAACTAAGATTCAAACATTTATTTAGTGACCTAGCTTTACTGTACCAAGATTTGGACCATAGACGCTTGAAAATTTGAAAAATGTCCTTTTCAAAATATTAGCTGACCTCATAAATTAGTAGTGGGCACCCCCCAAGGAACTTTGACTTCAAGAATTCTATTTTTTCATATCTATATATTTTTTTAATAACCTGGTAGTTAATTAGAAATATTGGACCTAAGAAATAGAAAAAAAATGTGATAGACATAATTCTTAATAATGGGAATCGAGGACAAATTTCAAAACTTTTTGACCTATTTCCACATTTTCAGGCACTCACTATCTCATATAGGCGAGCGGCTTAAGAAATAAAATTATTTGTACGATTGATCCATCTTCTCTAATTAATTTGTTTGAAATCCATCAATGAAGGATGTCATTGGTGGTAATGCCGAGGACGTTATGAATGATATTTGGATATAACGAGAATATTGTGATTATTTTTAGATACAGTTTTCTATTAACCTAGTAAATGGAGCATGGAAAGGGAGTTATAAAGGCAGCTTCCGCTACTCGGCCATGTTAAGGTACATTATCTGGAGCCATCCCAGGCAGCCCGCTACTGGTCCGAGCCAAATCTTCCTGATGGTCGGTTCCATCAGTGCGATCGTTGCACTGTAGCCAACCTAACGGTCATACTCGTGGCAGCCATGGTCGCATCCACCAGGGAAAAGTCCAAGTCACATCCTTAGCACGTAACATGTGTACCAATTGGTGTTTAATTGAACCAGTAATATAGCTATATATTCTGTTTATTTTAAACAGAAAATATAAGGAAAGTTTTGAAATTGTTTAAAATCCCGTTTCGTTAAAATAAAACAGAAGAAACGACGTCCCCCCATTCGAATTCGTGACTTCTATTGAAAATTAGGCCAACTCCACGAGTAAATAATACTATACCTATATTGAATAGCGTGGCTTAGCCACAAGTAAGCTAAGTAGACTTTCTGAGTGGATTTGATGCTTCTAAATTAAATTTCGAAAATAGGGATGAAGGAGTTGAAGCATCGCCAGCTACGAACTTTGAGAGTTTTGCGCTTATCAATATAGTTAAAATATCTATCTACTATAGATTTCAAATCCATAAATTTTATGTCTATTGCGTAATCGAAGATAAGAACCGACCACTCTATTTTTGGTTTCGAGTATACTACTATAGATAAGAAAACTTTCATTCCATGGAAACTGAAGGAAAACTTCAAATTTCCATTTATTAATTCAACCACGCACAGTGGGAAAATTTTGTCATTTAGCGGCCAAAAATCTACAACTCCTGCCGAAAAGACGATAATCGAATAATTCTTTTTACTTTCACTTACCTATATATGAAATATATAGTAAGTGGAAGTATTGCGATCGTGAAAAATTTCGACTTCCGGTTTTCAACGGAAATACACGTTTTGGGGTCCCCTGAGTCCAATTAACCAAGTCCCGCGAAATGGTCTGTGTGTGTGTGTGTGTCTGTGTGTCTGTGTGTCTGTGTGTCTGTGTGTCTGTGTGTGTGTGTGTGAACAGACTAGCTCAAAAACTATAAGCCGTGCGATCCTGAAATTGGGTATTTAGTGTAAGTATATGCCCGCGATGTGACAGCGTAAATTTCATCAAAATTACTTAAAGGGAGGGGGTACTTTACTTAATAACTTTTTAGGGTTTTTTCGATTTTCTCAAAAACGGCTCTAACGATTTTGATTAAACTGAGTATTTGATCTATTTATATGCCCGAGATATGACTGTAAAAATTTCATCAAAATTGATTAACCGGAGGGGGGACTTTACTTAGCAAATTTTGTATCATTTTCATGTGTTTTTTTTTATTTATTCAAAAACGGCTTTAATGATTTTGATCAAACTGGGTATTTGATGTGTGCATAAGCCAAAGATGTGATAGCCAACATTTCACCAAAATTGACCAACCGGAGGGGGGACTTTACTTAATAAATTTTGTATCATTTTCACGTGTTTTTTTTTTTATTCAAAAACGGCTTTAACTATTTTGATCAAACTGGGTATTTGATGTATTTATATGCCAAAGATGTGATAGCCAACAT
Source organism: Aelia acuminata (assembly GCA_911387785.2). NCBI lineage: Eukaryota > Metazoa > Arthropoda > Insecta > Hemiptera > Pentatomidae > Aelia > Aelia acuminata. Next base: position 135,064,748 of record OU426978.1, on the reverse strand, counting down.
TTCATCAAAATTGGTCTAAAGAAGGGGACCACAACGACGCATTAATTTCTAATCTAAGTAAGTTCGTAAGTGAAAGTTGTGTGTTGCGCGCACGCACCAGATTTTTTTCATTGAGGAGCATGGGATACCATTTATCAGTGAGAATAAAACAAATAAAAATAACATCGCTCAAATTATTTCGAATTAATTTTTATATGCATCCTTTCTTCACTTAAATTTAAATAAAATAGTTTATTAGGTACAGGATTATACATGGAGAATGAAATGAGTCAGCATTATTATCTATTGAGCTTTCAACTCATATACATGTCTTTTTCAGGCACTTGCTCCATTTGTAAGATTTTAAAATAATTATTATCTAAATAAGAAAAAAGCAAAAAAAAAAAAAAAATTAAAAATACCCTATTTTTTAGGAATTTCAACGGAAAAAAATATTGTCCTATAATTCAACGATAAGTATGTTTTATGATTTGGTCTAATTCGAGACCGAATATATATTGAAAGTTCAAATATAGGGATTTAAATCTTAAAATCGATATATCGCCGATCGATCGCATTTGATCGATCAAATTCTATTATGGTATTTTAGCACCCTTCACCCTCTACCAGAATGGAAAAAATCAGAACCAGCTATTGCCAATAATAGAAGTTATATCAATTTAAATACTTTCTTTTCATAAATTACATACTCAACGTGGATGAAATCAAAACGCATTTTTATCCAATAATTTTACAGCCATCCTTCTTATTTATAACAAATATATTTGGTGCAATAATATAAAAATTGAGGCTCGATAGACAAAAAAAATAATACCAGAGAGATGAGCATAGATTTTGCTTAAAATTAATTTAATTTTTTTCCTGTTGAGCTTTACTTTTTATATTAATGCACAAAACATATTTTATAAATAAGAAGAATGGCTGTAAAATTATTGGATAAAAATGCGTTTTAGTTTCATCCACGTTGAGTATGTAATTTATGAAAAGAAAGTATTTAAATTGATATAACTTCTATTATTGGCAATAGCTGGTTCTGATTTTTTCCATTCTGGTAGAGGGTGAAGGGTGCTTAAATACCAAAATAGAATTTGATCGATCAAATGCGATCGATCGGCGATATATCGATTTTAAGATTTAAATCCCTATAATTATTTTAAAATCTTTCAAATGGAGCAAGTGCCTGAAAAAGACATGTATATAAGCGGAAAGCTCAATAGATAATAATTTCTGTCTCATTTCATTCTCTATGTATAACCTTGTCCATACTAAACTATTTTATATAAATTTAAGTGAAGAAAGAATGCATATAAAAATTAATTTGAAATACTTTAAGCGATGTTATTTTTATTTGATTTTATTTGATTTATTGTGATTTTATTTATCTCACTGATAAAGGGAATCCCATGTTCTTTAATGAAAAAAGAATTATTCGATTATCGTCATTTAGTCAGGAGTCAGAGATTTTTGGCCGCTAAATGACAGAATTTTCCAACTGTGCGACGCCTTGCCATTATCAAATCTAATTTTTTTTTTTTTTTTTTTATGATTCCTAATTTAAAAAAGAATCAGTCAGATTATAATACAATATGAACAATCAGTTAAAATAAAAACAACTCAATTGGTCAACAAAAAAGTTGACTGGATCAGTGAAATGCTTACCACATTCAGGTTTACAGTAGCTACGAAATAATAATACTAGGTTATAACATAATATATTTATATATTTTTAATTTATAAGGAAAGAAAAATTTATGTTGGAAGTAGGTTGACTCAGTTAGGCACTAAATAACTCTGCTCAAGGTACAGAAAAATTTCTATTCAATCGCTGATCGGCCCTTTGGTCACAAGAAACACCTGGTGCACCTCAGCATGCATAAAATTGGCACTCTCAATTAAATAATTGATTAAGCAGAAATGAACCATGGCGATTGAGCGTGAAATATTGTCAAATCACCCTCCCTAACCGCTGACCATGAAATGAATTATTACAAATCACTGAGCCCGTATTACTCAATTTACTCATTAAAAAATCATTTATGTATTATCATTATCATAAAAAAATTACTTAATGTTTTGTTTTTCAAAGAATTCTATGTATTTTTTATGTAACCAATTGGGCTTATCGGACTTTTTCCTATTGAAGTCCTTCCAGTTCCATTAACCGGACGGCTCACTGATTTTATTCTCTCGGGTCGGTTCCACTCATTGTGAGTCGAGAGAAAAAAGAAAAAACTAACAGTAAACTCGCTCAGTAACTCAGATTGGAACTAATCAGACACTAGAGCCAACAAGTTCAGTTAGCCCAAGTCGGAAATTTCTTTAGTTAAGCTCCCTTGACCTTGCACCGTGTCCAATAGCTTCGTTCCGAATCATTCTTATCGTATCTGGAGAGCTATTCAATAATGTCTACGTTCATTGGACTCGGCTGCAAACTATCATCAGTATGTAAGAAATATCTGCAGTATCAACTGTAAACAGTGTGAGAGACTGTTCTTGTTGTCAATGAAGTTTATCGGCCATATATTGTATATGGGAAGGAGGATAACGCACCCTCTAATATACCCATTTTTGTATCCATATATAAGATATAATTCAATTATTTTGAATTTCCAAGCACTTTTCTTAATTTATCCTTAATAAACACAGACACAGAGGATAAACATGTTCATTATATAAACCATACAATGTCACCAATATGGTTTTTATAACATCGTATACCACCAATATGGTTTTAAAAAAATTATTTTTATAAAATAAAAGAAATATGGTTTTTATAAAATAAAATTAAGCAGAAGTTTACTTATGATGATGATAATATTATACTTTTTTGTTAAACCTGTTCATCGTGGGAACAGCACTTAAAAAAAATGGGGGAAAGGACCAGCGATATTTCTGAGGGTTCAAGATTTCAGGGTTGTATGCCCTTATAACTAAAACAACAAGATTTGTTTTTAATCTCCTATGTAATTTATTTTCTAAGGTAATTTTTCTACCATTTTGTGGAATCTACAGAGCCCTAAAGCTCTGATAAGTTGTATACGGAATGCACGTTTTGTAGTTATCAATATTTTTGTTGTTTGAAAAACATTCAAAGGCCCAAACAAGGAAAGCGAAAATTATATTATTTTTTTATAACTATGCAAATTAGTATTTAGGAGTTTATGAGGTGCTTTAAACGAATATTTTTTTTTTTTCAAAACCATACTGTGAAGATAATACGAGGTAGAGGTACGAAACTGAACAACGAATAAATAATTCCAATGAATTCGTAACATCAAGAATTGAAAATTCTATTTTCAGAATAGTTTTAAAGTATCAATGATAAATTATTCTTTTGGCATTAACTGACAATCATTTGACGTAAAAAAGCTATCAACCATTGTCATTTATTTCTCTATGATCAAGTTGTCCTTAAGCTCTACAGACACACTGCGTTTGGAGGTAGGTACAGTTGAAAATATAGTTTGTAAAATAAACGAAAATTCCTAAAAATAAATGTCCTTTATTTGCTCTTTATATTCTTTTTGTCGTGAGATGTAACTTTAGAATTGTAATTAGCACTGATTCCGATTTTTAAAAAATAACTTCATTAATTATCTTTACCAGGTCTGCAAGTTTAAAATGTCGTTTATTTCTTAAAATATATACACAGTAATTTAAAAAAAAAAGTATAATATATTTTATTCAAAGTACTGGCCCTCGCTTTCTACACATTTTGTCCATCTCTCGGGCAGTTTATGGATACCATTCCAAAAGAATGCTTCATCTTTATTTGAAATCCATTCATCGAGCCATTTTCTTACATCCTCCAAATTGTTAAAGTGTTGCTCAGCCAATGAGTGTCCCATCGATGAGAAGAGATGATAATCAGAAGGCGCCAGGTCAGGTGAATACGGCGGGTGGGGTAGGAGTTCCCAACTAAGCGAAGAAATCGTTTCCTTAGTCAATCTGGCTGAATGTGCAGGAGCGTTATCATGCTGAAGAATGACTTTGGCGTGCCTGTGAGCCCATTCTGGGCGTTTTTCGATCAATGCGTGACTCAAATTGATCATTTGTTGTCGGTAGCGGTCGGTATTGACTGTTTCGCCGGGTTTGAGAAGCTCGTAGATTGCAATTCGACGTCCTCAAACTTTTTTGGTCGATTTTCTCGTTTTTTATCAGTAACATCAAAATCACCACGTTTGAAACTTTGAAACCAACGTTCACATGTCTTGACGGTTGGAGCAAGATCGCCATAAGTCTCAACAAGAATTCGATGACATTCAGATGCCTTTTTCTTTTGATTGAATAAGAAAATCATGACATGCCGCAAATGCTCTTTATTTGGCTTAAAATTAGACATTTTTAACGCCAAAGAAAGGTATGATACGTCCACGTAAACGACTTAAAAACAACTGACTTTTGTAAACAAATGACTAACAAACAAAATAGCGTTTAGAGATAAGCAAATCCTTCAATAGGCTAAGAGCGCATTCTATTGGAATTAAAACGACATTTTAAACTTGCAGACCTGGTATGGTAATTTCATCAATCGAAATACATAAACAAACAAGATAGAAACCGAAAAATACTTGTTTACAAAATAATCTTTTTTTGTTTATCATTAGAGGTGACATATCTAAGTTTTTGGGTCAATGATTTTGCATCATTCAGTTATTGATATACGCATTTAAAAAATAAAACAACAAATTACTAATGTTTTAATTTTCAGCCTAGATTATCAAATATTTTAAAAAATCTTTTTCGTCAGGATCTTAATATTCATATAATTAGTGGTAGATATTTTATACTAGAGATGCGCCTTCATTTCATCTATATTAAATGTTTGGAATAAATGCCAATGTCATTCTTATTATGAATATTTGAACAAATGAATATGATTAATAGCATCTCAAATTAACATTGAAAAAAAAAATGTCTTTACATAACCAAACGAAAGTAATATGCTCAAAACTATTTACAGAAAATATACTCTACTTTAAACTATATTCTTAGTATTTTCTAACACATATTTATAACACATATCTTATTAAAAAAAAAAAAATCATTGGGACACTACTGAAATTCTCATCGGATCTTCTGCAACAGTACCCTCAATAATATTCAGCTAATCGATGTGCAACAGTTCCTCCACGCAAGAATTGAATTTATAAATTATACTAAGACAAGACCGTCACACATTGGAAAATTTTGTAATTCAGTGGCCTAAAATTTATAAATCCTGACTAAATGACGATAATCAAATAATTTTTTTTTCATTATTTAGCAGGGATTTTCCTTTATCAGTGAGAATAAAAAAATACAAATACCATAAAAAATATACTTCTAGTAGAATTAGTTGACATTTTTTTTCCGTTAAAAGTCATAAAAAATATAATATCTTTGATTTAATTTTTCGGAATTTTTCATCTATAGACAATAATTATTTTAAAATCTTTCAAAAGCAGCATATGCCTGTGAAAGACATATATCTAAGCAGAGAGCTCAGTAGATAATAATAATTACTGATTTTAGTCTCTATTTATGACCCTGTACCTAATAAACTATTTTATTTAAATTAAAGTGAAGAAAGGATTAAAAAAAAAAATGATTTGAAATGCCAGAGTGATGGTATTAATATATTTTTTTTTTATTCTTACTGATAAAGGCGATCCCATGCTCAGTAATGAAAAAAATTATCGATTATCGTCATTTAGTCAAGAGTTACAAATTTTTGGCCACTGAATTACAAAATTTTCCCACTCTGCGTTATTGAAAATTCGGTCCTCGCTTCCTCTGATTGTTTTCGTTTTTGATCTCATTAAAACCTCTAAAGAAAAAAACTGCTTTTTTCTTAGAAAGCGGAAGGCAGCGGTTTAGCCAGAGTTTTAATTCTTTCTAGCCTGATTGCCCCTCTCCCTATTTGATCATTCAACCGATAAGACTAACTGTCTTTTTCGGTAGCTTAATTTTTTATCGAACATTAGCGGATATTATTCCTTTTCCATACTAGTTATGAAATTAGCCTGGCAAAATGTGCACGTAAGATGTTCTCACAGATTTTCACCTAAGTATTAACACTATCTCCGATCCGATTCATCCCATCCTAGGCCTTAATTGAAATATATATTCAATGTAAAAAAAATCAACGTCTTTGGTCGGCATTCTGTTATGTTACAGGCTTAGCCTTTTTTCGAAAATTGATGTTATCATAAAACAACCGAACTTCTATCACGTCATTTTTAGTTAAAAGAGCCTTGATTAACTTCATTTCACTCCAGCTTGCTTCACTCGCTCTAGAGGGGAAAATACAGCTCCAAACAGATCCTTCCCAGTTGAGATCGGGACCAAACTAAACATCGCCATATTGGCCACGCCTAAAAGTAACATAGCAGAAGTAGTTCCATTAAATTTAGAGAATGTCCAATGAACATAGGACGTAATATTGAACTTTTAAAAACTACGAAATTGCTGAATGAACTAAACAAGTTGTGATTAAATTAAAAAAAAAGTATAACAAATCGAATTAATCAAAGAAAATAAAGATATACCTACCTACGTTTTAAATTGCTCGATTTTCAATCCTTACAATAACGAAATGATTTATTTAATATGTCCAGTAAACTTATCTCAAATTATTTTCCTAATCAATGAAAAAGTTAGCAAGTTAATTAGAATGAACAAGTTAGCTTGGAAATTACAACATTAAGTTATTATGAAATCTGTTGAGCTAAGATTAACTTTTTAATTCACAGTTTAATACTTGTAATTAAAACTAAAAAGCACTTTAAGTTAATGAAATGCATGCATTTATTAGATAATGGATACATAATCCATTATTACATAAAGGAAAAAAATTCAACATTGAATTATATTGCTACAGATGTTTGTTAGAAGTACAATATGAAAATCCAAGATGATATACAGCCAGGAATATCATAAATATTTATATACCCTTTTTACTAATAGAGCAATATTTGAGGGTCTTTCTGGCTTCGAATATTTTGTTGAGCTCGCATTGAAAATTTCTTCTTTAAAAAATTAAATAAAGCAAATAATTCGATAATTAATTGGCGGCATTCAAAGTTAGCAGTTAAGATAACAATGTGAAAACATAACGGAATTCTTACCAGTAGAGAAGTCAGTCTACCGGTCGTTAGCAGAAGCAATTTAAATTGTTCAACACATTTAAGTTTCATTCCTTTGTATCGGATAAGTAGGATCTTAAAAGATGGTATTCTACTGTTAGAACGGATCGTGATTTCAACTTTTGGAGTAGGTAAAAACTCATACAATTAAGTTACAGATCACTTTTTTTATGGCCCCTATGATCGGTGATTTTTTAACTTCACTATGTTTTAGAGTCATGAAAATACAAGAAGACATGACTATCTTAGGATTTTAAACAGGGCAAGATGTAAGACATTTCGGGCCTCGTTAAAAAGCAAATAAGCTGGGGTAAAGATTATGGCCTAGTATTTGCATAAAATTTTAAATTAATACACGTTTCGACGACATTCATTGCTAATGATAATGGCCCATAACAATGATCAGTTGCATACTGCATTTTGAGAATTTTATTATGAGGAGCATTTTTAACAACTACATGAGTACTGCGCCATGTATGAACTTTATGTCAGACAGCTTAACCGGAACATATGAGCATCATCATCCTATGCGATAGAAATATATACGGGAAAAGGGGTCGAGGACTGGGTAGAGTCATCAAAAATCATGACAGGCTAATCACTTTTAAAGGAACCGAACCAATGGCTTCCAACCCAGGGTAATGTCAGCTACAGTAATTTTTGTGTGTAGTCAATTTAATTTTTCCATAAGCCATTATCGTAACTAAAAATTTATGAGAGTTTTTGATGTTTAAAAGTACTAGGGATATACATTTTAAATGCAATTTTCTAATTAAAATATTGATGACATGCTTTCATTAATTACAATTTATTAAATATTATAAAATATCATAGTATACAAATTGAGAATAGATAATGATTGAACTCGAGTAGGATGAAACTCGACATCAATAGTCGATAATACAGATATTCGATATTTCTTGATGGCAAATTTGTTACTGCGTGCGCGTCTCTGCTATGAACTAGAACATTTTAGTTTTTAGGATATAGGGTAATTTTTATTTTTAGTTTTGAGTGAAAGAAATTCTAGTATATAGTGTTCATTCACGTTAGCTGCTTTGTCAGTTAAATGACACACTCTCGCTAAAATTATAAATAAAATGCCACAAGCTTCCATTAATTAATTTAAAGAGAAAAATTAAACCCTTTAATTATGCAAAAATTATGTGCTAGAGAAACTACAATTATAATTATAATTATATTTAAAAATTCTTGGTTTTGCAAAAAACATTTATTATATAGATCCAAAGTAAATTACTTTCTAGTTGACTGTATAGCCCAATCTAGTTACCCACATCGCAACAAAATATTAAGCAAATACAAAGAAACAGTGGCAAAACTCATCAGTGTTCTCAAAAAATAAATTTGTATGAAAAAAATGTAAAAACTGTTCGAACGTACGGTAGGTATACTTCTGCCTGCTGCAAAGCTTTATCGGCATTTAGACTTTGACTTTTAACTCCTATGTCCTCAGCAAAAGCTGGTTATATATTATAACAAGACAGCTCGAAAACCTAAATATCGAAGTAAATCCAGACAAGACAACAAGGTATTATAAGGAATTCTTCATAAATGATAAACGTATCAAACTATCGACTAACCTGACATATCCCGGCGTACATTGAACAGACTTAAATTTTACCTGACATTTTTACAGAAAAATTAAGACCTTCGGACCTAAACGGATCGGCTTCATAAACCACTTAAAACAAACAGTTTACCTATACGTTTGAAACTATTTATATAAAATCCACCATGATTAGACCGACGCAGTTGTTCGGTACACTTCTATTCCAGCGTGTATGCTTAATTAAACTAGGATCAGGCAGAAATCCTTTCAAAACGGAAACGGAAGGAACATAGTCGACCTAGGGCATTGATGCGAAGATTAAGAAAGATGGATTTAAATATGCAATGAAGCTACTAAAAATCGGCGAATTCCTATCCAAGTGGCAGGATTTATTTTTCGGAATGTCTCAGCAGTTGACAAACCCACTTTATAAAGGCCTAAGGCCAGCAAATGTCCTTAGACGATGGCAACAATTACATCAGTGTTAGGTTTAAGTTTAGGTTTAACCATTAGGATTCAAGCAAGAGGTTAGCCTCATTACTGGTAAATTAACAATACAATCAATATACACAAATATTATAAATTTTCACTACGTCTTAAAATGACCCATATGCAGCAAAAGGGTTTTTATTCAAAGTGAAAATGAATTCAAGAAATTTTAAAACCACACAGGGCTAAAGAAAGAAAATACCGGATGTATGTAAAGATCAAATGAGCCTAGTGGTTGAAACACCTCAAATAATAAACAAAATGAATATATTAATGAAAATATCGACTTTCGATAGTATCGATATTGTAGTTGTGATATTTTGTAAGTATCGATAATTATGAGAAGATATTTCATAGAGTATCATCAGCAATCTAGTATCATAGAGGTTAGCCAGGAAGATATTGAGAAGAATATGGAATTAAAAACGAGATAGATCAAAAGATATCATTATTTTTAAGATAGCCTTTCTATGAGATGTGAATCGGTTCGGTAAGCGTGGATGGGGGATCGGTATCAAGAAGGTTTTAAGAAGAAATTGCTCGATAAAAGCAAGGCTTAGAGATATGGAACCGTTCGGGAATTTCACTTACGAAAAAAATCATTTACCGTTTTTTGTGACGAGGGATTGATTACTCATGATCGTTTTTTTTTTTTTTTTAATTTGTAGTAGTAATGATATATCAGTTGCAAGATATAACATATATTTCTCTTAAAGAATTCTATCGAATATTTTACAAAAATTTCAATAGGCCTCGGAAATAATAAATTTACCCCATTTGAAAGACACATAAAACAATAATATTCTTCCAATTTTGTAAAACTGAAAATTCACATCTTCCTTTTTGATATAAATATATTTTTCAATTCATTACGACATTCACAACGTTTCGAGGCTTTAATGCCTCATCTTTAGGTGTACTCCTTCCTAATCCCAATTAACAATATTTTAGTTAAACAAAACATCAATTCCTTAAAAATCTCGTCAATAGGTAAATTTGTCAATTATTCACTATGGTTACAGTGAGGTGGCCTATAAGAGAGGTGTAATTGACAAATTTATCTATTGACGAGATTTTTAAGGAATTGATGTATTGTTTAACTAAAATATTGTTAATTGGGATTAGTAAGAAGTACACCTGAAGATGAGGCATTAAAGCCTCGAAATGTGAATGTTGTAATGAATTGAAAAATATATTTATATCAAAATGGAAGATGTGAAATTTCACTGTTTTACAAAATTGGAATAATATAGATCAAGTCTTCCAGTAAGTTATAAAATATCAAAAAATTATATTCTTAAATAAAAGCGTTCTGGTAAATAAAGATAACCAACACTATCATGCATTTTAAAATCTTATAAAAACCGTTAATACTATGTGAATATTTTATATATACATTTTATATCATTCAGTACTTCGACATGGCTCCTAAATAAAGAAAGGTTCCTCTATTCATGAAATAATAAACTGGCTGTTTATTAAGGTCATTGCATATATATACCAAAATTCTTAAAAAAAAACTCCAATTAAAGTAATGTGCACGATTTCTAAATTTACAAACCAGGAAATAGCCTGGATCCCAAGATTGTGGACTAAAAAATCTTAAATTAATTGTGAAACTATGGCTCTCCTATCCAGGAAAGAACAAAGTGCATAAACGACCGAATATCAGTGAACATAGGGCTATATAGCAAGGAATACTGGCTAAGTATGAAGTATTATAAGTATGAACTTAAAAATAATAGGCTTCAATCATCAAACCAATCAGTTTAGGAACTCTTTTGCGGGTAAACCTGAATTCCTTCCAATTTCTCTTAAACAAAAAAATATCGCTGTAGATGCATATAATGAAAATAAAATGGTTACGTTTTAGAATGATAACGGAAAAAGAAGTAATGAGGAATTGAATGCATTGAATTTCAGGATCATGTATTGATGACTCTGTGTTTTTTTATTTATAAAATAAATCATAGCATTGTTTTCCTGAGAGTTTTATAGAATTTTAATTTCACAATAGTATTTTTCTCTCTCCCTTCACCCATATCTCTCCCACATTTAAAGAAAAATGAAATCATAATAAAATAGATATAACTGTCCTATGGCATTTTTTCCATCTCATTATAAAGGTAATTAGTATCAGTACCACAAAATTTTAAAAAAATCAACAAAAATGCCTTGGAGGGGGGACAGAAAAAGAGGTATTTAATTGTTAATTACTGATATATTAATATCACCATGGTCTCAAATGAGACAGAATGTAATAATATAAAATGAAAATTTTTATTCCAAAAATCACTTATTTAGAAAGTCATTATTTCTTGTAATGAGACTAATACAACAAAAAGGATACTTTTCTTCCTGAAAATACCAAGAAGACTAGAATACTGCTTGGGACGTAAATTTGAGGTTTTACGTCGAAGTTTATAGAATCAATATAATATAGATACAATAAAAGCAGTAATTTCGTTCCAAAAAAATAAAAGGGAGAATTATTAATTTTTCGTAAAATTGTGTATTTGGTGGTTACGAAGGTTGGTAATTCAATCAACCATATAATTGAATTCGTATGGTAATATTCGTAAACTTCATATTTTGACTTTCGCCAGTCACAATTAAGTGACAATCATCAAATGTTATGGAGTATACTGTTACATCTGGTATTTCAGGTGTTATTATTTTTTTAGTTAGACAATGAAAATCATGTTGTAAGCGGTACCATATCAGCTAAAAGGTAGTGGATCAACCGTCCTCAGCCGCTGCTGCACCGATCCCGAGACCAATCACTCAATGGGTCAACGCCTGGAGAAGTCGTTTCTTTAGCTGGGCAATGGCTTCAAGTGTTGGACTTCAACAACAAAGGATGAGTTAGCCTCCTCACTCAACGGTCCCATATCACTTCCTCACCGTGGGACTCTTGAAAATGTCCCACACCTCTGTTAACCTTTACTTGTAGAACAGCAAGGTTCGTGAGGCAAGTTAGTTAGGTTATTCATTTAACTTGATCCACAATTAATATTACGACTAGTTATTTCACGGTGCGTTAGGAGAAATAGTTCCCCTGTAACTGGGCAATTACCTAGCGAGGAGGAATCGTGATCTTTTACTAAGGTCACGATAACGGGTCATCGTAATATAACTCCAACAAACAATGATGTTTATTGATACCCCTCTAGCCGACCCATATAATCCTTCCATAATCGTCTCTATTATACAATTTTCTTTTTCCAATTATCCGCTTTTTATGTATAAACCGCCTGGAATTAGCAGACAACCTATATAATTTGAAGTGCGATAGTATGCTGCAATCCTTTTTGTATTGTGGCATTTTAGCAATGAACTTCAATGAATACCATTAAATCAGAATGTAACATGGAACAAAGCATATCGTTTTAAATTGTTCTAGACATGTTGTTGGAACAAGCTGTTCTGCTACTACATGTTTGTGACTACGATGCTCGAGTACTAATTACGCTGGCCTAGAACCTTCCAGGCAGTTCTTTTTCAGACTAAATATAAGGAGCGATGGACTGGAGAGTTTGTCTTGTTCTGAAGTTCAAGTGATATGGTTAATTTTGTGTTACAAAGTGATAATTTTTGTAAGCTGTTTAATTATTTGTTTTCATTGTTTGTGCGGCATTGTAAATTACTATTTTCGTTTGATAAAAATTGGTTAACCCACATAATCATTACAGCATCAAATCGGAACTAATTTCTTTTTAAATGAACCTCGAAGGAAATCAGAAAATAATCGCTTATAAATAAAAAGTTCTGAAGATTGAAATTAACATCAGTTGACTAGGACAACAGGTTACATTTTTTAAGAGTTGTTTACTAAATTTCAATAATTTAAGGCCTCTTTGGTTACCATTTAATGATACCATAAAGTTTACTCCTTCCGACTTCCAAGTCTCTTGACACATTGAAAGCATGATTTAAGTCCTTGAATTTATAAACATGTTTTTACCAACCTAAAAATTCCTATAGCGATCATATATATAAAATCAGCGCAGGTTTGAGTTTTAATTTGAAACCTGGCAAAACTCTGAATCAGAAAATTTGTAAAACTTCATTAATCCTTTCAACTATTCTATTATCAGATTGCATTTGAACTTGATAATGACTCACCTTGTCGAAGAATTTCCTCCAAATTTTTTTTTTTTTTTTTTTTGTTAAACCTACCTGCATTGGAGGGGTTGATCTGCAGGTTTAAAAAATACTAATTTAACCAGATTAGGTACGAGCGAATCCGCCAGGGCAATAATCATTACAATACAAAAAAAATTTTCACGATCGTAATACTTCCACTTACTATATATTTCATATATAGGTAAGTGAAAGTAATAAATCATTGTTCGATCACCTTTATTCAATTTAAAGTTCTAGTCCTTTATTTTTTATCCATCCAGCCTTGTGATATTTCGAAAACCTGTTTGTAACGAGACTGGAAATTTAAACAAAATATTGATTTTAAAAACATATGGGTTGATCCATACCATAAGTCGATTAGAGTTCGTTCTCGGTCCGATCTCAACCTGGTGAAACGTAATCGTGTTCACTCACTTTTAATTTACGACTCACGAAGACAGGATTCAGTTTACGATCGATGGTCCTAGTCCGGCGTATTTCACTGCTAATTAATGTTACATTTATCTATATAAAATACTTAATCATTTGTGTAATATTTTGCAGCCAATATATGTCGATTGAAGAATGGTCTATTATATCTCTTAAGAATGTAGTTTTTATTCTTCCAAGTTTAATGCTGCGAAAACTTCTAAGCTCTTCATAGTTATTCAATTTCACATTGGTTCATTACATAATTTAAGTCCACATTAGCACTTAGGACACTAACGATTATTTAAAATACCTACTAAATTATTAAAAGCAAATGAAATAAAATATTTCAAATTCAAATATTACAATTACTGCATAATTATGATACACTTAACGCATCTTTGGGCAATAGTTGGCCTTACACCAATGATCATTCACACGGTACCCGCTCGTAATAAGTTTGATCTCGCTTCATACGATCGGTTAAGGAAAATATATATGCTCACATTTTTTCTTGCTAAATAATATTTTACCTGTCAGAAATTGAGGGGCAAACTTAGAGATTTGAAAAAAAAAAATATATATATATATAGTCCAATTTAGTTTGGTATAAATATATTTGATACTGCTCGTTAGTTCCCAAAATGACTGTAGATGCTATAAACTTAAGAATGTAGTTTATCTGGTACCAATCGGACTCGGTTCAATTCATGGTAAAAATGTATATTAGATATGATCCAAGGAGGATGCAAGATTAATATGATCGAAAATAAATTTCTATAATTTAAAAACCCAAACAAAGTATTTTTTAAATTTATCAAAAACAGCTCTTATTGTCTATACAGCAGTTCGCAACTGCACGGAACGTGAGGATTCGCCACTCTGGAAGTGAAGTTATTGGACAAATTAGTTCCGAGGAATCCCCCGACGAGCACATCCTAGAGGACTTGTATTGTAGCATGGGTCCCATGAGACCGAGATGGTCCGGTTGACACCCCAGGATGGCTAGCGGTACAGTGGCCTTCACCTCACTGACCAACGGTCCCACTCATCATATCTCCTAAAATACCGACCCACAACGTTGGTTGGCTACCTACACACGTAACCTCCAGCCTTAGACCGGCTCCCGCCTTGTTCTACGATTCATAAAACCTAATGCCTTCCTTTATCTTTATCTGACTCTTCTTTCCCAAAATTTCTTAGAAGAGCTTCTATGTAACATGATTGAAATAAACTGATGACCTCTAATAATAGGTATCAAGAACAGGAAATTCACGGTTCAAATTAAAAATTAAGCACAGTCATTACGGAAAATCACTATTGTTTTGTGATCTTGAAAGATCAAACGATGAATATAAAAAGAATACAATAATAGACATCCGTAATGAACTGATCATCTACAATCCATAGTAAATCAATTGCATAACTTTATTAATCAATTAAGATAAATTCCATATTTTAAATAATATGAATATATTTACTTGCACTGCTATGTCACTTCTGGGCGTGGCAAATTCGGACAGACCGCGGTCCACTCTTCAGTGAACCAAATACAATTGTACGAAATCTTTTTTTAATTGCATTATTTAAAAAAAAAAAAAAAAAGGACATTTAAATTTCTTATTCTTATTCATCGTTCTTAGGAGGAGTGGCCACCCCTCCTCTCTTAGATTAGGAGGATATTGTAACCTAGGATGATTTGTATCCGACCAAGGATGAAGAAAAGTGTAAAAAAAGGGGAGATGAGTTAGTTAAGAGGGGCGGACAAGGGACAGCCAGCTGCTCTGAGGTTTCCTCACAAGGGGTTGGGTAACAACTACCGGTAATGAGCTATCCCCCTGTAACCACCAAATAATTTTCTTTGCCTGGCGAAAGTCTTCTATGTTGTTTAATTTTTTCCCATTCTTCGGAAATAGGCTCATGGCCATCGATCTTTCCATGCAAATCCCATTTTCATCCAGACAAAATTTATTCTCTTTTTAGTGAAAAACTGCCTTTCACTAGGATTAATACACACTTGCGGAGTCAGAACTAGTAATACTGAACGGTGTCCACTGTAATCTTTTCATCCTAGTATATGAACTGCGTGTTATCACTGCATGCATGTCACCGGTATTTGTTGATGTTTACCAATTTGTTAAAAGTTACTTTTATGGATCAACTAAACAGAAACGATTCTTTTCTTGGCGATCCACCCTCTATGTCATTTTTAAATCTTTCTCTCCCAAAATAATTTATATTTAGAGCATTTTTTTCGATTCCAGGTGGCATATTGGAATATACAGAAACTTGATAGAGAGCTTTAATTCCAAAAACTAAATTGTTTTTGTTAATGAGTCAACAATAACTTGCCATTTAAGCCATTATTACAAAAGAGATATTTCTTGAAACTTAAACCCATGATTTTGATTCAGTATAATTCGTATGAAATTGTAGTTACAGACTTTTTTTTATGCATAAGCTTTTACATTACAAGGATGATATGAGGATCACCAAATTTAATTCTATAAGTATGAAGTGAGAACATATTATTTCCAACAAAAAAGTCGACAAGGTTGTACCTTGTTTTACAATAAATAATTACAGTAAATCATAAATCTGATTAAAATAGTCTAAGACCTATGGATACTGACACTTACAAATACAATTTCCATAATCAGAGTTTTCCGAAACTGCTCAATGTTGCTTTATGACTGATACTATCATTGCTTTAACTGATATAAGAGATTAGTGGTCATGTAAATATGCAGTACAGAGTGAAATGTACATCTAGTGAGAATCAAATAAATACAAATCATTTAGAGAAGAAGTGAAGGCTCGTTGGATTATCGATATCACATAGGCCTTTCACACAACATAATATGTTAGGAAAAGGAACAGCAAACATTCGAATATAGGACAGATAACTAACTGTCCACACAAATCGAAATTAAGGAAGAAGAAATCCCTTGTCAACTTCGAATTAGTGATCGTGTGATCACCTTCAAGGAGGCCTTGAAGCACCCACTTGAACTAGATGTTATGATTATTTTCACATCCGCAAAGTACACATTTTCTGTTAAAACGATAACTGATTTCGAGAACGGATGGGAATACACAGTGGAAAAAAAAATATTCTGATGAAAACCAAAAATAAGTGCTCAAATCTATTTTCAAAAACCTCTCAATTGATTTGTAAACCTTCACCAAATTCTAAATAAAACTAATTTTAACTAAAAAAAATCTGGTGCGGTGTGCGTAACACACGACTTTCATTTCGAGAACGGATGGGAATACACAGTGGAAAAAAATATTCTGATGAAAACCAAAAATAAGTGCTCAAATCTATTTTCACAAACCTCTCAATTGATTTGTAAACCTACACCAAATTCTATATTAAATTAATTTCAACTATAATAAAATCTGGTGCGGTGCGCCCAGCATACAACTATACCTACTATGAGTAGGAATCAACGTGTTTCGGTAATTGTGTAAACGCCATTCAGCAACGTCACAGAAAATAGCTTTTTCCACATCTATTTTTTATTATCCATAAATAAAAGAGTTTTATAATTATATTGAAAAACTTTAAAGAATTAGTCGATATATTAGTAGGTACATTTTTATTTTTTATGGGTCTAAAAAAATCCTGATTTCATCCGCTTATTTTTACTGCAAGTTGCTTGTTTCGAAAATATTGGGAAGGTGAATCGATAGGTGTATTTACGGCTCGTTGAAAATTGAAACTTAATTTTTCAATGTTTGTTATGTATTTACGGAACAGGAACGGAATTCCTTTAAAATCACCTTAAATTTCATTTAGAAATCTGATAGTAAAGTTTTAAGCTAAAAAAAAAAAAAAAAAAACCTGTACCACTGCAACCCATAAAGGGTCTTGGGTGCAGTACTATGTAAGGAAGAGTACTGTTTCTTGGTCAGCGGTCGTGCAAGGAGGTGTTTTGACCGTGATCACGCTCAACCGCCAGGTTCTTTCCCCTTAATTGAAAAATTAAGGTACCCACTTTATAGAGGCTGGGTTTGCCCCAGGAGGGTCTCTCGGCCCACGAGACGAACTGTGGCGGATAATAAAGATATCATAAGCCATGTCAGATTCGAACTCGGGACCTTAAGCATAGCAGTCCACTGCCTTACCAGTGGGCTACCCCGCTCCCTAAGTTTTAAGCTAAAATAGAATTAATTAAAGGTTATCTTATACCATATGTATTTCACTCCATAAACAGCTTTAATTAATTCCACGTTCGTACGGTGTAACGTTTTTGAGCTATTCTATTAACACAAACATTTCACGGAAAAAGTGTAATTTAGTTGAAAACCGAAAGTCGAAATTTTTCAAGATCGCAATACTTTCCCTTATTGTATATTTCATATATAGGTTATTGGGAGTAAAAACAGCTTTACTAACGAAAGAAATGAGAAAGAAGAAAAAAAGAATTATAATTCCTTAAATCTGTTTAATGAGAAAATCGGTTATTATCGAATCCAGCAAAATTCATTATATTTATGATGCTAGCAATTATCTTATGAACTTAAAGCAGGAATATAATCAAATATTCGAGCTATGTAGTATCAGAATAAACCTCAGTGTCATTTGTTGCATTAGATTTGTATTAACTAAACAGATTTTAAATATTTCTTGGTTCTTGTGGTTTTTGTTGAAGGTTGTTTGACATGATAGCGAGTGAAATGACCATTTGTAAACTGTTACGGCACTGCTCTCTGGACTACCAATACGGCCGGCCGAAGGAGCGAGGTTAGATGGAAAGGAAAACCGACCCCTGGAGGAGAAGTCTCTTCCGCAAGACCCGAGGAACCCGGGACAACCTCTGACCTGCCCAAGGTTTCTCCAGATCCAGGAAGAACGTGTCCGCGGCTTCACAACGGTCATTACCTTCCTTGGTGGCATTTTTTTGGTTCAAAGGTTGTCTATTTCTTCCCCTTTGACATAGAAATTACCTGACTATTTGGAACAATTTTCATAGAAAAAAATGTGTCGCAAAAGGTGATAGATATTTATGTCAAGGAAATTACGTTTGTCCTAAAACGTAGGTTTTATAATAGAATTTTCATAACCCTTATTTTTGTATAAAATACCTACATCTAAGTTTAGAAAGCCTCATTACATAAAAATTATCATTTAAAAAATTAGCAAATAATTAGTAATCCTAAATCGACCAATCCATGATCATTTAATATTGTTTTAACTGTAATATAAGACTGAAAGAAACACATTAGATTACATAATTAAAGGAGTATGACATTAATTGGATTTTGACATAAGAAGAGAGATTCTGCAGGTTTGTCCCTCCGACTCTGTCTTAATGATCTTCCAACGTCAATTAATGGAGACCAACAATTCCATGGCATCTAATTCGGTGGATTCATTAACCTCTTATTTGTTTCTATTTATAGTCTATCTATTCTATTTATATATTTGTTTCTATTCTACACCCATGTGGCTTGCATCCCTCTTATTTTAAATCAATATTCTTTTATTGACACTCCTTTACAGGAGGTTAGATCACGTAGCTATTTTATCATATAGTTTACAAAATTCATATGTTTAGCGAGACTTCTATATCCGCATCATTATTGCTCTTTCAACTGATTGATTCACTCGATTGATCTGTTTCAACAATTATCAACAACAATAAAGCCTTTATATGTTAATGTTTTCGAAGTTATTCGCAATAGTAACTTTTCCATAGCCAGTTCCATATCATTGAACTAATATAGCTGTTTCTTTCTTATCAAGTGTAATTAAGATCGTGTGTGTATTCAGTAACACATATGTTTACTCACCAGCAAACATAGCACCATCCACTTCTCTATTAACTCTGGAACAGGTGAAGGGCTAGATGGGGTAGATAGACGAATTTCGTGCGGCAGAAGCTGCAGCCTGCAGGCCCCGCTGATTGCAATCGTGCCGGTACCGCCCCTCGTTATGGTTTTTTCAACAGTTCACACGATCCAGTTCGAGATAATTTGGGTCGACATCGCTGTATTGGGAGCGTGTGCCTGTTCTCATCCTCCGCTGGCATTTCCTTCTGCCTTCGCTGCTCCCTGATCTGTCAAGGAGGGCGATCTGTCGCACGCCTCTTCCAATTTCACTCATGGAACGAGACTGATTTCACAGATCATACTAACTTGCCGATCTGGATCACTCGGAGTGATACTATTCAGATCACTGTGACCCGATATTATGAATACAATACCCGTTCTCGAAACGTTGACTGATTTCCTACAATAGCCTGGAAAGCATTGAAAAATATTTCGAATCCAGCTAGCTACCCTACTACTGTGATACCACAGTAGTATGGTAGCTAGCTGGAAAGCCGCAGATGGAGATTGAAACCTTTATTGGTCAAGATTAAAAAAAAAAAACTAGCCAAGAAATAAAATCTTCGGTTCGGATTAGATCAATAAACCGCGTCATAAAACCTCATATTGGAAGACTGAATTTTTTTTTTTTTTTTTCCATAGTCGATTATTAAAGTTCCTCGATTAAAACTGATATGCAACGTTCAAAGCGAACGTTGTTACTATCAAGTTCGTATCACCATAAACATTAACCAAAGATTCCCCTCAGTTATGGGGTTAGATAAATGAAGTATTACATACATACTTCGCGAATATGGTGGAGTAAATCAGGGAGTGATGAAGCTCAGTAAGTCTCTGTTCTCTTATTTTTCCGGAATCGGGTTCGAATTTCGCTGAGACAGAGTTGTTTCTTCTGCACTAAAAGCCGTTCTGCAGTACATCCGCCTTAATAAAGAAGGTATTCTTGTTAATAAATGAGAAAAATCTGGCGGTTGATTGCGTCTCTGTCAAATTAACGCCTCACACAACTGTTGACTAAGGAACAATACATCAAACGAAGAACTGAACCCAAGAGTTTCCATGTGGTAATAATGATACGAATAGCATTTAATAGTTAGGATGGTCCTTTTCTGGCGGAATGAACACAGAAAAGACTCCACCTTCGGAACGGAACGAGATCTCATTCGTTTTCGTTCCATTGGAATGTGTGTGTTCCGGAACGTTTTTGCCGGAATCTGATCTGATAACTCCATCTAAGATCTTTTTCGAATCTCCGTTATCTCTAATTATTATTTGTGATTTTTTTTTTCTTCTATGGATTTAAAGTTCTTCCTATGTTTTTTTTCTTTTCTTTCTTTTTTTTTGCCTTTAATGAATTTACTTGTAATTCTGTACAAAATGAATTCTCATAGTCTGATAGTAACCAAAATTAATATAATCTCTCAATATTATTAATCTCAGTCAAAGTGATATACTTCGAAAATTCGAATTTCATGTTTTGCAAACACATATTGTAATACAAATACAATTAAGTTAATAAAATAATTTTCGATTGACGAAATGAAAATTATTATTCAAATGTAACTTTCAATAGAAAAACTACAAATCACTTACGAATTAAAAACTCTTAATGATTCCATAATTTAAGTATATCACTTTACAATTTTTACTTCTATATATATAACACATAGGTACCTTTTTACCTTTCTATATAGATATAATCTAAATATTGTTTATAAATAATTTATTTTTTGAAGAGAAAAGATTTGGCTCCGCCGGGAGTCGAACCCGGGTCTCCTGCGTTACATGCGAGGATGCTAACCGCTACACCACAGAGCTCGGCTCAAGGCAGAGCAAATCCTTCCTCTTCACTGATACCTACTCCCCCTATCTCACAAGTTTTGTGAGTAGTAGCGGGAGGTGGAGTTCCACCTCCCGCTACTACTAGGTATCAGTGAAGAGGAAGGATTTGCTCTGCCTTGAGCCGAGCTCTGTGGTGTAGCGGTTAGCATCCTCGCATGTAACGCAGGAGACCCGGGTTCGACTCCCGGCGGAGCCAAAACTTTTCTCTTCAAAAAATAAATTATTTAAAAATAATTTAAAATTGGTGGTGAGCCACAATTGAAGATTGGATTAATTAAATATTGTTTAAACATATTCTATTAATTTTCGAAGTATACAATCTGGGCGACTCGAAAAAATGCGCCGCATTGTATTGTCGGAAGGAATTTTGATTGGAAAGACAATCGTTGGGGAAAAATGCCATCCCATAAGTTGTGGTGTAAAAGGTACGTAGTAGAAAATTGAATTAATTTCGTAGGTGAACGTGATGGCCCGTCACTATTTAATACTTACATAGCGTAGATATGAAGTACATCAGATGCGATAGATAAAATAAAATATTTTGTGGAAGAAAGAATACCAACGGTTAGCATTTTGAGGACACACAAACCCTTGTCAGCAAAAAAAAATTACTTGACGTACCTTTATGGCGAGTTCAGATCATACTTGGACATAGACTTAATACAGCTACAATAGGAAGACTAAGTTAAAGTGCTTTAATTATGGATTTTTTAAACAATCATATAACTAAATATCTTGGCTCTCTTTTCCCAATTCTTCGGTTAAAAACAATGACATATGTTTAGTTCTAAAAAAATCTTAGATACCAGTACTGAAACCACGATGTAAAGAGTGTGCTGTTACTATCTTCAGAAAAGACAGCACCAGTTTATTTTTCCATTAAGCCAAAACGTCTCACAAAAGTGTCATAACATTCTAACGTAACGAAACGCGTTGCCTGATTGCGGTGAAAGGCCCTGAAACAAGTACACTCGTAGGATGCGTTTACCTGCACCGCAGGCCATATTGGAGCCACCTCTTTGAAAATACTTCCTGATGAATCACAAGCTAACGACGCTGGCTATTCCCCAAACCTCTAACAGGAAACAGAAGCCTCACGCGAAGGAACCACTCGATAATGTTTTTGTATAGAGTACAAGTAAAAAGAACCATAATACAATAGGATAACAACACCACTGTAACTTGAACGGCATTGGATGCTCTCTTGTAGAACTCAGAGTCATTGATCGTTCTAAGAATAAAAAATGAATTGAAAAATTAACTGATGAAGAAAAATCTAACAGCTTCCAGGGTTTAAAAAAAAACGGTAAAATAATAAAACGGTACCACTGGAATATTCAAATATCGAAATAATAGTTTATAAACATCTAGAAACAGTAACAGCAGATTTATTTTAATAATTAATAATCTTTATAACATCTAAAGCAGCAATGGCGGTTCCCTTTTCAAAATTTCAAAACAAAAAATAAAATTTCAATGAAATAAATTTACACATATAATTCTTAGAATTTTTCTAATACAATAGCACTTAGCTATATGAATCTAATGAAGATCCCATTATCTTTTAAATAAATAAATTTTCTTTTGTTGTTTTTTCCGTTTATGTATGTTTTATTTTATTTTATTTTTTTAAACCGACTAATCCCCCCCCCCCCCCGAACGGGGGAACCAGGTATCACATTTCAATTAATCTGGACGGTAAATTGGTAAATTTACCAAGAACTATTTTTTTTTTTAATTTGATAGTGAAAATACCTGTTTTTCTAGGTACCGATCGTATCCTAAAGTAATTGGACCAGTTCGGTACTTACATCAGACAGAAGAATAAATGTATAATCCCTTGCTAACAACAACTATTTTTTATTACTACCCTCATATAAAGAAATAAGTGTTGTGGCGATTGGAGACAACGTCTTCACATTTATTTTTGAATAAAAAAAAAAAATAGTTTTTAGGTAATAATGTGATTTATAACAGAAAGGAGTAGCTGAATAATTATTAGTTATAAAAAAAAAAGTCACATAAATCTTAAATATGCATAAATCTTATTATGTTCCTTGTAGTGCAGTAATTTTTTTTTAAATATATATAAATAAGTTTTGTAATAAAACAATAAATTTCAATTAATACTAACCAACGAAGATTAAAGATTATATTTAGTTTTTGTTTACAAAATCTCAGCTTTATCAAACAAATATCAAATTATTTGTTTGTTTTTCAAATATATTAATTTTTTAAATATATTATTATATTATATTATCAAATATATTAAATTTTATATTAAATTCAAATATATTGAATTTTTTTTTTTATGAATTTTATAGGTTAATGAAACATTATTAAAAAATTTGAATACTGTTTTTTAATTTAAAATACTACTAATCATTAATTTTTAAAATAGTTATTGAATTGAATATTCTTATTTTAGGTAGGTATTCGATTTTATTAAATTGTTTAATGTTAAAAAAAATCATCAGCAAATTAATATTCGAGTTTATCGGATTGATTGATTTTTGTCAAAAGATTCTTAACTCGGTGCAGAGGCATACATAGGGCATATTTATAGGACAATAGACTTTGTATTGTAGCCATTCAGTATTTTTATATGTAAATTTTATGTTGAATAAAAGTATTTTCTATCTATCTATCTATCTATTTATAGGACCCAGAAATAGTAATGAACAGAACAAAATAAATACTGTAATCATTGTTCTTTACAGTATAATACGGAAGGTGCATGTAACAGAAATTAGTAATATAAAGAAAAAAATAAGTACCTTAATCTAAATAATGTTAAAGAATCACGCAAAACTGATTTAAAAAGTTATTAGTTGTCTTTTTAGCAGTACCGTAGCCCCAGAAACTTCCCTCAGTAAGCATGATTCAGTCAGTAAGCATGATAAATCGGACCCCTTCTCCCGGTCATCACCACTTGGTCCCCCCAAAAAGTTTTCTGTATATTCCATTGACTCAGGCACCATAACGGCATCACGAGACAAAATAACATCATGATATTATTTTAATACTCTTTAATTAAGTGCGATCTTAATTAATTATGTTATAATTTTTTTATATATTTCAATGCCATATTTGTTTACAAAGATAACAGCCTGAGAGCAGGCAAGCAAAACAATATAACTTACATTGCATCTCAGCGACAAAGGATTTAGTATTCTATGTTAATTTCGATATGGGTTTTTTTTTTTTTTTTTTTGCAAATTTTAAGTAAGATACTCTTGATAACTTCAGGAAGGGTGTAAAATTTTTCAAAAATATACAGATTTGACCCTCTTAGAAAAAATGAATTGATGTTCAATAACGAAAATTATTGTTTTAAGAATTTTTAATTAATTACATTACTGGTTACATTTTCTTTGGAAAGGGCTAGATTTGAAATAGAAATGGTTTCTTGTGTCTTGGTTACTGTTGACTTGAAAAAGGTTCAAACCGACTTGAAAATGCTATATATGATATAATTGTTTATATTAATCAATAAGAATCAGTACCACATTCCTTGAATTTCGGAAGTTGGAGGTGCATGTAATGCTTTTACCAAATTATGCGAAAGTCCAATACTTCATTTTTTTTTTTTAGATAAACACTAATCCTTGGTTCACATCTCTGTAGTATTTCTGATTTGAACGGAATAACTATCACAGTTAA
The DNA here is from genome assembly GCA_911387785.2 of Aelia acuminata. NCBI lineage: Eukaryota > Metazoa > Arthropoda > Insecta > Hemiptera > Pentatomidae > Aelia > Aelia acuminata. The sequence goes on along the minus strand of OU426978.1, from coordinate 135,039,665 downwards.
ATATAGGATAATAAATTACTTTAATTTAAAATTTTTATAGTTACTCATTTATTTCTCCATTTTTCATTTCATCTATATCAAAAATTTTCAACTTTATTTGCTACTATTAAATTAATGTAATGAACGAATGAATACTCTTAATAAAGCTTTAGTTATTAATTTGAAGCACGTTTTTATAAATTATTTATTATTACATATATGTTTTATGAAGCTAGGATTGTCTATTTCGTCTGATTCGAATGTTGTCTTTAAGTTAGGATGCTACCCTTTCCTAGAGCGTTGAAGTCACCGGCGCAGCCTCCGGTCTGGCGTTACTGATCCTTCCTAAGGACGAAGGCTGTGAAGATGTCACGAAGCATTCTAAAATTCTAAGATTTCTTTCGCCATTTATACAGGACCAAAAGTCTCACTTTGGTTGCGAAGAATGTACCCTTACTTGGAACACTATAGATTATAGTATATACTGCGTGAACATTATAGTACTATACTATAATGTATTGAAAATTTATTAAACTACTAAGCAGTAGGTATTATTACTATGACTGACCTTGGCGAATGCTGTGTGTATGGACGAGAAGACAGACACGGCACAGACGAAGAGGCACAGCGAACAGTGGGAGCCGTTCCTCCAGAGGCCTCCTATATAGCCTGTGGATAACGGCCAGCCCCTCCACCTTCTTCTCCCTCCTCCGGGGCTTACTTCACCACATACATACACATGCTTAAGTCTGTACATGATAGAATTATTTATTAACCTATTAGTCATTAACTTTATCAGCTTACATGGACAATGTTCTTGTTTTTCCTTTTTTTAACAATAACTAATATAATCAAAGACGAAGTAAAAATCTCATCGATAATACATTCTATAATTTCAACAGAACTACCGGCTTCAAATACTCTTCAGGTGCCTCGGGGATCATATATAATCGAATAGGAACCAATGGATTCGAATGGGTATAAAGCACCAGGAGTAGGGAGTTTCTGTTTTTTTTTTTTTTTTTGTTTTTTTTAGCAACAAAGAGAACAATCTGGTTGATATGTATAGTAAACGTTTTTCTTACTTGGGTTATTAAGACTTAAAACCCACCTTCTAAATCTTTAAGCAAAACTGTTCACCGGTACGATGTCCATTTTAAAAACAAAGGAGACGAAAGCTCGTTATTCATCAAGATTTTTCATTCATTTTACTACCAAAGATGTTCCTTAATGGATGCCATATTATATGCAGATTTTGTATATATTTATTGCTTACTTACTTTTTTCAAACAAGAACGAAAAATATCACATAACTTGCGTCTCACTATGTAGCAATACATAATAAATAAAAGAGTTCACTTATTCACCTGAAAATACAAGCCCATATTTTATTTCCAAGGGTGCTTCAATATAATTTCCGGAGGGGATATATTTTTGGTCGATATATCAGAATATGCTATTTTCTTACCAACAGTTATAAAGAATATTAATCAAGAAAAGCTGAACTCTCTTTTCGAGAAGTAACATATATAATTTGCCCGTGCCTTTGTAACTTGAAGACGAAAAATTGGAAAACTACAACCAAGCTTCTCTTGTAGTGCTTCCAATGCTAGGTGGCGGGATGGCCGAGTGGTCAAATGCGTTGCCACTGACAACAGATGACTGGGAACCCGAAGATACAATTTCAAAATCCGGAGGCAGGGGACATTTAATTATACTCTGCATCAACCCCCAATAGCCTAAACGGCGAGGGAGAGGAGAACAGAAAAAATAAAAGTGCTTCAGATTAATTTTCGAGACTTGACATTATTATTATTTTGTTTGTAACAATTCTCTAAACAGATATAAAATAAAATTTGTGAAAACCATATAGAGAATCTTTTTAAATTTTAAATAAATGTAGAAAAATGAAGTAGTTTATTGATAATGGCATAAATGGAACATTATCTGATCTGTTATTTCACAGTTTTTTTTTTATTCTTTTCTTCCTCGCCGGTTAGGCTATACGGGGTTTCTCGGGCCAGGGGCATGGATGTGGGATTGATGCCGATTATCATTAAATTTCCTCTGGCTCCGGGTTTTGAACTTGCTATCGGTTCCAAAACATATGTCGGTTGTCTGGGGAAACGCGTATTTTCTAACGCGTTTGCCTATTCGGCCATCCTGCCACATATTTTACAGTATCGTTCCCAGGGAGCCAACCACCTTCTCCAGGGCGCCAAGGATTTGGACTAATAAATTCTATTGGATCAATATTGGACCCCCCCCCCCCTTTCTCATCCAATTATCATTCGCGATAAACATCCTACCCAATTAGTGCCTTGAATGCGATAAACAGCAGTTTTCGAACCGCCACAAATAGTGGGTATAGTTTGTCCTCACCAGTTTCGATCGGAAACTCCCGTTAGGACCCGCGAACCTCTGCAGTCCGAAAGTACCCAAACAACGTTAGCCGCTACAACCTAGTATCTTTAAGCAGGACAAGGTCGGGAGGTACCTCTCCTGCTAAAACCTGCACCGACCTGTGAGATGCTTGCGACCTGTTTAGAGGGATTTTGGGCGTTTTAGCAGCAGTCATCTGCCATCAGTTCTGTCTTATTTTACTGCCACCAATGGCAGAGCGGGCTCTAAGCTCGAAGCTATTCTGTTGACCAATTCATCCACATAACCTTTTTGGAAACTATCCCTCTCCACGTAATCACAGAAGCCGGGCCCAAAGGGAATACTGCTCTTCGAGATCGCCGCTTCTATAGAGTCGTCATGGAGCACCTCTAGTATTTTGTCTACTCACAGCAATGCGAAGATAATTTCTGTCCCATTAAGGGCCGAACATTCCGTATCTTGCGTACAAAGTGCTTTGCGCTTCACTAAATTGAGATGAGAGAAGGTGTGGTTTTCCAAGATTTCAGTAACCGCCCGGAGGTTTGGTACAAGGACGATATGCTTCAGGAAAAGAATTACAGGTTCTCGGCGCCTGCTTACTCTGAGCTGCCATAATCCTGGGACCTAGACCAGCTTGTCACTGTCCATGAACCCGAGAAAGCTAACGCCGTCGGTGGGAAGAACATTGCCCATTGGCCCCAATGGAATTGGTTAGGGAATTATGGGGACCATAACTTGCAACAACGTGAGGTTTGTCTTACTCCCGCAAGTAACACAAATGTCAGTATGAAGACCGCACTAAGCGGCAGGCCTAATGAGCCAGCCTGTGGAAAAAAAAGGAGCCTCTTATCACATGAAACCTTTACTGTTTCGAAGTTTGATCCGGCGTCAACCGTATGACAGGTCGAACCATCGTATTACGGGTGTAGAAGAAATTTCTTGGCAGCATCGTCGCATGGCATTAGTTATTCTAGAATCCCTGTTCTCCAGACCATTATCACTCTCCAATACCAGCTCATTCCATTCATAATTACACACTTTCTTCCTTCATCGCGCATTCGAAGTCATTGATATAAATTTGCAATGACGTGTGAGCTACTTGTGTTTAGTAGTAAGATAACACCTTTCAGATCTGAGAGAAAAAATCGGCGATATGTCCTACTAGCTTTGGAGAAGCTAGTGTAATATTAATCAAGCACTAATAAATATGGAGGTAGCGAAGTAGCGTCTCTTACAGAGATAATTATACGCTGAATTTCTTTTAGAGACTCCAAAATTAAAATATTCATCCCTTCACTCGCTCAAATGAACTTGTGTGCGTCTACAGACTACCTTTAATTTACCCAACTCCATAGCAGATTGTAAACATCAGTCAATAACTGTTTTCAGATAGAACCTTGAAGCATTATAATGTTCTGCAAAGAGTTTTGCGGGGTGTTTGGTTCTCTGGGATTCATTAGGAAACCAAAAGGTTCAAAATGAAGAAATAATTAATTTTCAGAGATTATCATGGGGTTAATAGTGTCCTCGGTTACCAATAAATACAAACGCAATTATAAAATATAAAAAATTACAAAATCGGATGAACACAGAAAAAATAAATAAAATTACGACAGGAATTATGAAACTTTGATTAATGATAAGTTCATAAGATTCATATAATCAAAAACTAGCCATAAACGGAAGGATGCTTGATGTTTGGTAAATACTGATCGCAAGACGATGAATTCACTTCCTAGATGACAGCCCCTGGTAGTGTTACCTGACTGAACACAAATCGGTGCAATAAAAGAATATTATGGGTAGCACAAGATTCTCTCTATAATATTCAGTTTATTATGGATTATATACAGCTTCACCTCCTCCCTTCATCCTGATAAACATCGCAAGGCGCAGAATACCAATTCTAAAAAACAAATATTACAACCCTGTTCAATGTATTGCTTGTAAAATGAAAGTAATGTTGCAAATAGTGCTTTTCGTAGCCATTCAATGATTGTCAGTTTTACATTTGAAAGAATGATTTATTTCTGAATTGCTTGTCATCTTTGCATTTAAAAAGGCCATATAAAACCATAATTAAGGGCAGTAGCTCGCAGCTACTTGACCATGCGAGTGTGTTTGAGCTTCTGTCATGCGAGTTCTGAGGTGGTGTAGGTGTCCTCTTGTCAGATCAACTACTTCCACTGGGTAATCAAGGCTGAAGTTACATCCATGCGAACGATGCGAGGCGTAGCCAATGGGAAGAGGTGTCGGGGGAAGGGGATGTTACATTACATAGATGCTTGAACTGGAAAAAGTTTCAAGAAAAAATAAAGTTTTTTTCGTCAGTGAATCATCCAATTCGTTCGTTGTACGTCATTCATTTTAGATGACTAATTTTCAAATATAAATGCTTTCCTTATTTATTTGGTTATTGACATTTTATACTCATATCATCATAGGATAGGATAGGATAGGGGTTTTAGGGCGATAAATATCGCGATTATTACGCCCTCATATCATCATGGTACAGTTTGGATAAACGGATGGATGTATTGGTACTAAACGCTGAATAAAGAATAAACCAAAAAACCTGAGCACCTGAGTTCCGTAATCCGTAACGGTCGTATTTTTCCCCGGAGAAGCAGGCTAGAAGTAATCTAAGTATTGTTGTTAGTTACCTTGTAATACCTAATACCTAGTAATACCTACCTAGTAGTAATACTTTCAAACTTAAGAGTATAAACTACCAAGAGGCGGTAGAAAAATTTGAGACCCCTAAAAAAGCAATTACTTGGTGGAAATAAAAAAAAAAAAAAAACCAGTAACTCAATTGATATTTCAACTCTCTATATTAGGAAATGTCGAAAACAGCCTAGAATCAGCTTGGGCATGCTGAAATATTGAAAACATTTTAATTACTCCTCAGCCAAGTTACCAAACTCACCCACCCCCCTCCCCACCTTAGTGTTTTAGTCCCTATGATGTGCCAAAATTTTGCGAGAAAAAAAAATGAATCAATTTTTTATATTTCATCATTCATTTTAAATATTTATATTAGCATTTGTAATAAGTATATCGGATATGTGTTCTTAGCTGTTGATATTAAATGTTATAATAGTTTTCTTGAGGTTCAGTCAATAATAAACAACTATATTATGGCGTTATTTCGAGACTATATTTTTATCATAATCATGCCTATGTTGCTGATGGATATTGCTGTATAAACCACATAGGTATATAGAGATTAACTAACTATATTTCTAAGACAACATTGAATATATATTTATTAAATTTTATGATAAAATATTATTAAATTATCTGTGGTACATTATTAAATTAATTTAATTAATTAATGTGCTTTGTGTTAATGGTACTTCTCCATTTAGGACCTAAAAAGCGATTATTTTTATTTCCTCCCTTCCCTAATCTCTCACAATCGTTTAGCAGGGGGTTCTAAATCTATAAAATGAATCATACAGCTCTGATTTCTTTTGTTCCGTTGAAATACGAAAATCCATTTTTTAAACTTAAAAACATTTGAAAAATATACTTGCAATCAATTATTTGACAAGATCAATGGACTAAAATTGGCGTAAATTGAAGAAATAGAAGTTATGTCCTCTACTCCAATGGAAACATTAGGTATTCGGATTATAATTTATATAAAGAGAATCTTTACCAGTTAGGCCTTCGTTACTGATGTAACATAAAGACTAGCAACCAAATCATAATAAGTTCAAAGCCTTGTAAAATTCGTAGATTAACCACTAAACCTTCTATAGTTTTATGATACCGGACCATCTCAATAGGGACAAATCTGATCTAAAATTTAAAGGAATTGTTGCTATTATAAAGAGAACATTAGAATATATCAGGTAAGAGAAGTTATCAAAAATGTATCCTAGACATCCCGTAGACGAAAATTACCAACAACCGGTGGAAACTATAACTGTAAACTGAATTTTTGAAAATAATTGAGGGCAACAAAATGAGGACTTTAAGAAGAGTCTAAGAATGGTGAGCCGCGACCCTTGAGCTGAAAGGGGAGCAGTTTATTTGATGTGAGAATTACAGAATGCTCTCCTTTCTATTGTGTTGCAGTCAGCCTATATCTCATTGAGTTAGGTAAACGGTAAATATCAAAATATAAATATAGCTTACGTAACCCAAAACATAGCGGATACCTTGTTCATCACGAGGAAGTGTCAAAGTCAATAATTACCTACAAATATACATGCCGCACTTTTTGCTCTTCTGTTAGCATTTAGGGGTAAATAAAAAAATATCAATATTTATGACTAGCAAAAAAATAGCAATATTATGACAAGCATTTCATATACGATTAAAGAAATTCAAATTTCCGCTTCGATTAATCTCTTTAATCGAAGAAAACTGATGAAACATTCCCTCTCATAGATTTCAAGGAAAATACTACACAACATGCACGCAAATTATAATTATATACATATATATATATATATATATATATATATATATATATATATATATAAAAGTGTGTGTGTGTTAAAATAGGGTTCTTGGGGTTCACTCAATAATAAACAAATAAATTATGGCGACGTAATTATATGAATTACATAAGTAATGTGGTAACATTTAGGTAATTCAAACATATAAAAGATAACAAAATAAAAAAAATCTCAAAATTGAATAAAATAGATTCTCGTAATACAGGAACTGAAAAATGATCTGTCAATCTTATAAATTTAGAATTCCCTAAAGAATTAAAATTTTTTTTGTTTCTCGGGCCTAAACATTGTATTCCTTATGAACCCACAAAATTACTAATAACGTCACTTATTAGCGACATAGAATTTATAATACAAAATAGTGTAGAGGAGAGTGAGCAGGATAAAATGAGGGGGAAATGTGTCAGTATAATAACTAATTATATCAATATATAAAAAATAATAAAAATTACAAGAGTAATGTTAATAAACACCCCTACACTACAAGAATATACAAAGAACTAAAGAATTTCTAAAAACATGACCCAATATAATAATCAGAAAAACAGATAAAACAAATCAAACCGTGGCTGTTAGTAAAGATGATTACAGAGCTAAAACGAAAACTTTATTAAATGATGAAGAACCATACAAAAACGTAGGTAGCAAATCAACTCACAAATTAATGACAGGCACAAAAATATGATTAGAAAAACCCAAACAACAAAAAATCATAGACAACAATAACTCATACCAAATTCTCCGATATCACCTTAATTATATCCAGTAGTTAAAAATCACAGAAGGGATCACCAGCAGTGTAGTGGTTAGCATGGCAACCTACCATACTAAAGGTCGCGGGTTCGCACCCCGCGATGGCCCTAGGATTTTTTAAAGGCTATCCCGTCCCTCGGATAGGACGTGAAATGGAGGTCCCGATCCTGTACGATGTCCAGGTACTCGTTAAAGATCCCTATCCTAATTATACCTGGATAGGCAAAATTTAGGACTCCCAGTGTAGCATCGTCAGATTACATAGCCTTAGTGGCATAAAGTGACGTTAAACAAACAACAAAATCACAGAAAATGCTAACCCAGTTAGTCCTTTAGTTTCTTTCATTAATTCTCCAACCTACGAACTTTAAAAATATTTAGCAAACATATTAAACCGTATGTCGACTGTAAATGCAAAAGGAGTTTTTTCGCCCCTAAACAACAACAAACAAAGAAGATTTATTCAAATTCCAAAATAAAATAATAAATATCCATATTCCAAAAGGTCATAATATCGTTTCATTAGACGCTTCTTCTCATTATACACTAATATTTGCATCATAAAAATAAAAACCATGATTGAAAAACTACATATCCAGAGCACTAGAGCATAAATTATATGCAACTGGCGTATTACTGAATGTCGCTCTGGCGTTCGACAGTCTGGAACCAGGGTCTTCACTTTAAACTCAAGACTATATTTCCACCTACCTACTATCTTATTCTACAATCCTTTCTTTCCGACAGATATTGCTCCGTCTGTTGCGAGTCAGAGTTATCTTCTATTAAGCCTATCGTAACAGGAGTACCCCAAGGTTCAGTGCTCGCACCACTACTCTACATTACTTACACACACGACATATCATGCAGATCAGATATATTAAAAGCCGCATTTGCGGACGACACAATAATTCTAACAAGTCACTTATATCCAGCATCACAGTATTTAACAAAATTACATGACTGGTTTGGGAAATCAAAATTACGATAATCTAAATCACGACAAATCACATAGACAGAAATTTAACAGATAAACATATTTACTGAAACATATTTGGGCATATGCATCATAGATATACGGTACCGCCAAAAATACCCACATTATAAAAACTTCAAATGATTCAGTCAAAAACATTTAGAACAATTACAATAGCACCCTTGTATGTTAGCAACTTAACATTACAAAATGATCTTCACATGCCGACTGTCAAAACCTACTACAAAAGATCCAATGAAAAATTACAAGGACACCCTCAACTCACTCATTAATAATATGGACACAAAACTTATACCAGATAACACCCGTAGAAGGCTGATAAGGAGCTGGATGAGGGACCTCCTCGTCTAGTAGTCAATTCTAGTACCAATCAGGCCAGTAGGAGATGCTGCTGGATACTGCTCCCTCCCATGCCAATTTATTTCAAGACCATCAAATTCACTGATCGTTAATGTTATGATTGACAGGTGTGAATGAAAGTTATCAGTTAAAAAAATTGAAAACATTGGCACAAACACCCACATCACTTCCTAAGGATCAATTCCTCCAATCACTTGCCTTCTGAATTGATAGGGATTATTTTCAATTTAATGAGAAATTTTACATTCAAATTTACGGGTGCTCAATAGGATCTCCAATATTGGCAGACATAAATTTAGATGATCTCTTAGACTAAGTTATACCCAAAATCCCCTTTAAAAGCCCATTCCTGTCATTATTATTTTGTCATTTGATTTGTAAAAAAAAGTTACTTTATGTGCCGAATAATAATGGGCGTTACGCACGTTTTGTAGGCCAAAACAAATTTCGAATTTCTAAGGCATCATACCTTGTTTACTTGTTGAATCAACATATACTTTTTGCTGGAAAAACTGGTGACATTGTGATAGTTTAAAACCATATAGTTTTTCTAATTGTTAACTGAAGTAACTGCAAATAATAAGCCCAAGATGGGCAGGGGTGTTTCATACAGTTAATAATCAAAAGAAATAAATTAGTTGTAGCAAAAACCAGTAGGTAACAATTTAATAAATAATAAATAAATATGTAAACAATTTATTTTTATAATAAATAAATATCTAAATAAGCTATTTAATATTTCATATTATATTTTATTTATTGAATAATTTAATATTCAAGAAAATGATAGGGAATACAAACTTGAACCAGATTAAAAATAATGTTATTATACGTTTTCTTTTAACTTCATCCTTCCTTTTAAATAATAAACAATATGAATACCATTAAAATTGTTTTATCGTTAATTAAAATTTCTTTTCTCATTCAAATGTTGGTAGCTTCTCTACGAATATATATTACACAAGCTTTAATTTAATTTTGGCTATTAGGATTATATGTATAAGTAAGAGCACATAAATTATTAAAATTATTGACAATTGGTCGTTAGATATAGGTGGGACATGTTTTGGACGTTTTCCAAGCCTTCAGGATGAGTGTCACACTAATTCCTAGCTCTCATTCTTCCTGGCCTATTCCAGACAGTACCGTATTCGTGTTGCATACACGGGATGAAAGTCACATTAAATATTAAAAATCTTTTTGTTGAACTAGATATTAAACAGGATCTGGCATCTACTTCACCCATTTTTTACACCACCCATTATCTTGTGGTTTTATTGTTTAAAAATAATTTATTTCGTAGTGATTCAGCTACCCCTGAATGAAGTTGAATCGCGAATCCGTATTTAAGGACACGTTCAAAGCGAAATATTATACCCAGACGGTTCTTTTTTATTTGTATTAGTTTTGTTATGCGGCAAAGTATAACTTCTGCGCCTCAAAGCCCAGAGAAATTTTTATCAACACTTCATTTTTTTTTCTCGAAAAATCGGAATATAAATTTTTACACAATTCTTTGTGAATGTGGTTACAAATATATATATATAGAATGTATGTTAAAACTGGAAAATATGTATTACGTTTTGGGTAAGTTATGGTTCCTATAGTCCTAAATGTAATAAAAGTCCTATATATAATAATAATATATACAGTCCTAGTATTAAATAAAATAAATGATTTTTATACAGCAAAACTATTTGTTATAGCATTCTGGTTTAAATGTGGAACATGGCAAATTTAACAAAAAATATTTGGAGCATTGAAACAGATCTTCAAAGGAAAAAGTACAGAAACAATGAACTTCATCTTCCTGTTTAATTCGCTATCTTCCTTTTTTCTTTCGTTCTCTTTTTCCACCTATTTTTCACGCTAAAATTTCCTTTTTGCCTTTTAAACAAATAAGAGTAGATAATCTCATTCTGTAACAGCACAAGCTTTTTTTAAATTTTAACACACGCGCGCGCACACACACACACACACATATGTATATGTATATATAAAATGTCAGATTTTTTTTTAATACGATATCGGTGTTATGAAACAAATGTGGGATTTTCATGCTTATCAGCACTTTTGTAGTAAATGGTTGCATTAGGCTGTCGAATTCTCAAAATAAACAGCATAGATAATAAATTAGTAATATAAATAAATAGTTATGATAAATAAAATAAATTAGTATAACTGAAGACATAATCATTATCTTTGAAGCTAACTTTACCCCAATTGAAGTACGAGCAATAAACTAAAAATAACAATAAAAGATATTAAAGTAAACTGGAAATAACAAACATATTTTTATTTATCATTTAAGATCACATGCTCAGATCTATCTCCTTCTTAATCTCTACATGAACTGCGTTCATTTATTTTAAGCTTCATATTTATTTTCGGAAAGAATTTTATCATATCGCTCGACCAATTCAACGCTGTTCTAACTTAATAAAAGCGATTTTTAAGTAGTGCCAATTAAAGTTTCTTCTTTCCTCTTCCTTTGATATCCGAATCATCACTATCACGGTCTACAAGCAGTCTTGAATAGAGATAATGGAGGGAAATCGGAAGATAATACGAGAAAAATAAGTATCTTTCATTGGACGAGCTATATGATCTATATATACGTATAGAGTGTATAGACCTCTATAGCGATATATACCTATACACCTATATCCCCTCATTTTCATTGGCGTAATATCTGCTGGAATGTTCATGAAGTAAAAGATTGTTGAGATTGGAGAGTCATCGACAAAGTTCAAATAGGTGATGAGAGCAAATGATTGTCCGATATAAGGGATTTCTTAATAATGGTGGGGAAAAGTTGAGACGGTTAACAAAATGGCTCGTTAACAGTTGTGCTATTAGAGTTGTCCTTTATAGCGCTGAGTTCCCTTCACCACGCAGACGATAGCTCTTCGTACAAAGCCATTCTTTGAACATAATTATTTTTAATTTTAGACTTCAAGTCTTAACTTTGACTTCCGTAGTCATCTGAACCTCTACTTCAAAACAGTACATCTTTCAACAGTAATATCATCTACAAGGAAGTTGTTGTTAATGAAAGTAAACGTTATTTTTGTGGAAAGATCTTTCAGTTGCGTCTGGTAAATTTAACCTTCTCAAACACCTTAGATAGAATTACAATTTTAATCAAATTTGTCCGTTCCATAGAATATTTATAATAGTAACTAGCAGACCTGGCCACGCGTTGCTGTGGCTCAGTAGTTATATCCTAATATTTTTAAACAAATACAGTGATACCAATATTCATTGATAAAGATGAAAACCTTGCAGCTAATCAAAATCCAACTTGATTGAGAATAGAACATTACACCATTTAAAAGTATTTGGTAAAGAATATAGGAAAGTTAAAGTTTTTATTTTTTACATCTCATATTTCAATGTAGTTTGATTAAAAAGGAGCTGATTGTGTTTACGACTCACAGAGCTGCCAAAACTCTCACCCTTTTTTGATGGATCGGTATAAACTAACTCGAAATGGCTGTATTTTTCCACTAATTTTAAAAAGAATGACTGAAGTAAGTTTTGGTAACCTCAGCCATTGATCTATTGATTATTGGCCTAACACTACTTCAACTTGGTATTGTTAGTTTAACAACGGGTTTAATTTTGCTCAGGGTCATGCCAATCTTGGTTAACGCGTCATATATGTCCTTTTGATAGGCGTTTTTCTCAATTTCTTTGAGACCTCGATTTCCCAACCCTTCGGCTAATAAGTGTTCGGTAGGAGGGTGGTGTGTTGAAGCTTTTAATCTAGCAATATATTTGAGTGATAAGAAATCTCTTCTTAAAGAGGTTTTTACATAATACAATTAAGAATTTTTATTTATTCAAGTACTAATTTGTTCAAAATGTTTGGGGTTAACCTGTTTTGTTTGTTTAACACAAACCAAAGATTTGATGGTTTCCACACACATGAGCAGGCGATGCCCATTTCCCACGTGGGTTATTCCATTGCCCATGGGAAAACCACGGATTTTCAAAGTCCAAGTGGACATTGTTTGCCCTTGGGATTTGTTTATGGTCATGGCAAAAGCCAAACGAATAGGATATTGAAGCCTTTTAAATTTTATTGAAAATTCTGACGGTTCCAGGGGAATAGGTGGCAACAGGGCGATATCTCCTGTAAACCTTCCAGGCAACATTTTTGCTTCAATAACATTTCCTGTGATCCTTTTAATGACCAAACGTGTACAATTGAGGTGGGTTTAAGTTACGAAGAAGAATGATCGGTGAGCCAATCTTAAACTGGAGATTGTTTGGGTGTATATCCAGGGAATTAAAAAATTCAGATGGGAAATTTACGGCTTCGTTTACATCTAGAACATTGTCAATTGATTTTGGAAGTTTATTTCATCGAAATCAACATTTTTTGCTGCCAAAATAGCACGACTACCCAGCCAATTATAGTCCAAATAATTGTTCAAAATATCAGGAAAGACACTTTATATTTCGTAGACAGTTCATTTTTCATCTCTACAACAGTTCAGAAATTTTCTGGTAATTTGATAAATTTTGAATTTCAATGCAGCTCGGTTTCACCGTTCCCAATATACAGCAATTGTTTAGAAAATATATCTGCCGATGGATCATTTTGCAGTAGTACTCCCATATTTATGGTGGATAAATCTGAAACTTGCGGTTACCCAAATAACTATTATTCCTGTTCAGTAGAGGTGTAATAATCATTATATGTAAAATTTAAAAAATGTCGCGAAGATTTGTAATCCTTTCTTAATAAACAATAATTTAAAGATAAGTAAAAAAATGTTTTCTGGTGAAATTAACATCGAAATATCATTTCCAATAATAGCCTACTTTAAATTAAAGAAAGGATTAAAATCTTCGCTGACATTTCTTAAATTTTATATATAAAGATAATTACAACTCTGCTGAACAGGAAGGAACAGCCTCTATTCGATTGGGATTAAATTTTCTCAACTTTAAATTATTGTTGATAAAGGAGGAATTACAAATCTTCTCTGTCATTTTTAAATTTTACACTTTAGAGCAAGGGATAAAAATAATAAAAAGGTTTGGTAAAATAAAAAAACACTGTATTTAAATAATAATAACAAAACGAATAATGAAAATAAAGAAACTTCTGTTAAATAAATAAATAAATCAACTGAAAATATAATATTAAAATCTTAATTATGCAGTTCTATAGTAAATCACAAAGTATATCACAACACCTAATCAAAACACACTCAGGGAGTTTTTAGGACTGGTTACCCGCAGTTTAGCCAACTCACTAATTTTTGGCAACACTGACTCCCCAAGTCAGGTTTCTATTAGGTTACACCTATGACAGTAGATGCTGTTACAACATTTATAGAGTATTATTTCAAATAATAGCCTAATTTAAATTATTAAAATGTATTTACTTTATTAAAAGTTGATATCAGGGTGGGCTACAGCAAAGCGTTTCAGCACTTATCTAGTAATTTAATTGGAATACAAATAAAAAAGGAAAAGGAAGAAAGATTTCCTACACTTTTGAGAATTTATTGTAACCTTTTCTTGATTTAATGAAAATTAACAATAAATACAAAAATTTGTATTACTAATAAATAATAATATAGGAACAAATAACTGCATTCACATAACACAATACAAAATTATAATAATGATAACCTGTATTACAATAGCATGCTTATAAACAAAAACGTAATGAAATCGACATATGACGCCATGTTAATAAATCGAAATACGACCTACTGTATTTGCAATAATTCGCTATATAAGAATTATTTTGATCACTAATCAAGTTAAAAACTATCCTATCTATTAAGTTGGCAAAAACTATATACATTGAGCCAAATTTCATTAAAATCGGTTGAGTAGTTTCTGAGAAATAGAAAGACAAACATCGGGACACGAGATTTTTATATATATAAGGATGGTTTTACTACTGCGCAATTTATTTACAGTGTCTGATATAAAGACTAAAAAAGTGATTAAAAAAACCATCATTTTGTCGTCGTTTTTTTTTTCTAAATATTTCTAGACTGCGTGGTGCTCCAAAAGTTCTTAAACACAGATTTAACCTTCCTGCTAACTTAGTTATTGTAAATTATTAGTAAGGTATTGTAGAACACTAACCTATGGAGTAATTAATCATTCAGGATGCATTAAAAGATCTCTTGCATACCAATCAAGTTATTAGTAAAAAAAAAGAGCACCCCTTTTGATATTGCCATAGTACTAATAAATGATAAAGGTAGGGAAAACGTTTAAAAATAGTTTTGATTGTATTTTTTAACGGAAATTTCAGGTTGAGGGTGTGTTACTTTAAGGCATTAATAGTAAAGACTTGGTGAACTAATAAAATAACTGTGTTTTTTTTAACAGTTACCTCTACCAATAATTGGTTGATGGTAAGTTGATACATCTTAAAACAATTTTGGCTTTATAAATAAGAACGGGAAAAACAGATGTGTCAGATTAAGAGGAAATCTGATTAGGATTTCTTTTATAGAAAAATAAATGAAAATCCACCAGACAGCTAACAATTCTCATGAAAGATGTTAATTATCGTATAATGTTTACCAAATAAATTCATTTTCAAGCGATAGTGCCACTGCGACCAAAGTTGTCATATTGAAGAAAGAAAAAATTAGTATAGTGGTAATCAGCAAATCATCTATTGCGGTCGTTCGGCTGAAACGTCCTCACGTTAGAACTGACCTTGAGGATTGTGTTTTCATGAGGTTCAATAGATAGGTTAATAATTGGGTAAATGAAAACTAAGCGTTACTAAATCATCTTTTTAATCTTATCTTGATATACTGGAAAAAATCCGAGTATATCCCAGAGACGTCATGACCCTACGCAGAACGTCAACAAAGAACCGTGCCATAGGAAACGTTTTATCTCGTGAACCAAATCTTATGTTTCGATCTCTTAAATGACACGTTTACTATCTTATTGTCTAAACACATCTATACCAAATGTTCGATTAAAGAAATCAAATATTTACGAGTTAGAACTATATGTGTACCTTATTTGTTTCTATTGTAACTAAATTGATTTTTCATAAAAGCTAAATAAACACATATGAAATTAGACGACTTGGAGTATTAAGTTGTTCATTGTTTCACTGTCTATGATCTGATTAATATAAAAATATGGTGCGATGTTTTGCACACAACTTCACACACAACAAACCTATTTGGAGTAGAAACCTACTCCTGTTTTGTATTAATCTAATCTTAATCTGTGGGTGACCACCTTTTTTAAATTATTTTTAAATAATTTATTTTTTGAAGAGAAAAGATTTGGCTCCGCCGGGAGCCGAACCCGGGTCTCCCGCGTGACATGCGCGGAAGCTAACCACTACACCACAGAGCTCGGCTCCAAGTACAGGCTCCTAAATACAGGCTCCAAGTACACAACACCACAGCGCTCTGTGGTGTAGTGGTTAGCATCCGCGAATGTCACGCGGGAGACCCGGGTTCGGCTCCCGGCGGAGCCAAATCTTTTCTCTTCAAAAAATAAATTACTCCTGTTTTGATTATACCGTAAACGCAATTTAGAAAATTCCTAGAAAATAGCTTTATCCACATTAATATACAAATTTTTGTTTGCTATTCTCCACAATGGATAGATTATTATAATTATTGCAAAATTTGAAAGTCTTCAGTAATTTATGAATCTAAATTACTGAAGACTTTTTATTTACTTTTTAATGGAAAATATCCTAATTTCATAGTCCAATCAATCCAATAATAATAATAATAATTTCATAATCCAATCAATAGTCAAGTTATTTTTTACCCTTTTTAGTGAATATATCGTAAATGCAAATCGATAGAAGGGGTATTTACTATTCGTAGAAAATTGAAAGATATTTTACGAATTGAAGTCTGTGATGCCTTTCGGGACGAAGATGATTATCGTTGATTGTTCCAGCAAAATCCACCTTATATTTCATTCAGAAATGAATGAAGGCACTAAAGTTTTAGACTATAATAAAATTATTAAGGATTATATTACCATATATTTAAAAAAAAAAAAAAAATTGAAATATGTTTAGCATTACGTGCTTTT
Source organism: Aelia acuminata (assembly GCA_911387785.2). Taxonomy (NCBI): domain Eukaryota; kingdom Metazoa; phylum Arthropoda; class Insecta; order Hemiptera; family Pentatomidae; genus Aelia; species Aelia acuminata. The sequence goes on along the minus strand of OU426978.1, from coordinate 135,022,655 downwards.
CGACGTATTCACTCAATAAAGAACTTATAAAATAGTTTTCATTTTTATCTTTGACAATGTGAAAAAAAAAAAAAACATAATACAACATCGTGTCTAATTGTATTTCTCTATTTAGTTGATATGAAAACTTGATTAGTTACCACTGGAACAAATGATTTCCGTTAAATAGGTATGCTCCAAAAAACACTCAAAACAAATAGAGAACTATTTCGCATGCGCATTACGTCTGATTTCTTAACAATGTGCTGTTATTTAAGGCTTAATGCACATGAGAACGAGTTTTAAGTTTTTGTTGGAACATACCTAATATTTCTATGTATAAAATGCATTTGTGCTCATGTTATCAAGTATGTATACATTTTATTTCTTTATAAACTAAATATTATTCCTCCTGAGTCTCTCTGCTTTCCAATGATTTTTTTTTATTTATTATTAATTGAAATTTACAACTGTATTTACAAAATACATCAAGTAAATCAGCTAACAATAAGAATATAATATGTCATGAAATAGCATGCTGAGAAGCTACCCATTGGTAGCACTCAACTAGTACATTTAACATAGAAGATCTCTAGGCCAACTTCTTTTCAGACACCTATGAGGGTAGTCTGGAATAGAGAAAGCGAGGCTGGAAACAAGAGGATTCGGGTTGGCCGGGAGTTTATTATGAAAGGACTGGTATCTTGATCGGGCTAAATCGGCTATATATGGGACATTAAGGTCTTTATGGATGAGTTTATTTGTGACGAAGTAAGGAGCATTAAGGATTTTTCTTTCAAAAAATCCTTAATGCTTTCCAATGATATATCAAACAGATATATTACTCCAATATTCCTAAGCTGTTTTGTGAAGTTACTAAATGGTGTTTACAAATTTTTCAATACATGTCGATTTCTACTCTTATTTGGTTGGTTAAGTGAAATTGTGTGCATCGCACCAGATTTTCATCCCTTGTAGTTAAATATGTTTACTGGTAAAATAAATAACATTGTGCAGTTGCATTTGTCCGTCTCTTAATTCAGAGATTAGGAAAGAAACAAAATTTGAAAACCGACAGAAATAATCATCGTTTTATAATCAGGTTATAATGATTATTAGTAAATTATTTTAGTTTCACCTATAAAAAAATTATACAAGAATGTAATATTAAGATAATCTGGCAAACTCCATTAGCATCTCCCAGCTATTTTTTAAGATCATAAAAACAGTGGATCTTTGTCTATGTAATTAATTGTATACATTGATAAAAAAAAAAAAAAAAAAAAAAAAAAAAAACATTATCTACCCTGATAGTTGAACAATTAATTATTATCAGGCACAACTATTGCACAGCAATAATAACATTGCTACGCGCTACTGTTATCAGATATTTGTCTGACCTTACGAGCAATCTTATCAGGGACGATTTGGAAAAGAAGATCAACATCAATGAAAATTGTCAACACAACCATACAAAGAAAATGATACTATTAATAGCATTCATATCAGAGGATGTTTCATTTATAAACTCGTTTCTAACATCATTAATATCTCATTTTATTCTATTTTAAAAATAAGTGTTTTTTTTTCATATAATAACTATTGGGTAAATGATACCGCAGTCCTAAGTTCGTTTTTTTTTTTATTATCATATATCATCTAGCTCATTTACTCTTGTTGTACCTGTTGATTTTACAGAATGATATTTCGATATTTATTTAATATAATGAAGTAAATAACATTCGTTCTACTTCATTATTATTCACGAGCTAGACGCGGCCATGGTTTGCTGCTTCTCACAAAAATCTAACTTTTAAAGTGAATAAATTAATTCCGATGAAATTTACCCAAAAACCACATTACACATAATAGCATGTGGAATAAAAAAGAATTTTAAATTTTCTCCGACATTTTTGAAATTCTATGTACTTCTCTACACATTAGAACATTGTGTATTCCTTACATTGCTCTCAAATCTTGTTTTCCTAATTTATTATGGTCGTAAATAATTCTTAAAGTCAACAGATGCTTGTGATAAATCCGCTTGGGGAAGTTCCATCCTCTTATTATCATTAAAATTGAATGCGTAGAACAGTAACTTTCCGTGTTAATATTGAACATTATTTTAAAATAGTGTCTTGCAAGAGCTCTCATGTTTCTTACAAACGTAGTGGCCAGTAGCATACGAATAAACAAAAATCTGGTGCGTGCGCGCAACACACAACTTTCACTTACCAACTTAGATTAGAAATTAATGCGTTGTGTTAATGCCACTTCTCACTCAGTTACATATTTCTCCACATTCATTCTTTATTTTTGTTTTCATTTGCTCTATAACAAACACTAATTTCTTTTATTATTAAATAAATGTTTTTACTTGAGATAATTCGGCAATGCAAGCATAATACTCCAAGTCAACTGATTTTATAATTCTCTATGTACTTGTTGAAAATTTCATTTAGTTACCATGAAACCAATAATTTCCATTAAATGAACAGACCGGCTTTAATTAGGACCAATGGTATGTCATTAAAGGCGTACTACGCATGCGTGGGCTCAACGAGTTTTATGAGTTGACTGAATATTTTTTCTTTTTTTCTCCTCTATATGTTTACTTGGTTTTTATCATATCTCATATTTAGCCATTTCTTATTTTTAAGCGTAATGAGAGACAGTTAATTTCTCCATATAAACAAAAACAAAGATACTTCATAGGAAACAAAAACAAAAAAGGCCCCTACCCCATTTAAGCCCCCTCAGAACATTTTAATAATGATAAGGCTTACCTGATATTAAAGAGCACCTAATTTTCATTAAACATGACGAATTTGATGAAAATCGTTAAAGCCGTTTTTTAAAAAAACGAAAAAAAGGTAAAAATTGTAAAATAAAAGTTAAGAAATAAAGTGCCCCCTCCGTTTGACCAATTTTGATGAAATTTTTACAGTCATGTTTCAGGCATATACATACACCAAATACCGAGTTTAATGAAAATCGGTAAAGCGGTTTGTGAGTAAAAAAAACACGTGAAAATGGGACAACATTTATTAAGTAAAGTGCCCCCTCCAATTGATCAATTTTGATAAAATTTTTACAGTCATATCTCGGACATATCAATACACCAAATACTCAGTTTAATCAAAATCATTAGAGCCGTTTTTGAGAAAATCGAAAAAAAACGTAAAAAGTTATTAGATAAAGTACCCCCTCCCTTTGAGCAATTTTCATGAAATTTTTGCTGTCACATCGCGGGCATATACCTACTCTAAATACCCAATTTCAGGTTCGCGGTTTATAGTTTTAGAGCTAGTCTGTTCACACACACACACACACAGACCATTTCGCGGGACTTGATCATTTGGACTGAGGGGACCCAAAAACGTGTATTTCCGTTGAAAACCGGAAGTCGAAATTTTTTACGATCGCAATACTTCCACTTACTATATATTTCATATATAGGTAAGTGAAAGTAAAAAACTCTTATACAATTAGAGTTCCTATATCATTCATGTTTGGGCAAAAGGGCTTAAGTCATAAAAAATTTTTTTGTCTCATCTTGTTAAAATTCATAATTGACTATAATTTATTCGTTACTCATAATTTATTACAGTCTCTGTTGAAAGAATATAGTTTCATTTATTTCTTTATTATTTTTGAATAAAGAAATACAATCAGAAAGAATTTTTAATGATTTTCAATAGCTTGGTAAATATATCGTAATCGTAAATATATCATAATCGTTTTTGACCAAACACCAGTGATCTATTAAGTTACATTTTATCCGCCAGAAATAAAATAAATCATTAACCATTATCATAAATGCTAATAGCAAATCATTATTATCAGCAAGAAATCATTTTTCATGTGTTTTCCGTGCAGATTTGCACTAGCGCTGTTACTCATTAACGACTAATAATATCAGTTTATATATTGTTATATTATAACAATCAGTCTATAATATTTATCCATTTTTGATTTATCACACCGAGTTATAAGTTTCAAGGCATATCTGCATCTCAAGGCAGATCTCCAAGGTCTGTGAGCCAACTGAAAAAAAAAAAAAAATCTGGTGCGTGCGCGCAACACACAACTTTCACTTACCAACTTACTTAGATTAGAAATTGACGTGTTTTGCTAATCATCATTTCCCAAAGTCACACATTTTTCTACATTCATATCTTATTTTTCTGAAATAAAGCCGTTTTTGAGTAAATAAAAAAACCTGTGAAAATGATACAAAATTTAATAAGTAAAGTCCCCCCTCCCGTAGATCAATTTTGATGAAATTTTTACAGTCATATCTCGGGCATATAAATACATCAAATACCAAGTTTGATCAAAATCGTTAAAACCGTTTTTGAGTAAATAAAAAAAAACATGTGAAAATGGTACAAAATTTATTAAGTAAAGTCCCCCCTCCCGTAGATCAATTTTGATGAAATTTTTACAGTCACATCTCGGGCATATAAATACATCAAATACCAAGTTTGATCAAAATCGTTAAAACCCTTTTTGAGTAAATAAAAAAAACACGTGAAAATGATACAAAATTTATTAAGTAAAGTCCCCCCTCCGGTTAATCAATTTTGATGACATTTTTACAGTCATATTTCGGGCATATAAATCGATCAAATACTCAGTTTAATCAAAATCGTTAGAGCCGTTTTTGAGAAAATCGAAAAAAACCTAAAAAGTTAATAAGTAAAGTACCCCCTCCCTTTAAGTAATTTTGATGAAATTTATGCTGTCACATCGCGGGCATATACCTACACTAAATACCCAATTTCAGGATCGCACGGTTTATAGTTTTTGAGCTAGTCTGTTCACATACACACACACACACACACACACACACACACACACACACACACACACACACACACACACACACACACACACACAGACCATTTCGCGGGACTTGGTCATTTCGACTCAGGGGACCCCAAAACGTGTATTTCCGTTAAAAACCGGAAGTCGAAATTTTTCACGATCGCAATACTTCCACTTACTATATATTTCATATATAGGTAAGTAAAAGTAAAAAATCTGGTGCGTGCGCGCAACACACAACTTTCACTTACCAACTTACTTAGATTAGAAATTGACGTGTTTTGCTAATTATCATTTCCTAAAGTCACACATTTTTCTACATTCATATCTTATTTTTGTTAATCGTTAAAGCCGTTTTTGAGTAAATAAAAAAAAACATGTGAAAATGGTACAAAATTTATTAAGTAAAGTCCCCCCTCCCGTAGATCAATTTTGATGAAATTTTTACAGTCACATCTCGGGCATATAAATACATCAAATACCAAGTTTGATCAAAATCGTTAAAACCCTTTTTGAGTAAATAAAAAAAACACGTGAAAATGATACAAAATTTATTAAGTAAAGTCCCCCCTCCGGTTAATCAATTTTGATGACATTTTTACAGTCATATTTCGGGCATATAAATCGATCAAATACTCAGTTTAATCAAAATCGTTAGAGCCATTTTTGAGAAAATCGAAAAAAACCTAAAAAGTTAATAAGTAAAGTACCCCCTCCCTTTAAGTAATTTTGATGAAATTTATGCTGTCACATCGCGGGCATATACCTACACTAAATACCCAATTTCAGGATCGCACGGTTTATAGTTTTTGAGCTAGTCTGTTCACATACACACACACACACACACACACACACACACACACACACACACACACACACACACACACACACACACACACACACACACACACACACACACACACACACACACACACACACACAGACACACACACACACAGACCATTTCGCGGGACTTGGTCATTTCGACTCAGGGGACCCCAAAACGTGTATTTCCGTTAAAAACCGGAAGTCGAAATTTTTCACGATCGCAATACTTCCACTTACTATATATTTCATATATAGGTAAGTAAAAGTAAAAAATCTGGTGCGTGCGCGCAACACACAACTTTCACTTACCAACTTACTTAGATTAGAAATTGACGTGTTTTGCTAATTATCATTTCCTAAAGTCACACATTTTTCTACATTCATATCTTATTTTTGTTAATCGTTAAAGCCGTTTTTGAGTAAATAAAAAAAAACCGTGAAAATGATACAAAATTTATTAAGTAAAGTCCCCCCTCCCGTAGATCAATTTTAATGAAATTTTTACAGTCATATCTCGGGCATATAAATACATCAAATACTAAGTTTGATCAAAATCGTTAAAACCGTTTTTGAGTAAATAAAAAAAAACACGTGAAAATGATACAAAATTTATTAAGTAAAGTCCCCCCTCCCGTAGATCAATTTTGATGAAATTTTTACAGTCATGTCTCGGGCATATAAATACATCAAATACCAAGTTTGATCAAAATCGTTAAAACCGTTTTTGAGTAAATAAAAAAAACACGTGAAAATGATACAAAATTTATTAAGTAAAGTCCCCCCTCCGGTTAATCAATTTTGATGAAATTTTTACAGTCATATCTCGAGCATATAAATAGATCAAATACTCAGTTTAATCAAAATCGTTAGAGCCGTTTTTGAGAAAATCGAAAAAAACGTAAAAAGTTATTAAATAAAGTACCCCCTCCCTTTGAGCAAATTTGATGAAATTTTTGCTGTCACATCGCGGGCATATACCTACACTAAATACCCAATTTCAGGTTCCCACGGTTTATAGTTTTTGAGCTAGTCTGTTCACACACACACACACACACACACACACACACACACACACACACACACACACAGAGACCATTTCGCGGGACTTGGTTATTTCGACTCAGGGGGTCCCAAAACGTGTATTTCCGTTGAAAACCGGAAGTCGAAAATTTTCACGATCGCAATACTTCCACTTACTATATATTTCATATATAGGTAAGTGAAAGTAACAATACTTCCACTTACTATATATTTCATATATAGGTAAGTGAAAGTAACAATACTTCCACTTACTGTATATTTCATATATAGGTAAGTGAAAGTAAAAAAATGGGTCCAGAGTCGCATACAAAAAAATCTGGTGCGTGCGCGCAACACACAACTTTCACTTACCAACTTACTTAGATTAAAAATTAATGCGTTTTGTTAATTGCCACTTCTCAAATGAACAGAACGGCTTTAATTATGAACAATGGTCTGTCATTAAAGGAGTACTCTGCATGCGTGGGCTCAACGAGTTTTATGAGTTGACTGAATATTTTTATTTTTTCTCCTCTATATGTTTACTTGGTTTTTATCATATCTTATATTTAGCCATTTCTTATTTTTAGGCGTAACGAGAGACAGTTAATTTCCCCAAATATACACAAAAACAAAGGCACTTTATAGGAAACAAAAAAACAAACAAACAAAAAAGGCCCCTACCCCATTTAAGCCCCTTCAGAATATTTTAATAATGATAAAGCTTGCCTGATATTGAAGAACACCTAATTTTCATTAAACATGACGAATTTGATGAAATTCATTAAAGCCGTTTTTGAGATAATAAAAAAAAAGTTTCTTTTTCAAAAAAATTGAAAAAGTTATGAAATAAAGTGCCCCCTCTGTTTGACCAATTTTGATGAAATGTTGGCTATCTCATCTTTGGCATATACATACATCAAATACCCAGTTTAAACAAAATCGTTTAAGCCGTTTTTGAAAAAATAAAAAAAACACGTGATAATGAGACAAAATTTATTAAGTAAAGTCCCCCCTCCGGTTGATCAATTTTGATGAAATTTTGGCTATCACATCTTTGGCATATACATACATCAAATACCCAGTTTGATCAAAATCATTGAAACCGTTTTTGAGTAAATAAAAGAAACACGTGAAAATTATACAAAATTTATTAAGTAATTTCCCCCCTCCGGTTAATCAATTTCGATGAAATTTTCACAGGCATATCACGGGCATATAAATAGATCAAATACTCAGTTTAATCAAAATCGTTAGAGCAGTTTTTGAGAAAATCGAAAAAAATGTAAAAAGTTATTAAATAAAGTACCCCCTCCCTTTGAGCAATTTTGATAAAATTTTTGCTGTCACATCGCGGGCATATACATACACTAAATACCTAATTTCAGCTTCGTACGGCTTATAGTTTTTGAGCTAGTCTGTTCACATACACACACACACACACACACACACACACAGACCATTTCGCGGGACTTGGTTATTTCGACTCAGGGGGTCCCAAAACGTGTATTTCCGTTGAAAACCGGAAGTCGAAAATTTTCACGATTGCAATACTTCCACTTACTATATATTTCATATATAGGTAAGTGAAAGTAAAAATCTGGTGCGTGCGCGCAACTCACAACTTTCACTTACCAACATAGATTAGAAATTAATGCGTTGTGTTAATGCGACTTCTAACTCAGTTACCCATTTTTCCACATTCATTTCTTATTTTTGTTTTCATTTGCTCTATAAAAAACACTAATTTCTTTTATTATTAAATACAAATTTTTACTTGAGATAATTCGGCAATGCAAGCATAATACCCCAGGTCGACTGATTTTATAATTCTCAATGTACTTGTTGAATATTTCATTTATTTCCCATGAAACATTTAATTTCCATTAAATGAACAGATGCAAATTAATTATGAACAATGGTCTGTCATTAAAAGCGTCATGCGTGGGCTCAACGTGTTTTATGAGTTGACTGAATATTTTTCTTTTTTTCTCCTCTATATGTTTACTTGGTTTTTATCATATATCATATTTAGCCATTTCTTATTTTTAGGCGTAATGAGAGACAGTTAATTTCTCCATATAAACAAAAACAAAGATACTTCATAGGAAACAAAAACAAACAAACAAAAAAGGCCCCTACCCCATTTAAGCTCCCCAGAACATTTTAATAATGATAAAGCTTACCTGATTTAAAGAACGCCTAATTTTCATTAAACATGACGAATTTGATGAAAATCGTTACAGCCGTTTTTGAGAAAATCGAAAAAAAGGTAAAAATTGCAGAAAAAGTTAAGAAATAAAGTGCCCCACAGTTTGACCAATTTTGATTAAATTCGGACTATCTCATCTTTGGCATATACATACGTCAAATACCCAGTTTGATCGAAATCTACTGCTCTAACCGTTTTAGAGTAAATAAAAACAACACGTGAAAATGATACGAAATTAATTAAGTAAAGTCCCCCCTCCGGTTAATCAATTTTGAATAAATTTATACAGTAATATCTCGGGCATATACATACATCAAATACCCAGTTTGATCAAAATCGTTAAAGCCGATTTTGAGAAAATAAAAAAAACACGTGAAAATGATGCAACATTTACTAAGTAAAGTCCCCCCTCCGGTTGATAAATTTTGATGAAATTTTTACAGTCATATTATGAGCATATAAATAGATGAAATACTCAGTTTAATCAAAATCGTTAGAGCCGTTTTTGAGAAAATCAAAAAAAACTTAAAAAGTTATTAAATAAAGTACCCTCTCCCTTTGAGCAAATTTGATGAAATTTTTGCTGTCACATCGCGGGCATATACATACACTAAATAACCAATTTCAGGTTCGCACGGTTTATAGTTTTTGAGCTAATCTGTTCACACACACACACACAGACACACACACACACACACACACACACAGACCATTTCGCGGGACTTGGTTAATTGGACTCAGGGGACCCCAAAACATGTATTTCCGTTGAAAACCGGAAGTCGAAATTTTTCACGATCGCAATACTTCCACTTACTATATATTTCATATATAGGTAAGTGAAAGTAAAAATCTGGTGCGTGCGCGCAACACACAACTTTCACTTACCAACTTACTTAGATTAGAAATTGACGTGTTTTGCTAAATATCATTTCCCAAAGTCACACATTTTTCTACATTCATATCTTATTTATGTTAATCGTTAAAGCCGTTTTTGAGTAAATAAAAAAAAACCCGTGAAAATGATACAATATTTATTAAGTAAAGACCCCCTCCCGTAGATCAATTTTGATGAAATTTTTACAGTCATATCTCGGGCATATATATATACATCAAATACCAAGTTTGATCAAAATCGTTAAAACCGTTTTTGAGTAAATAAAAAAAACACGTGAAAATGATACAAAATTTATTAAGTAAAGTCCCCCCTCCGGTTGATCAATTGTGATGAAATGTTGGTTATCACATCTTTGGCATATAAATACATCAAATACCAAGTTTGATCAAAATCGTTAAAACCGTTTTTGAGTAAATAAAAAAAACATGTGAAAATTTTACAAAATTTATTAAGTAAAGTCCCCCCTCCGGTTGATCAATTTTGATGAAATTTTTACAGTCATATTTCAGGCATATAAATAGATCAAATACTCAGTTTAATCAAAATCGTTAGAGCCGTTTTTGAGAAAATCGAAAAAAACTTAAAAAGTTAATTTATAAAGTACCCCCTCCCTTTGAGCAAATTTGATGAAATTTTTGCTGTCACATCGCGGGCTTATACATACTCTAAATACCCAATTTCAGGTTCGCACGGTTTATAGTTATTGAGCTAGCCTGTTCACACACACACACACACACACAGACACACACACACACACAGACCATTTCGCGGGACTTGGTTATTTTGACTCAGGGGACCCCAAAACGTGTATTTCCGTTGAAAACCGGAAGTCGAAAATTTTCACGATCGCAATACTTCCACTTACTATATATTTCATATATAGGTAAGTGAAAGTAATATTCATCTTATTTCAGTCATGTAAATCTGCACTTTTAAACAGTTATCTTTTCCTCAATAGGTTGATAACTATCTGGGTGCTTCTCATTTAATTTGACCATTTGACATTTTTAGACATTGAATTTTGGGTTTAAAAAATTCAGCTTTGTGATTTTTCAATGAACGCTGATACATACAATTAACGTAACACTCGTGACGACTAATTTCTGTGGCATACATTATTTTGCATGGGATATCAAATAGCTGCCTATTAGATACTTTCTTCTCCAAGTTTGTACATCGACTGAGAGCCGGTATTATAAACAAAGGTTATCATCGCCATTCCCAACATTTTCAAAGAACAGTGTTGCCCCAGAACAGCCAACATTGGCCATGAATTTTTCTACTAACCTTGGGGACAGATTCATTTTCCTGATTTACATTCGAAGTATTAGAGGTGACTAAAAATATCATTCATACTTTGAAACACGATCGTATTACAATGAAATAACTCATTGTTCAAATTTAATCAATAATCAGGGGTTCATTTCAAGATATGGTAAACTAAGCATAACCAGCTTGGGGACTGTAACACTCGTGACATTTTCAAACTTCACATTGAGATATTTTGTTTTTTATGATGCCTAGGTTCATTTAAATGTTACCATCGTATTGCTATAACAGAAAACTATAAGATAAATATAAAAAAAAAATTTTTAGATATGAAAAAATATCTGAAAAACGAATGTTAATACCGGGGACACTAAATGGTCTATTCATATAAGAATCACCCATCTGTGTTCCACTTTATCAGGTTTTGAGGTCAAACTGGTCAAGCCCCAAAAGAAGAATATACTTATTTTAATTGAACCATCGAAAAACAGACATTAAACGGACTTTAAGTAGCGTACATGCTTTGTTTTTAAAATCCATTAAAAGAACATTGAACACGTGTTTGAATTTTTTTTTAATTGAGGGATTAATAAAATACGATTCGAAATTTTCTTCCGCTAAAAATTGATACGTTATCTAATAAGCAATATGAATATCATATAGAATCAGTTGATAAATCTGGCGCCATTCATGAATGTCTTTTTTTTTTCTTGTGATAAAACAGTTTTTGCGTAGATAGGCCCGGAATATGTTTTAGCAATGTACAGCTGCTATAATGTTTTTTTCTTTCACTTTCTATATACGAAATATAAAGAGAAAGTATTGAATACGTGAAAAAGTTCGACTTCCGGATTTAAACGGAAATACACGTTTGAGGGTCCAAATAACCAAGTCCCGCGAAATGGTCTGTGTACGTGTGTGTGTGAAAGACTTAAGCTCAAAAACGATAAACCGTACGAACCTAAAATTCGGTATTTGATGTGAGCACAGGCCCGCGATGCGTCAGCAAAAATTGATCAAACAAAGGGAGCACTTTATTTCATAAATTTTATGAAAACTCTTTTTTACTTTTTTTCGATTATCTCAAAAAGGGTTTTGATTAAACTCGTCATGTTAAATGAAAACCAAGTATTCTTTACTATCAGGTAGGCTTTATCATCATAGAAATGTTCTGACGGGGCTCTTTAATGGGGAAGAAAAATTTTTTTTTCCTACAAAGTATCTTTGATTTTGAATATATGGAGAAAATAACTGTCTCTCATTATGCCTAAAAATAAGAAAAGGATAAATATGGAATATGGAAGGCAGTAGCTTAATAAGCAGCCTTTAATAACAGACCAATTTTTATTTTGGGTCCATGGTTACTAAATGAAGTTTTCAACAACTAAATAGAGAAATATAAAATCAGCCGCGATGAATTATTATTTGCCTTCCCTTATTTTTACAAATAACAATAAAAAAAGGTAACAATAAAAGATTTATTAATTATTTTTTGGATAAAATCAAGCTTAATTTAGCATTTCTTACTTCTATTGGAATAATTAAGCGGTATTTGGTAATGTATTTGGTCCAGTGTAGCTGTGATATTTAATAGGATCCACTCTTATATCATTCAAGTTTTGGCAAAAAGGCTTATGTCACAAAACGTTTTTTTGTCTCGTCTTCTTAAAATTCATAATTGACTATAAAGGGAAGTCTCTGTTGGAATAATATAGTTTCATTTATTAATAAGGAATAATTGAATACAATCAGATTGAATTTATAATGATTTTTAAAAAGCTTGGTAAATTGTTGATTAAGCTTCATATTCGATGACTTATGTCCTTTTTCCCTTGATATTAAACTGAATACATTTTGATAAACTTTTAACAATTCATAAAAGATACTAATATGGGATATTAATATAAATATTTCAACTTTCCTTTTTTCTTCTAAAGACTGATATTAAGATTCGTCACACCCAAGTGTAGATTTAAATACTTAACTACCGTCCGCTGCTGAGGACCATATACTTTTGTGAAACTGTTTTCCGTTATTTTATTCGGTAACTTCTTCAGCTATTTGAAGTAGGTAAATTAATAGATCAAAAAAAAAAAAAAAAAAGTAAAAAGGTTAGAGAATACATATAATTTGCAGTTGGGCTGGGTCCACAAATCCACACTGTGTACCGAGAGTCTATTACAAAATATTTGGAGCTATGATAAGAAAAGAGCGCTGTCGTTGACCGAATACTTGCGGAAACTTCTTAACTGTAATTCTTTTTGTTTTTGAAAGGTACTCATATCTGGAGGTAGATCGAGGAATATCAAGCTGAAGCAATATTCGAAGGGCAGCAGACATTTCGACATGGGCTGACAGTGACCTATTGTGTACATGGAGGAGATAATGGTGATGTGTATTATATGTTCTCTGGACGGTTGATGGCATGCCCGGCAACACCACAATCAAGTCAACTAGTTAAATTCCTATGTCCACCAATCCGAAAATGGCAGGAGGCCAGTCTCCTGGATTCTAGGTTTGATTTCCGAATAGTATGTATGTAAAGAAAAAGAACCAAAAAAAAAAAAAAATGTTACATATTCCAGTTATAGACTGAAAAAGGGTGATGGGGGGGGGGGGGGGGGGAGCTTCTAATGCGTTTACAATATACGTTGCCTTGCAACCCGATAACCTGAAATTATGTGTGTGTGTGTGTGAGTGAGTCCCAATTCCAATGGCATTTAAATCTGGCATTAATCACACACCCCCTCTCCTTGACAGGGAAAAATCCTTTATATAGAAGGCTAAAAATAAGCAAGATCTTTAATCTTTATATCTTAGTAAAGCATATACCTGCCTTATGCCTATTGTTATCTTTAATGCACTCTTAGTCTCCATTACAATCAGGTATGCAAAGGATGAAGATTTACTAAAGTTACTTCATTTTAACCTCGAATACCTAAAGATTTTAAAATGAGGGCAATGAATTTTTGCAAAAATATCGATCTCTTAAGACATCAAATCAATTCCCTTTATGCATAGAAAAGGTAAGTAATGTCTTGTTTGTAGATGTTTCAGATCAACAATAACCACAAACCATATTCTATCTGAAATTAAACAGTAATAGACATATGTTTATTTCTAACACGATTATAGAAAATAATAGTCTACTTACGGTATATTTTAATCAGTTACATTGTAGATACCATGAGAAATCTTAAAAAAGTAGAGATATCAGAACCCAGGTTCAAACCACCATTTTCTGTAAAGACAAAACCGCACATTGCGGATACATCGGTGGTACGTATTTATTTATTTTCATTTTCTAATAGTGCGAAGAAATATTTAGGCTAATATATGTTGAAATGGTCTGTATTTGACGTCTCATTTCACACCAAAATACTAAAAACCTAGGGAACGTCACTCAGTAGATGAAAAAGCTAAATGACAATATTGTTTGTCGTATATTGTTATTGTTAGTTGATTAAACGTATACACTTCTTGCCGTTTAGAGAAAAGACATGAGTTCTGGAAGTTATTTAAGTATTCGGTGACCTTTTGGATGAAAGTTTAACTAGATAACTAGGCCCCAACAATATTTTGTGAAGATGAAATATTTAAGATGGAATTATCATTAGGCAAGAAGGACCATAAAATTTCGAAATTCCACAAAAATTTTTATAGATAAAAAATATTATCACCAACATAAACACTTGTGCACAATTTATTAAAGAGGTTCTAAATAATATTGTAACACTAAAGGTCAGGCCACACATGTCCGCACCGCATCCGCACCGCAGCACTAATATAGGTTATGTTCAGAATATTTTTAATTTAACTTACATATGACCTTTAGTTATGCCTAAAGGTCAGGCCACACATGTCCGCACCGCATCCGCATCCGCGTATGTGAACGGTTACTATCTATCCTTCGTAAATAAATAGTAGTAAATAAATAGCACGTAAAGATCCGTGCTGCGGATGCGGATGCGGTGCGGACATGTGTGGCCTGACCTTAATGCGGGTTAAAAATAATTTTATCGACGTAAAATTATAACACAAAAATGTCAAACAAACAGCTGGAAGTCAAATAACAATAACGTTACAAAACAGTAACTCGCAGTGACAGAATAGTGACTTAAAAGTAACCGTATTCTGCGCTGTCCAAGGTTAGACTAAGAGGCTCGTCGATGGCATCTAATCGATCGACGTTCCCACCATGTAATCACTTACTAATACATATGACTGTATCCGTTCCAGGCAGCTCTACAACTAGTGCAACTTAACAAAAATAAAAATCTGTTTTGGTTTGACGTCACAATATAAACTTTTACTTTAAAAAAAATTAAACGTAACAATTTTGGATTAGGTAGTATTTTTTTCGCTCTAGAAACACATAAAGATTGAAGTAGTTCATCCTAGTGGTATATCAAATAAAAGGCGATGTTTTTTTTTTTTTTTAAGTAGCACAAGTTTCATCTATCTTGGTCAAATAATATTTGTAATACATATGCAAGCGCAAATAAAGTATTTGCCAGAAAATTACCTTTCATAGAATTGTGATTATAATAGAAACAACGATACAACAAAAAACGATAAAAATGTATTTTTATATATTATAAGCTTGTGATGCCTTATATTAAAATACAATCATAGAGGGGTAAAGGAAAAATATTAGCAATTGGTTGGTTTGATTTGGAATGACCCAGACACTTCTTCATGCACGATCAATAGTGCCTAGGCTAACGAAGGAAATTGGGAAGGATTTACTGAATGAATATATACAATAAATTAGTGTTTTAAAGATGGAAAAGTTGGTTTTTGCGAAACAGAAACAATGCAAATTTCAACATGAGCTGGACCCCAAACGGTTTCTCAGATAAAAAAAAGAAAAATTGATAGAGAAATCTTTGTTTTCATTTTGAATATGATGGCTCCTAAAGCATAGTCTATCAATAAATTATTAAGCTAAATATCTGTCTGTTATTTTGATTCATTTTTAATCTTCCGTTCCAAGAGTTTTGTAAACCAATCTTAAACTTCGCATTAAGCCACCCAATAACAAACTACTCCACAAATATCTTCTAAAACTGTTGGACTCAACAATTGGAGTTTGAGGTGTTCACCTTCTCTTCTTACTTTATCAAAACAAAAATCGCTCGCTGCTATTTTCATCCTTGATAATTCATGATTTAATTAATTTACTATCCACAGTTTGCTTAAAATAAACGACTGAAAGGTCAATTACTTACTCCATAGACCGAATTCTTTCCACATCTGGCATATGACAGGAAGAATGTATCGATTTATGTAGATATTTAATTTATTGTTTACCTCCTTGATTTTTTTCTTTATTTTTTCCTTTTTTCTTTATGTCAGTACTCCTCACATATTAGTGAGGAGCAGTGATTTTTTAATCATTATTATAATGTTGCTTGAAAATATTACAGGAAATGAGGGCATTGGCTGGTTCTATGGAGAAATTGCGCTACAAAATTGCAATGAGAAGAGTTATGGCTAAGAAAAAAATTCCATTTCGGGTACTCTCTTCTGAACCCTACAAGCCTAAGCAAGTAGAAAATTACCGTTTCATTTCGGGTGCCGTACTTACTGGGCCCTATGGTCCACTTGGCATTGACGGTTACTGCAAATTCAAATACCCCGACGGTATAACATAAATTTACCTTTTATCCACATTTAAACAAACAATAAATGTAGTTAGCACATTCATTCCAACAGAAAAAATCTGTTCAAGGGACAGTTTATTCTGGGCAGATAATCGGCAATAAATATGCTGGAGAGGGATCGATTAAATTTCCTAATGGCGGAGTATTAACGGCATTTTGGATTCAAGGAGTAGGTTTCAACCCACGATATGTTTTTCCAGACGGATTACAATACGAACATAAAGACTGGAGTTACTGCACGATGCCTGACAGAAGGTAAGAGAAAACAATACCTTATTGAGCGGCATAGATGTTAAAAATCGGAAACAATTTATCTATTATCTACTATAGACGTGAGGTTTATCCTTGTTGAATCAGACGTAACCTCAGTATCACTCCCCAGACTGCTAGCGGAAATCAAAAATTGCGATTTAATAAAGCTAATCAATGCCCGGATTTTAACTGAATAGAGCACGAAGGAAATTCTATGCTCGGTTATTCTCTTAATTCCATCTAGTTGGTGATCCTGGAATCTGGGCCTACCCAAAAAACAGTAACTGCAGTATTAGATATTCAGATTATTTTACTTACATTCGGGGAAAGTGAGGGGTGGGTCTTGTCCGGATCGTAACAAAGCTGGCGGAAGTTGCATCTCAACAATATCGTTAACAGTGCTAAAAATATGGATTCTTATTATAAAAGGCGGCAACTTGGTTATTAATGATTCAATTTCCATGATTATCGTTTCTTTTCATAGGGTATTGAAGTTGAGGTTGACTTGGAAAAAGTGGAATTTGAAATGGAAAATTTCGACTGGGAAATATTATATATACCTATTTCTGGGTATTATTTATCTGCAATCGACTGGAAAATCCTATAAAATGTTCTTTAAGTTAAAATTGAAATATTTTTGAGTAAAACAGGAATTCATTAATTTTCTATTTTGTATACTGAGCAGTGCAATAATTAAAAACAACTATTAAAATCTGTAACAATTTTTTTTTTTTTTAACTTCATTTGTATATCCGCGCCTTTCAACAATATATCGACAATCAGCAGATGTGATGGCCGTATACAATTGCAAATGATGACATGTCAGGCATGGGGAAGGATGGCACCCAACAGTACTGGGTGCTGCCTCTTCCCTGGCTTGATTCAGTTATTCAGGTCGGCTAAAGAAGGAGATCTCTCATCCAATGCCTTTTTAATCTCCTCCTCATATTTATGGGCAGTTCATCTGTGGCCATATCCCTTATTAGTAGGTTTATATGTCCGTGTAGATTAGTGTGGAATAGACATTTTTGTCAGTAGTTTAAAATTTTAATTAGGTATAGGCAGTATGATCTATTTTTTAAAAAACAATAAAAATTCCTTTTTCGAGAAAATTGAAATTAAAATTTTAAACTTGGTTTTAAGAAAAATTCATTAGCACAAATCTATACATTTTTGTATATAATATGAATTGGCATGGAATGCGCTGTTAAACGACACTAATCTTATAGTCCTAGTCAAATTTGGAAAACATCTGCAGCTACTTTTAATCATAAATTACTAGGTTATGAAGTTGTATCACTAGTTTTCAATATTTTTAGTAATGAAGAAATTTTGAACCCACTTTTATATTTTGTTGTATGAATGGTTATAACACTATCTATTTTTTTAAAAAAATTTAAAAGATGTACTTTTCGAGAAAATTGAAATTAAAATTTTAAACTAGGTTTTAAAAAATTTTAAACCTACTAAAGAAAATTTCTTTAGTACCAACCTATACATTTTTGTATATCATATGATATGGCATGGAATGCGCTGTTAAAAGATCTCAAACATAATCTCATAGTCCTAGTCAAATTTGAAAAAATCTACAGCTATTTTTAAGCATAAGATGCTAGATTTACAGACTTTTATCACTATTTTTCAATTTTTTTAGTGATGAAGAAATTTTCATCCCACTTTTATATTTTGCTGCATGAATAGATATAATACTACCTATTTAAAAATAAAAAATAAAAATTTTAAAAAATGCTCTTTTTGAGAAAATTAAAATTAAAAATTTTACATTTAGTTTTTAAGGAATTTAGAGACCAATAATTCAAAAACGGGTAGACATATCTCAGTAATATTTCACAATTGTTCTAGTAGATAACATTAGTACACATTTACCAAATTTCAAGAAAATCTGAGATGGTGAGGTTCAAAATGATATATTTTTGTGTTGATTTGACCTGGAATGGCCCTATCGTCCTTTACTCTCATTACTGAATTATTACCCAAGCTTCAAAGTCAAAAGTTTGATTTACTCGCAGTAAAAAACAAGCAAGCACTAAAGAAACTCGACTAATGATTATTAAGGATTTTTCGGGCACCTTAAATAACTAAATAAACAATAATGAATCGACAATTACTGAGAACTTTTAAGTTGTTTTTTTTTCAAATTTTAGAGTTTTATCATAAAATTATAATACTCTAAAATTTATGGAGACAAACAAAAATAAGTACATAAATATAAAATGAAAATGTGAAACTGAATTTTGAAAAAATGTGAATTTTTAAAATTTTTGAAAAAATGTGAAACTGTATGGCGTTTTTTAGCAGTTAAAGTTGAACACATTTTTTTTTTTTTTTTAAGATAACAATGTTTATTTGGTGTATATTTGTTCGCAGTAGTTTAAGGCTGTGTAAATAGAAAATACATTTCGGCGATGCTGAATTTAACAGTGATTGAGAGGGTCGCGGCGTGGCCGAGGGGTAGCGTCTCCGACTCCCACGCTGGCGGAGCGGGTTCGAATCCCGCCCAAGCCCGCTCGATTCTGTTCGGTGACGGCCTCACTGAACAGACTCAGCGGCTTGCCATGGATTAGAAGAGGTTGGTTACCCGGGTATAACCAGTCCCGATTAGCCCTCGTGGCATAAAGCGGACATTTAAAAAAACAGTGATTGAGGTTGGACTTACGTAATCTTTCTTTGAGTCTATAACCGCTACTAAAGTCTTATATATAAAGTCTTTGTTTTTGAGGCATCTGTAAAAATCTGAATCTAACCGGAGTAGTTGTTCGATATTGCAAGTCGCTAGCTGTCTTAGCTAGTCTCATTATATACTAAGGTGTATTTTACATTAGGTCCTTCATTACTCATGAGGGGTCACCTGTGGTGTAGTGGTCAGCATGGCAACCTATTATGCTAAATGTCGCAGGTTCGCGCCCAGCGGTGGCCCTAGGATTTTTTAATGGGAGTAAAAAATCCTTAGCCATGCCGTCCCTCGGATAGGACGTAAAATGGAGGTCCCGAGCCTGTACGATGTCAGTTACTCGTTAAAGATCCCTATCCTAATTATACCTGGATAGGCGAGATTTAGGACTCTCACTGTAGCATCGTCCGATTAGCCTTAGTGGCATAAAGTGACGTTAAACAAACAAACAAACATTACTCATGAAATGTAAAAAAAAAAAAAAAGTGCGCCCACCCCTCAGGAAATTTCTAGATCCGCCACTGATCAGATACAATTTATCATAATTTTAGGAATCTTTGCGGTTTTTAGTCACTTAGTTAGAATTTGAAACCTTACATTATCATATGCTCTTTCAATATCTATAGTTAAAGTAAGTAATTTGTTTCCTCAAATGTTTTATTAATTATATTCGTGAGATACCAAAGTCCATCAGCAGCTGACCGACATTTTCTAAAACTTAAACAATACGGACTGAGAATTTCTTGTTTTTCTAAAAACCATCTACATAGTCTGGATTTTATCATTATATTGAAAGTTTTTGCTAAACAGGATATTAAGGCAATAGGTCTGTAGGAAGAGATAAGGGATGGATCTTTGGTTGGTTTCGGAATAAGTACGATCTGGATTTTTCGCCATTCTGGAGGAACTTCCGATTTTTGCCAAATATTGTTGAATGCAGCTACTAATTTAAAGTATCTGGCTTGGAAGGAGCATGGGCGGATCCAGCCGATCGTAAAGGGGGGGGGGGGCTGCAGCCCCACAGCCCTTCATTTGGATCTGCTAATCAGCTTTTTTACCTTTATGTTCCTTTCCCACAACTAAAATTCTACTTGTTCTGCACATTATTTGTTCTTTAACATTTTTTTTTTTTTTTAAATTGGTCCTCCCTTCCTCGCCTGTTAGGCTATACGGGGTTTCCCGGGCCAGGGGAGAGGGTGGTGGATTGATGCCGAGTATTATTGAATTTCCCCTGGCTCCGGGTTTTGAACTTGCTATCTTTCGGTTCTCAATCATACGTTGCCATGGGCAACGCGTTTTTTCTGACGCGTTTGCCCACTCGGCCATCCCGCCACCCATTTGTTCTTTAACTTGCTTCCTTACATTAAGGAAAGTCAGATTCTATCTTTTAATGACGAAAAATTTTCCAAAGGGAGGGGCTGCAGCCCCCACACCCCCCCCCCCCCTGGATCCGCCAATGGGAAGGAGTCGTATCATCGTGTAATTAATTTCATCTACTGCAGGAACGGTGCCGTTCCTGCCCTTAAGCGCTGCTTCAATCTCAGTTTCCTGGAAAGGTTTAGCCAATGGGCTGTTGTTGTTTTGTTATATTGTGTTGTTGGGTTGTTCATTATGTAGGCATTTTTGTTAATTATTGTTGGCCATGGTGTTAATTGCTCGATTATTGGAGGATGCCCGAGTTCCCAAATATTGCATAGTTTTTGTAGGAAAGATGCTGCTGTTTCTTGACTTCTTGTAACTACATTTTGCTTAATTATTTTTTTGCATCTCATGGCTGCTGTTTTATGCCACTGGCCTGTTGGGGAGTAATAGTTTCTGTATATTTTTCCTTTTGGCTTTCTTTATCAAAGACTTAGTCTTTTTTAACTTTGATCTCATGTTTCTGTAATTCTCTATGGTCATATTGGCTTTGTCATATTGAAAAAATCTTTTCCCACCTGAGCATTAAAGTTTCCCAGCACTACTTTCATAACAGAGGAAGGGCTGGCTGCCAATTTTCTGTCCAGCTGATAATAGAAAATGTCTTTTTCCACCTCACTCTTTTCCTCTGTAGGTGCATGGACATATATGAGGGTCACAAGGCATCTCTTCCCTCTTAGCCTAATTTGCAAAGTCTCCATTGATGGGCTGAAAATCCATGACAGCTGATTTAGTCTTAAAGGTACTATAAAAGCTGTTCCAAAGTGTCTTAACTATGACAGCTTTTAGAGTACCTTTAAGGCTTCAATCAGTTATCATGTTTTCTGTACTTCCACAGTAAAAGATGGCATGATTCCTATTTAGTATGTTTCCACTTCTCTTCTACCTTATTTCCTTTATGGCAGCTATATCTACTTTCATCCAGATTAAATGGCTAACTCCTGTACGATATAAATCCTCACATTCCATGTTCTGAATCTAAAAGCCTTTTCCTTAGCAATGTATCGTTTCTGTGCGACTTCCGATATCCTAGGCTTGGTTCTTGAGCGTAAGTAACGGTAAAACTTTTAACAGTGTGAGATTAGTCTAACTCAAAAAAGCAGTTTTACAGACGAGCCGATTAAAGTTTCTTTACCTTTCCTTTAATATCCATTGCATTCATGATATGATTGTCAAAATGTTTCAGGAATCATCACTATCACGGTCTATAAGTGATCTTCCACAGATAGGTAGTAGAGGAAAATTGGAAGATAATTCGTAAAACAAAAATAAATGTGATTGGAATCAGATAAGAATCGCATTGGACAGGAATATTGGAATATTATGGGTGTTCCTATACTCCTGACTTTGATGAATATTTCATTTCAATAAGTTCTTATTTTACCAATGCCTTCATCACTTCTATTTTAACTCATTTAGTCTGCGACAAAGCTTTAACTGCATATTGACATATTCTTATAAAATAAGAGACAATGTATTTCTTATTAAAGCAGCAACTGTTAATTACAGTCATTTGAAGAATTGATCAATATTAGTAAAACTATTTTTTTCTTGAAATGAAATTTAACCAGTTAGAACTTTGTTAAACCATGCTAGAGCATCAACATAGCAATGAACGAAACATCATCATGTATTAATAGTTTCATGAATAAATTTCTGATAACCATTAAGATCTTTTAAAATTTATATTATATATTAAAAAGTCAATTTTATAAAATAATTAACTTTTAAAAAACTTTTAATAATAAATTTTAAAGATTTTTTTCAGAGTATAAAAAGGGTTTAAATCCATCTGGTAACATACAACTTTCTGATAATCACCCTGCCCCAGCTTTACCTGTTGGAAGCTATGACAGTGGAGAGGGATATTTTAACCCTTTTTCAAGAGAAATGATTCACCCCATCACAGGAGCATTCATGAGGTCTTTCCAGAATCTTTTCGTAATTAATCATAATTGTTTCAATGAGTTTGATAAGAGCCCTACCTAAGCATCGTTATTGTATCAATGTTTCCATATATTAATTTTTTTTAATTTTGAAGATTAATTTAAATGTTTGTGTTCAAAGTGGAAATTAAGGGCTTTTGAGCTCAAATTTATTTATTTTTAGTAAAAAAATTTCTTTTCCTGTTGAAAACATTCTCCAATAGGCTTTATAAAACATTTGACTCTTTTCAAGCTTTCGCTTTTTTACATTTATGTAATTTATGTTTTAATAATAATAATATTTTATCGTATTAATAATAATATTTAATAATAATAATATAATAATAATATTTAAAATAATAATATTTTATTTGTTAATAGTAAATTTGATTCAAAAGCCCAGGGTTTTTTTTTTTTTTTTTTTTTAATAATTTTCCTCTGAAATAAATGACAAGGACTGTAATTTAAAATAATATGTTCATATTAGCTTGTAATCAGTATTCACCATGCACAACTCATTACAAGCCCATAAAAATAGCATGGTGATCCTGCACTATTACTACAATATCTATGTATTTACTTTACGTAAATAGGAAAAACCACAAATGTTAGTTTTTGTTTTGTTTGAACCCAAACGTGATATATTGATGTTAAAAATAACTAAAAACGTTTAGGTGAAGTTTATACACAGACATAATTTGGAAATCAGTACAAATTCTAGTTATCCTTTTACTTAGAAAGAGTATTTGTGATTCTTTTAACTTTACAGAATACCAAGTCAAAGTGAACGTAGGTGGATTCTCAACCATTGTCGAAGAGAATGGATCACTCCTTTGCCTTTTGATCCTACAATTTATGAAAACTGGTTTCCTAAGTACAATGAAGAAATACGTGTAAAAACTACACCTGTTTGGCAAGCTATATATGAATGTTTAGGCGAAAAGAGTGGTATAGAAAGAAAAATAGAAAGTCTCATGGGTTTTAAACCAAGTATTATAGACACCAATCAAGAAAAACTGAATGAAATCCACAATTTAATGAATAGAAGTTATGAGGAATCAAATCCAAACGATTCAATATTCTGAAATTCTAAATTTATTGACATTTAGAGAATCGAAATAAAATATTTCTTTTCTTAATACGTACATACTTATGTTTTGTTAAAAAAATGAAACAATTACAGAGAACTAAGTTAATGAAATATGCACAGTAGAGCCTTTTTTGGCAGCCAATTAAATAAGCCTGATTCCACTTAAAATATCAGCCAAACGTTTATTTTATATTTTTTCCTTTACGTGGCCATTTAGAGGAATGCGAGAGAAGGGTTATTCTATGAGTAACCAACTTCTTCTAACCATAGTGGAAGGATCATATCATTCTATTGGAACAGCACAAAATAAATTTCAAGGCAAATTTCAAACTAGCAGTGTCAGATTCAAGGCTGCTAATATGATGCCTTAATGTTGAATCTGCTCAAATTAGATAACTCCAACAATTTTAATTCCTCAGCATCATTGGCTTTGGATATAGTCCACATTCCTGAACCTTAATAAGGTATTGACCAAATAATGGTTTTATATCAGAATACTCTTTTTTATTTATATGTAATAATAATTATATGGGGAGCACTTTTTATTATTATATTCCCGTTAGAGAAATGTTGACTACTATTCAGGAGAGGATCCACATTTAAACTCTAGGATACTTTGTGATCTTATCTGCATGATGTGATACAAATTACTTTTTTAAATGAAACAAAAGTATTCACTCTGTGATCATTAAAAAAAATTTCAGTCATTAGGTATACATGGATAGGCAAAATTTAGGACTCCCACTTTAGCATCCTTCGATTAGCCTTAGTGACATAAAGTGGCGTTTATTAATTAAACAAACAATCAAAACATCAAGGTTAGGTACCATTCTAAAAAATGCTACTTAAACTTACTGTTTCCAAATTTCATAAATGGTTCCATTGGGCCTAGTCTGATATCATTTTCATCCATGATTTTCTTTGTTTTGGGGGCATTTTCCCTCTAAGTTCTCCAAAACACCTCATTTTGATGATATATTTAAAAAATTACATAGAAACTATTCTTTTTCCAAATAGAATATACGTGAACTGAAATGCGAAAATAAAATTGTCTGACAATAAATGACGGCCATTGAGACTAATCGCCATTTCGAACATGTCGGAAACAGGAAGATTTATTAGTAGCTAGCTGATTTTCACAATATCCATTCATTAAAAAAATGCAATATCAACTTTTCATAATAACTGACAAAAATACTTTTTCTGATTTTCCAACCTCAAGCATCAAACTTATCGATTTAATAATGAAATTGAAATCATTAACAATGAAAAAATGCATTAATGTCCGTCAAAAATTAAAAAATTAAATGCAAAAAATATCCATTTAATTTGCAATATAAGTGTCTGAAAAATATAGTAAAGCATTCCTAGAGTCTGACACAAAATAATTTTTCAATAGGCATAGAGCCAATCCATCTTATGTGAGCAAAGTAGTATATTTTATCCCACATAAGATAATATCAATTTTTAATAAAGTGATAAAAAAAAAAAATCAATCAAAAATGTCTTTTATGGAAAATAACGATATTAGTGAATATAGAAAAAAAACTTGTTGGCAGTTACTTTAATTGACCATTGTTTGACCTAATTTTTTCAACAAGTTTGAGATGGTGGGACTAACAATGGTCCACATTTATCATCAAACAATTTTATTTTCATAATTTGTAGATACTGATTAATTTTTACATGTCTTCAAAAAAAAAATACATAGAGGAAAATGGTAGGTCCAATGAAGTCATACAGGAAGTTTGGAGTGAGTATCTTTCAACTTCATCCTGGAGTCAGCTGCTATTCGATCAATCCACCTCAGCCTGGGCCAACCCGTTCTTCTGGTTCAATGGAAAACTTCTTCAGCTTTTTTCTCTCTTCTCCACACGCTTCTTTTCTCTCCCCAGCCCAAAACCGCTCTTGTTTGCTATGTCTATTCGACACTTCACTTCTTCAGTGGTTTCATTTGTTGGGTTAACTTGTGATCCCAAGTAAGTAAATTCCTTAACCCTCTCAAAGATACAGGATCCAATATCTATTGTTTCATCTTCAGTATCTTTTCCTCCAATGATCATGTACTTAATTTTTGCCTCATCCACAACCAGGTCAATAATAAACACAGAGCTTCTTCGGCCCGCAAATGCCTTTTCCAACAAAGTAAAAGAACGAGATATGGTGTCAAGATCATCAGCATATCCCAATAACTGGACCATTCTTGAAAGTACTATGCTTCTTGTCTCTATGCCTGACCCCAAACAATTTTTTCAAGGGCTAAAGTAAAAAGGATACATGCCAAAGTGTCGCCCTGTCTTATTCCCTCCTGAGAAACAACTCCTCCAGAATAAACACTGTAGGAGGACACTGAGATATATTTGGGAAAATCAAAAAATACCGCGTGCACTCCATGCACTCCAATCAGTCTTTCAATCAGTAGTACTTGCTATTTGCTACAAAGCTGCTGACTGAAAGGATAACCATCTTCACTGACAGCCAAGCAGCTATTGGAGCAATATAAAACCATTAACTAAATCGAAGGTAGTTCAAACCTGCAATACCATTCCCAACAAATTAGAGGAAAATAACAAGATTAGAGTGGAATGGGTAACCGGAAATTCTGGCACCTAAGGAAAGGTTCAGCCAACAAACCCATAAACCCATAGCCAGTAATTGGAATAAGCATTAGCGACACTAAAAGAAGGATCGGGGAAATTTATGGAACAAATAAAAATCAAAGTCAAAATTAGAATGACAAAACTCAACATCACTCCAAACTCTTCCTAGATAGCTTTTCTGTCAAAAAAAAGCAATACGCTACTAAACCTTGACAGAAAGGCATAATTTTCTGAAAAATACTCAAGTGCCAAGTATGGAGATCCATGAGTAAGTGAAGCCAACTTATTCTTGGTAAATCACTGTATTAACAGTGGTGGTATTAACGACAGTACCCATTTTTCAATAGAATAAACCAAAAAAATTGTCATTGAGGAAAAAAGTTTTACCTGCTCCCTTTCCAGTGACACTTATATCATTTAAAAAAAATTAATGTATATTTTTATTTTATAAATAATCGTTGCAGTGGAAGTTGTGTGATGCGCCCACTGTATTCAATTGTTTTCTTGTATAGACACATATAAGTGGCCTTATTATAGCTTAAGGTAATTTGAACTCAGGTTTCTCATAACTTGAAAAATCTAAAATCACCTTCATCCACTTGACATCTCAACCAGTTTATTAAATGTACATATACAAACAGTAAAAATACATTATAAAAATAGTACAGATTAGATACAAATATAATTATCTTTTTTTAAATTTAAAATAATCGTTACAACTACAAATATAATTATCTTTTTTTAAATTTAAAATAATCGTTACAACTACTATGACATACTTCTGGATTATTGAATACATGGATCATTAATCACCAAACATTAATGGTATCATTAACTCTATAAATATTAAATCAAACATTTTTCATTTTTTATTATTAACAGGATTTATGATCTGATTTAAACTTCTTTACTTCTATATTATACTTTTCAAATTCCTTTGTTACACTGTAAGCTGCTTCTTCCCACCTAAATATAAATAAGGTTATTATAAGTGGTCAAGCTCTCATAAATAAGAAGAATATAATTAATTAATTTTTTTGTTGAGTTGGGTCTGCACTGGTGTTGGTATTTGTATATGTGATGATAATGACAGTTTTGAAGCATTCTGCATTTGACAACCCAGAGCATATACTAAGAATTAAATCTAGATAGGATTTGGATAAAATCTTAAAGCCAAAAAAAAAAAATAAGAATTAAATAGTATAATAGAGGAACCAGTTTTCAAAAAAATTAAAATGTAATGAGGAAATTTGCCTCCAAATGATGGACAAAAAAAAATATATAAATAAAGAGCGATAACCAGAATAAATTGAATCTTTTACATAACCATTAGACCAAACCAGTAGAAAAGGTAATTGTTTAAGCCATATGAAGATCTTGACGTAACACTGATCTTTCTTCAGTATTTTTTAATAATAATAATAATAATAATTTCTTCAGGATTTCTTAATTCCATTCAGAGGCTTATTGGTAGACTTTCAAATAGAAATATTACAAAGGAATTGAAATATTTTAACTCCATGAGGTAAAAGCGCTAATCTATTCCAGTCAGGATAAAAAAAATCTAGGATTCACTCAATCTTTCAGCACAGCTCTCACTGATAATAATAATCAAGGCATGAAATATAAATGTGAGTACATGAACTCTGTTTTTGAAAGAACAACATGAATATGGCAGAATGAATAGAAAAATAAGGAACTGATTCTTTTTTTTTTTAAGAACTAAGGGGGATAAAAACTAGAAGTTAGCTAAACCATTAATTTAAACGGATTAAATCAATTTTAATAATAACAAATAAATACTTACTCTTTTGCCAATAGCCTATATTTGTCAAGATGCTTTTTCATATCTGTACAGTTAGGGCAATGCGAAACATCATTTTGCCTGGGGAAAAAAAATGAAAAAAATTCATAACCACAGCACTTGAATCACCTTATTATAATCACCTTATTAGATCTAATTTGAACATTTTAGGTTCCTTGAATTAACAGTCACTTAACAAAATTTTTGATGAGTGATCCACAAATTCAAAGGTAGGTCCTGCTACAAGGCATAGAAGGTACTATTTCTATACTCTATACGTCCAACCAAAAAAAAAAAAGGGGGGGCTTTAATCCAGATATTGGAGAGTATTAACATTGTTGGTTATTTAAAATAGTATTAATAGAGATCAGGGAACCCAAAATAACTAAATATTGCATCTAAGTCTATGTCGTTTTCGTCATCTAATAGGGAAAAGGCCGTAACTTTAAATTTGTAAATTTTACAGGAAGAACAAATAATTTATCTGATATTTATTTTTAACTTGATCTGAACAAAAATGTTGTTATTTGTTTGTTAGGGCTTAGAGGCGTAAAACCCTTGGTCATCAACGCCTATAGATTACATGAACAAAAATATAAAGTTATTTTCTTATACAGATTGGTGTTTTGTTATTATTCTGTGACAAATTGAGCAAAAATTAAAAATCCTATAATTAAAAATTGTTATAACATGAGGATTACAGCATTTTTCCTTTCAACTCTTTATTAGACAGTTTGGAGTAATCCTCAATATTTTAGACGGTAGTCGTGATAATGAATACCTAAAAATACTAAAAATAAAAATATTACAAAGCTTTATTTGATTGATAAATGTTTAAGCTGTATCAGATTATTACTCTGAATCTTAAAGTGAAGATATTACAAATAATAAATTGTGTAGCCCACACAATTTTTTAAAATGCATTATTTTCGTATAGATCATCATGAGGCTTTCAGCATTTTACTTACATCATTCTCCGAACCTGAATTAACCATTTCAATAAAAAAGTCAATTCAATTATTTTGAGGATTAGAGCCTTTCTCTAATAGGTGTTATACTTGCATTTTTTTTTAGTGCAATGTTTTTTTTTTGTTTTTTTTTGCCCATGAGTGTATTCATCAACCTCACAGGGAAACAGGTTAACCTTACCTTAACTTAATTAAAGCATGTTCCAGCTCTGTCTGCAATGAAATAAGTTGCTTTCTTAAAATGTCTCTTTCTTCACTCCATTGGTTTATCTCACTTTGTCTCCTACAGAAATAATTTAATTATTTATTAAATTTATAAATTGATTTAAAATTATAATTAAAGCATTGAATTTACAATTATAATTAAAGCATTGAAAATTTTCTGTTTTAAGAAATAAGACTTACCTGCTTCTTAACTCCTGTAATTCCTGATCAAAAGAATTGTACTTGAGAGAAGCTTCTTGGCATTTCAAGTTATATTCTGCTTTCATACTTTCATATTCTATTCCTAATTTATTTTTTTCCTGTTTTACAATAAAACAACTTTTAGCTCCCAATTAATAGAGTAATGAATGTTTTATTGAATGCAAATACAATTATATCTAGAAAAAATAAAACTAATATCAAATAAATTACTCAAAATAGAGTTTTTCTTATACCATCAACAATACTAATTAATTAATAATTCTTCTTTCAATAATTTTTTTTTCTTTTAATTTGTATATAATTTTCCACCAAATCAACTAAATTAAAAAAGGTAATTGAGAGCACTAATTAAAAACCATGGAATGATTAAAAAGCCTTGTTTAATGATTATTACAGATGATTGCTTATTTGGGATTACCTGAGCGCATTAGTTAATAATAAAACCCAGAGTTAGAGACCCTAAAAGAATATTATACCCTTCTTTCAAATAAAATTATTTATAAACTAAAATTCAATGTATTAATCCTTACAGCTATTGCAGCCTGTAACTGGTTAGATAATGCCTCAATCCTTCCATTTAAACCTGATTTAACATTATCTATCTCTTTTTCAAGTCGTGATTCCATTTCATCCATCACTTCATTCAATCTTTTTTCAAGTTTTTCTTTATCTTCTAAAAAAAAAAAAGAAAAAAAGAATGATAATATAAATAATTAAAAAGTTGAAGAGCCAAACACTACAAAAGTTATTTTTGTGGTAATAACATTAAATGGTGTACACATTATCAAATCAGCCCATAAATACTAGATAATGAATTAGGAAAAACTTTTTTAACACAGTAAGAAGTAATCTTATTTTAATTTTTTTTTTCCCACAAGGAATTATGCTAGCAAAATTCATAGTCATAGTCTACTGACAATGAATCAACTTTTATTTCAATTTTCTTTATTTTAAATTTACCAAGGATATTTTTTTAAATATGAGTTAAGTTTACAGATAAGTTAAAAGAAATTAAGGTGGTTGCAGCCTGGGATCGGCACTCTTTTATGCTGCCCCAATGAGACCACAGGATTTCCTCTTCTTTTTTTCTTCAACCCATGTCTTCCCTTCTTCGCTCTCCTTAACGTGAGACAGCTAGCCTTCGCCCTGATAAGTTTCTTAATGTGATTTTCAACACCATTCTCCTAATCTCAGGTTAGGCACCACTCCATCTATGCTATCTCCACTTCTATAATCTCCTATTCCTTGATGTCTTATCTGTTGTTTATTAATTTTTTTAACGAAACATGAACTATGATATTTAACTATTCGCTTGAAAAACTGAAAACAGGAAAGCTCCGGGTGAGGATGGTCTTTGTGCGGAATTCTTCAAGCATAGTGGAGAGGAACTATTACATCAGATGTACATAACTCCTAATAGAAGAAATATGGGAAAAAGAAATTATGCCTAGGGAAAGGTGTGTCAGCATTATAAGCCCAATTTATAAGAAGGGAGATAAACAGCTATCCCAGAATCATAGAGCGATATCTCTATTCGGTGCTGCAAATAAAATCCACTCAAAAATAATTGCTAAAAGACTCAGCGAATTCACTGAAAACATACTTGGAGAATACCAATGTGGGTTAAGGCGAGGAAGAGGTACTGCTGATCAAGTTTTTGTAATGAGGCAGGCTTTGGAAAAATGCTGGGAATACAGAACCGACCTCCACCTGCTATTTATTGACTATTGCTGGGCGTTTGAAAGCGTAAGCAGGGAAAAATTAATTATTGCGTTGTGGGATATTTACATATACCAAACAAATTAATCAGATGGATTAAAATGACTATGGATAATAGCAACGCAAAGGTTCTATTCAACAGCGTTGTCAGTGATGCTTGTCCAATCTCAATTGGAGTAAGACAGGGAGATGCACTGTCTGCAACACTCTTCAACATGGCCCTAAACAGTATAGTGAACAAACTTAACATTAGAGGCAACATAATTTACTCTTCAAATCAAATTTGCGCTTACGCAGACGATATACGTCTTTTAGCAAGAAATATTTGATCACTGCAAGAGGTTTTTAAAGCGTTAAAGCCGAAGGAGAAAAAATTGGCCTCACTATCAATGAATTGAAGACCAAGTATATGTATCTCAGTCCCAATGGAAATTCAACGATAGAGAAAAAAATAGAAATAGAAGGCTACTGTTTCGAAAGAGTGAAAACGTACATGTACCTAGGGGCAGAGATCAATGAAGAAAACAAAGTCACTGCAGAAATCTATAATAGAATTATGGCTGGTAACCGCACCTATTACGCCAATATTAAACTTTTCCGTTCTTCCTTACAGTCACGGAAAACAAAAATTAATTTATACAAAACATTGGTGAGACCGGTTGTGACATTAACTTCCGAAACATGGACCCTATGCAGCGTCACTATTAAAATGTTGACAATATTTGAAAGGAAAGTGCAGAGGAAAATCTATGGGCCAGTTTTTGACGGAGGGGAATGGCGAATAAGGAAAAACAATGAACTGTATGACATGTTGCTACCACGTTTTTCCTCCAACGGGGTGAGCAATCTATTACCCAGATAATGGCCCAATCGCGACGCCAGGGTTCTACTGAATAAATAAAAAAAAATATTTAAATATGAAAATAAATCCAAAATAAAAACAAAACGGGCGCCACACTATTTGTTTATGGAAAATAGTGAAATCCACGAAATAAAAAAAATAAATGGAATAAAAATATATAAACAATTAAATATACACCGAGGAGGAAAAGAATGAAAATATGGATAGAATTAAATTTAAAAAAAAAATAATTTAGTGCGATCAAACCAAAGAATCAAAGAAATCAAAGTGTACTATTGAGTGAACTAATTGGTGAAAAGAAAATTAATCCATAATTAAAAAGAAAATTAAATTAATTTCGTTAAGGTTTATATATTTATTATTTATGTAATAATTATTATTAATATGAATATTAAAATTAATTTAATTAATATCAATGTCAGGCAACAACACAAACAAAAAAAAAAAAAAATAATAATTTCTCAATAAAAAAAAAGTACCATCAAACACCTGTATTAGAACCTTTAACCTTAACAACATAAGTCTAGTGCGCTATGCACTAAGCTAATATGATTCATTACTTGAAACCGTGGTAACAGTTCAACTTACCTATTGTCAGTATAATTCTATTATCAGAGTAACTAGGTTTACAGCTGAAATTCTTTTACATTATTTATTTAAATCCTTTTAAAATGTTTTTATTCATTATTAATTAAAAAAATAAAGAGATACAAACGAAATCAAACTTAACCAAACTACAAACTAAATCAAATAAAATTAACCCCTTAATTTTCTAAAATTAACATACATAACGAAATTAAAGTATTTAATACATGCATACAAAAAAACAGAAAACCAAAAGAAATGTCATCTCCTCCTTTTGCTGATTAATTCAATTAGAAAAAAAAAAAAAAAAGAAAAAAAAAAAAGAGTCTGTACTTCCCAATTCTAGCAGCAGGACTTCCAAGCCTCTCCTCTCCTTCGCCGCTTTGCCTTCTTTTCCTCAAATCTCCCGATGGAATCGCATTCCTAGCTCCTTCCGGTAATCCACCGTCTGCACTTGCGTTTTGGGTGAACAAGAAGCGAAGTTCCATTCAAATTATCCGGTAAAACCGTGGAAATTTCTTTTAACCAAAACACACCATGTGCTCACGACACTCGCTAAGCTCACTTGTCTTGTGGCCACCACTCGGTCGCATAATGTAACTCTCGTTTCGATTGTCGATTTTCCAAATCAATTATTTTTATTTAAAATAAATAATAAATATTATCAGTTATTAATTATTTATCTCTAATACAGGAAAATAAGTATTTCTATAATTTATATTAAATCTACATCATTATTTTATTTAGACACCAGCTGCTCTGACTTATAAAAATAAAGAAATAATTTTTGTTTTGGTTTTGTTGCCATGACGAAATTTTAAATTAAATTTAAATGCCTTAACGAAAATTTAACTGTAACAATGTATGGCGAATGCGACATTGTTAGTTTTATAAAGGCGAGGCGAATAGAATGGTTGGGGCATATAATGAGAATGCCAGATGAAAGAATGCCTAAGAAGATGTTGTTCACCCCTATGCAAGGTACAAGTGGTAGGGGTCGCGCGAAACGACGATGGTTGGAGGATATAGAAAGAGATTTGCGTGCGCTTAGAGTGCCAAATTGGAAAAGGAAAGCGTTATGTAGACAACAGTGGTCTGATGTCGTGAGGGAAGCCAAGGCCCACCCTGGACTGTAGAACTGTCCAGTAAGTAAGTAAGAACTATAACATTTATTGAAAGTTTAATAACATTTATTTAAAATTCGAACATTAACATTTTTGCTTTACATTACAATTAATCAATATTTTATGTTAACATAATTTATTACTTAAATAATAAATATTCCTTATATATATATATATATATCCATATACTTTGTTTCATCACTATTTTTCATTGTTATTGTACATAAATGATTTTTAAAAACTCAAACAAAAGTTGTGTTAAATTTTTCTTTTCTTTTCACATCTTGATTTTCTTTGAACATCAGGTACCAATTTTTCGTAGGGAGATATGAAAGATATGGATCTTTTAAATATGACTCGCTGTTTTGCTTCCTACTGAACTTATTGTTAGTGTTTTCATTAATTTACATAACGTAATGGTTTGTTTTCATAACTACAGTTTTGAAATAAGCTCTCTCCATCAAAATATAGAATACTTATTGAATAAAAGTTACAATATCAATCCTCAACCAAATGAATGCTTCGAGATGTGAGGTTTATGTTATATGAGAGAAAGAAAAACTATAGAAACTTTGATTACTATCAGATTCACCTAAAAGATTCGCTTCATTAGCTAAAGCATCCTGGGCCATTGCCAAAGCATCTTTAACTTTGTCTCTAGCTTGAGCTGCAACTAGGACTGCCTCATCAAGCTTTTTCTGACTCAGCTTAAAAGATTTGTCTGTTTCTTCTTTTTCCGATCTCAGTTTCTTTAGTGTACATTCCAATTCTCGTTTTTCTTCATCAATATAAGAAACTGAAAAAATGAATGATAAAAAATGTAAATTCAGATCATAAAACATTGAGAAAGTCCACCAACAATTTTTTCTATAGTTTTAAAAATTAATATCAACAAACTTATCATGAAATCAAATTTCTGGCAGAACTGAAACAAAGCAGTTTATTGATTAGATGAAATAATTAATTTTGAAAACTGAAAATTGATCACTAAACATAGGATTGGTTTTAGTTTCAATTAATTACTTTGAATTCGAGAACTGAATTACTGATTAGACTGCCTTCATATTGTAAAAAATCCTATTTTTTCAGGTAGATACC
The DNA here is from genome assembly GCA_911387785.2 of Aelia acuminata. Classification (NCBI taxonomy): domain Eukaryota; kingdom Metazoa; phylum Arthropoda; class Insecta; order Hemiptera; family Pentatomidae; genus Aelia; species Aelia acuminata. Next base: position 134,987,392 of record OU426978.1, on the reverse strand, counting down.
ATAAAACGGAGTCCAAATTACATCAATTAATTTTTATGTATCCAATAAGGAGCATTGGGAACCAATATAAAACAGATATGAAAGAAATAAATTTTATTTTTTATAATTAAATAGTAGCGTAAAACGAGGTGACTTTGTGACTAATGGGGTGACTTTGTGACAAGCCTATTTTTCTACAGTTTTTGAATTTCCCTCCTTAAAAAGAATCAGGTTAGGCAATTCAGTGTACTTGTCAGTTGGTCAGTAATGTGCTGCACACTGGCCACATATAACTTCTTTCATTCCATTTACCATGGTGCTTTATTTCATATATACTTGATTGATTTCATTTACTTGAAAATTTGAAATAAAGCACCATGATAAATGAAATGAAAGAAGTTATAGAGGTCCATTTGTGGCCAGTAGGTAGCAGCACATTACTGACCAACTGACAAATAATCTGAATTGCCTAACCTGATTCTTTTTAAGGAGGGAAATTCAAAAACTGTAGAAAAATAGGCTTGCCACAAAGTCACCCCATTAGTCAAAAAGTCACCTCGTTTTACGGAATTTAAAATTACGGTTTTTCAAATAGTTTCAAATTATTAATTAAATATTTAAAAATAATCAATCATTAAATTTTAACATACAAAGTTTAATTTTGACGTATGTCAATTGTATTCCGTTGTCCGGACAATTGTTCAGCCCCCCGGTACTACGCTACAATGTGGCGAGACCTGGTGGGTGGGATCACAAAAGAGAAAGATTCGAACACAGTTGGGAGTGGCCCCCCGGTTAGCTCATTGGTAAGAGCACTGCAACGGTGATGCAGAGGACCTGGGTTCGATTCCTTGTTGTGTTCGAATCTTTTATCTATTACATAAATATTGACATCATGACTATACGTATATAAAATATTCTGGAAGCACAGTTTCCAGGACAACAGGGGCCGTTGGATAGAGAGGTAATCAAATGGAGACAAGGGGAAAATCCCAGGTTTTCTGATAATTAACTATTAAATTAAGAGAGAGGTTCTTCTCACGCTTACGTTTTAATTTTAATGCCATCAATTCCTCCTCTGATGATTTGGCTTTATCTCTTGCAGTCTTTAATTCCTTCTCTAAAGATTTCAGTTTGAATTCTAGTAACTTAATAGCATCCGAATAATCTTGCTGCATCTAAGGAAAAAAAATTATTTAAATTAATTGAGTTAAATCTAATTTGAGATAGCGGTAGGAATATAGTAGTCAATATAAATCCAATAAGGCTAATTGACCATTATTCTAACTGAAGCTGAAATTGTAACTCCGATTATATTTCTTGGTGGCTTTTAGAACAGGAAAAATAGACAAAAGAAGGAACAAAATGTAAACCTTCATGAAACTTTGGTCATAGCTCCCCATTAATAGCTGCCCAAATTAAAGGGGCTATAACGTCCTTCAGGGCAGTGGCAGATCCAGGGGACGCCCCCCCCCCCCTGAGAAGTGTGGACACTAATAAATTATTACTATTTTTGTACAAAATAGGCTATCTTTAATAATTTGTTCAACTCCCTAAATGAAAAATGGATTGTGTTTGAACATTTAATATAAATCTATGGCGTAACTATTCACTAATATTTTATATTAGATCCTTCATGACATATAAATTTAAAAAATAAAAAGTGCACCCCCCTCAGAAAATTTCTGGATCCCCTACTGCTTCAGGGGGGGGAGGATGAACAGAGGCGATATTTACCAATTACTTGGAAAACAGACATTAAAATGAAAATCCAATATCTTCTTATTACCAATTATATATGTGCTTACATAATCATTTGATATTATCATTACAATATCATTATATATTACAATATCATTCATCAGCAAAATGTGATTCTCTAACTATAATCAGTAATCACTTATGAACTATTGACTGCAAAGTAATGAAAATGTTCTTATTGGATTCAGAGGCTTTTATTTTCCTTTCGACAGAATTGCAGAAAAATTATTAATTTACAAATCTCCCTACCGTTCTAATGCACCAAAGTGTGGCATCCAATGCATGGTTGCCACACTTCAAATTAAATCCTGCACTGCTTTTCAAGTAATTAAAAATATTAAGTATGAATCAATAATATTAATAATAATTAAACATTATGCAAGAGACAATCTGTTTTTAAAAAATGCGAGTTTCTAGATGGATAGAATAGGAATCGCAATGAGGTAAACCGAAATATAAGTAGTGACCAGACTTTCCCAAATTGGCTTGGCATCATTAAATAAGCTATTTCTTTTATACTAAGTAATATTTTCTTTTTCAGATTTTCTTTATTATTAAAACAGAATTGTCCCACTCTAATAATCTTAAATCATTCCACCCATATTTTGTAAACACACAAATTGAATTTTTAGCATCATGTAAGAATGAATTTTTATCATAATATAAAATAGATTAATTTTTCTCTTTGATTTCCTTAGACTACCTTTTATAACCTAATCCAAGGGGAATTTTCGCTAAACAGGATTAGCACCAAGTTTTGAAGTCAATAAAAAAAAAAAGTGAGAATTTTTCATAAATTAGTAAAGGTAATGAACATAATAATTATATAAATAGTGTAACTAAAATCTTATCATTTTTTATGCTCTATGAAAAAAAATGTAAACATAGAGGGCCTTGATGCAAAAAACAGCTATATTTGAATTTAACTGATAGATATTTAATAAATTTTCGGCTATGGACAATATTTGTATTAACACCTCATAACACCACAAATTTTGCATCATCTCCTATGATTAATAGTGTGTAAATGTACTACAATTGATAATAAAAATCTGCTAACATGTAAAAATCAAGAATGTCCAGAGTTACTGTGTAGTTTTTAAAGCACTATCAAAGAGTGTGCTCACTATATTTAAAACAAAAATTAAATTGGTAAATGAATTGCAGATTTATACCTAGCCTAATAGTGGGGTTACCTTGTCTTGTTTAATTTTATTTGAATTTGAGTCTCTAATCTTAAAATTGGTGAATCTTGCATCAAGACCTTCAATTTCTTCACTTAATTACTATTATATTTCATTTAAATGATAGTTTATTGAAATGATTTTTATTTCAATGCTGCTTAAAATTTTAATAAGTTGCATAGAGATTATACTAACAGTTTCCATTTCCTTTTTTAAAGATTCAATTCTATTAGATGCAGGGTTTACTCTCATTTCATCTTTCACATTATTAGCAACTGCTTCTGCCAATTTCCACATTTCTATGGCAGTATCTCTTTCCTGCAAACACTTTTCATAAACTAAACTTTTAAAAAGTATTTCATTGCCCTAATAAGGAAAATGAAGATACATAAATACCTGGGTCATCAAAGACAATCTGGATTGCAAGTTTTCTATTATATCATGCTTCCCTATTAGATTATCCATACCTTAAATATCTTATTTAGAGAGTTCCAGTTTCAAAAATAAATCACTTCTCATTAAACATAAGCCTCCCAAAAGACCAGTTCAAAATGTGTGTAGGCTAACCCTGGCACTGTTTACATCAACACTAATGCATGCTACCACGGCAACAAAGTTAATACAAAAGCTTACTTCTCTAACATATAACAAAACTAAAAGTCTGTGGATGGGATAAAAAAATAAAACAAATATTTTATATTCAATTGTTTAATGTAAATAAATAAAATACAACTTGGAGAAACCTCATTTTCTCAATATTAGCACAATATAAAAATATGTACATTTAAAAAAAGGATAAATGGAATTTGATACAAACAATAATCTTTAAAATAACATACAGATTTTTTAATTTGAGCCTTTCCAATAATTGTTATTTACTTTCTGTTCTAAGAGAAATATTTTATTGGTTATGGTATATAACATATTTTTAAGCATTTCAAATTCTTTTTTAATATGTTGATCCATTTCAGAGATACTGTTAATAACTTTGCCTAAAATGGAAAATGAAAGCAGTATTTTAATCAGTTAAGTCAACTTATCATGACCACAACGGGTATTAATTTGTGATATTATAATTTCTAATTTTAATAGTTTACTTACTATAATTGCATATATTTTCCAATGCACTAGATACGCTCACTTTAGCAATTGCAACCAATTCCTCAGTCTTGACATGGCAAGAGGTTTCGATTAAATCATTTTCTTTGAAATTAACAGACTTATTAACAAATGAATCATTGTATTCTCTATTCAATATATCAAGTTTGGCGTTAGATGTTAAGTTCATACAAAATACATGGCATAGCACCATGAAAATTATACAAAGGAAAACTTTAAAGCCCATTCCAAACCTGTTACTAGCTACAGTAAAAGATCTAGAGATATTCTGGGATACATTTTTTGTGACAATAAATGTCAGTGTAAATTTCCTATCTTCTTCCTTCTGGTTAAAAATAGACATTATTTTTATATCCATAAATGAAAAACAGTACAGGGAAATATTGAAACCATTTTGTTTCAACTGTATTGTTAAATTAATGTAATATCTTGTTTATAATTATAATAATAAAAACAAACATAATTTCAAACCTACAATGAAAATATAAATCAGAAGCTTATTGTTCAATAACTACTATCCAACATTAAAACCTTTATAGTACAAACACACAAATTTAAACCCAACGGTAAATTAAAATTAAGAATAAAAATGAAGGATAGGAGAGACAAAAGCAAATTTGTAATACTTTTAGATGACTTTCAGTAAAGAAAAAATATTTAAGGATATCACAAATAAATTGTAATACCTAAGAATCCAAAATATAATATTCATTCATAATTGTGTTTTAATTTAAGTACCAGATATATATTTATTTTACAGATAAATTAAAGCTTGGCTTTGGTGCCATTCAACTTCAAATTTATATATGGTTGTAAAAGAGGAAATAAGCTTTGAGTACTCTTGAACTTAGTTATATTTTCAATCTTCACAGGCTGTAGAAAGAAAAGAAAACAATTAATTAAAACAATAGAAAATAATATATAAACAGATGTATAAACAATACTACAGTATACAATAATTTATATAAACCTGATTATCTCCTTCTGAATCTTTATTTTCGTTTTCGCCAGGAATAGTGCCAGCTCCCCCTTCAGCTTTAGACACAACGTGAACAGAAAGTTTGTGCCTGTGAGGTGCATCTATACGCAAAAGGTCCTGAAATAAAACATTTCAAAAATAGCAAACTACTTCTCATTTATTTTAATTTAAATGGTATCAATTTCTTCACTAACATTATAAAAATTCATTATGTCATCTTTTGTAATAGTACGCAAATATGCCACTTCAATATTTGCCCTGTCAAAGTTATACTGTTGGGAAGTTATCTCAGCCCAATAAATAGCAGACTGATTTAACATTTGTTTTGGTTTCTCTAATCTTTGAGCTGCAAGCGCTTCTTTGTGAGTTTCAAAATCTGTATCACTCATACATGCAATGTGTTCCTGAAAATAAAAAAAGCTATTTAAAATAGATACATTAAACACTCCTAAAATTATTAATAAAAAGATAAACTATATTTCTAAAGTGTTCAAACTATATTTTTAAAGCAATTCTCAGTTTATAAAAAAAATAGTTTTAAATACTTTCAGTACATATTTCTAAACTTGAAATTAATAGAGAGGGTCTAATCACGAAATAATTTTAAAAATTAAACTATTTATTGCAGTGGTAAGAAAAGGGGGAAAAAAAAGCTAACCACTCTTTCCAAACTGATAACAAAAGAAATTCATAAACCCATAAACATGAGTGGTATTCATATTAAAAGCAATTTTTTTTATTTTATAAAAGCCAATCAATAAATTGATAAAGAGGCTATTTTTGAAAACAATGAGATTTACTGAAAGAGAAGAACTCTGATGATAATGAGACCTGTCTTAAAGTACATTAAATTATTAAGAAGATTATCCATCCTAAGTATGGAATTTTAAATAAGTTGTGTTTTTCCAGAATCTTAAAATTAATCCTAAAGAGTAATATCAGCAATGAAACAGTTTCAAAATCGATTATACAGTAATATTCAGGGTTCATTAATCATGAAGAATATGAGATTCATCAAAACTATGCAAGACCAGACCAAAGTTTGATGGCCTGGCAAATAATGTTGAAGCTTGAATAGAAACCTTGCACGATCAGACTTCCACTTTTTTCACACTTTTCAGAACTATTTGCATGTTTACATTCATTTTAAATTAGGCTATAGATCACTACCACCTTGTTCAGTTTTTAAAAATAAAAACGGATAATTCATGAACATGAAATTGAAAAGTTGCCACAAACATCACGAGGGAAAATGGCCTTATTCTCCTTATGCCTTATTATTTAAAACAAAATTCTTTAATTATTTAAATAAATAAACATTTTTACTCATAGAAAAAAATGTTTCAAGCTATCACTGAAAATTTGGTACTTTGCTACTGCCATTAGAAGTTTAAAATGTTGAAAATTAAATGTTGACTTACACCCATAGATGCCAAAAATGCTTCAACTCTTCCATCAACATATACAGGATGTTTATCAGACTGAACAATAATTCTTAAACCTTGAGTTCCATTGGAACGCCTGACTCCACTAAAAACTATGTAACCTAATTGTTCCTGAAAATTAAAACAAAAGAATAAATAATAATACAAGTACATCTCACAAATCAAAATACCAAATCAAATATATACTTATTCCTCAATACCTTAGTCCTCAAAACACTAAAACAAGGTTCACTGATGATTTGAACAAATAACTCCAATAACATGTTTGATTTTGTAGACTGTAAATTACATTGATAATATGTTTCAGCACATGAACTTTTATGATAGTTGTTTTCAAGTTCATAAAGGAAATTGGCCCCTAGAAATAATGACTTCATGTAGAAAGCAACTGATAACCAACACACTACAATTACATTTCTTTGACAAATTATAAACTCACAAACTAAACAAACACACACATGCACGCGAACGCGCACACACAAAATACCTGACAAAATTTTAATCTGGACTCTCACAATGAAAATTAATTTGAGGTTGAATGTAAAATAGTGAATGAGAATAAAAATTTGATCAAGGAATGCTTACCATCTACCAGCTGTATTTCCCTATTCCGAAGTAGCTGGCAGGGGAGTAATGGTCATAAACCAACACTGCCACTTAGTCTGTCCATGACGGTATTTACCATGTCCAAAGCAACCTGTAAACAAAATTTAGATTAATAAAATCAACTTAAAAAATAAATAATTTCAGGTACATGAAATAAATAAGAGGAAATAACAAGAAATAGAATTAGCTAAATTGGATTACATTCTGCAGAAAGGAATTAATTCCTTAATTTTCAAATTATGACTAAATGATATATATTTTTTCTTTATGCATCACTGCAAGTCCTGCAGAAAAAAAATCCAACCTTCTACTCAAATGTGCCATCTATGAAATGATAAAAAATTAATGACAAAATAGAACATTTTTCAATTTATGTAAAACAAATCCAGGTGGCTAGGTTATTTTGAGAAGAAAAGTAATTCTGCATTGTGCGGTTGGAATTGTAAATATTCTATGGCCCAATAATTAATATTGTTTTAATTTTTTTTTTTTTATATATCTGGTAGTTTTCATTAATTTTGTGCATATCAGTGCCTTGCTTAATTTCTAGTTTCAGATATTAATAAATAGATCTTCCAGGGTTTTTATCTATTTTTCAAAAATAGAAGTGAATATCGACATCCTTCAAAGAATAAATAAATTTAAAACTAAATATAAGCAATAGTTAGGCTAGTCTCAATTGAATAACAACTATGATAAATATGAATAATATAATCTTCTATCATTTTAGTTGATGTCATAAGAGAGTGGGCAGCCTTCCCAAAACGTCGCAATAAGTGCTTGAGAACAAAAAAAAAATGTAAGGGTTGCATGTGAATAATGAAAATGAAATGAATTAAAGGTTTTGCTAACACAAGAAAAATATAAACCTTGTTGATACTGTTCAAGAGGGTATAAGATCCCTAATGAAAAATTAAATACAACAATCTATCTATTCCACTATAATAATGTAATACTTCAAATTCATTACATACAGACAGCATTCTAAATGCCTCTTTACAAGGTTTAGTTTTTGGAACGAAATGTTGGAAACCAACCTCTGCTTCGCTATTTGACTGCCAGGGGCAATTACAATGGACCAAATAGGCCTGTTTAGTTAAGTTTTTTGGTCAATCTTGTTATAATTATTATTGTTATTAACTGGTTAATAAGAGAATAACATTTTCACCCCAAGATCAATCAAAAAACTTGACAGGCCAAATAGCGAAGCAACAATTGGTTCCGAACTTTGTTCCAAAAATTTAACCGTGTAAACAGGCCTTAACACAAAAAATATAACAAATAAATTTCCTATTACAATGAAATATATTTGCATAATCAAGATATGATTACAGGTACACCTTTTGATTGACATTAATAAAAAATACAAAAAATATGTAAAAAAAGAAAGAAAAAAAAACATAAGAATTACCTCTTTTGTAGTGTTCCCATGAACTAGAGATTCTACATGCATTTTAGACAAAAGTTGTTTGATAAATGTAGAGACTGATTCAACAGTAACAAATTCAGTTGCAGCTAGAAGTTCAGACTTAGTCCACGATTGTTCAGCTAATAAAACAGCCAAATAATAGTTGGCATGCTGATAAGGTTGCTCTATTTCAAAGTTTTTAAGCCCTCTAATATACTGAAATTTCAGAGAAATACTGAAGTTTTAGATTTGATAGTTCATTGTTAGTTACTTTATTATAGTAAAATATTTTTAAAAAATATCTAAAATAATAAAAAATAAATTGGCATTTTGAAAAAGTTGCTCTTACTGTTTTTTAAAACATAAATAATAATAATAGTAATAAAAATATAAATAATGGAACACAATTAAAACAGATCACTGGAAAGTTAACTAACATTCAATATAAATACATACCGCCAACATACAACAACTTATGAATTATATATCTGTAATCTTTTACTAAAGAACTATAAGTATGCATAAACTATGTCTTGAATGTATATTCATAATTAAATATTACATTTAACTTTCTAAATTTAACATCTCTTTACAGAAGATTCATAAGAACTTTTACTAAATGGCCAGGAACTGGTGCAAGAATCTAGAAAAGAGACAGAGTAAAAGATGTGATGTCGAAACAAGATGGTTCTGCCTTTCTGCTAGCAGATTCTATTCATACAGTACTACCATAGATTAGAAAATGTCATAAGCCAACAGAAAAAATGCCACAAGAGACATGTGAGGAAATGAGTTCCTACAGCCATGATAAATCCCAGGCTGGCAATGAAGAAATAGTGTAGAAAATTTTGAAACTTAAATGAGGGTGGAGATGAATATTAATATTATTAATTGATCCGAATCAATTTTCAAAAAAAATACAAAAGTCCTCTCTTACAATCTGATATATTCAAAAAAATAAAAAATCATTTAAAATTTTAATAAGAAGGAATTGATTCCATTTTCATGTAAGAACTGAAATTTACATATTCACTGCTACATGAGGTCAATTGATGCCATAGTGAACACCGACAAGTATGGCACTTGTGAGGGGCAAACCTTCAAAAAATCATATAGCCTCTTATCATTTCATTGTTTTAGAAATTTTTTAAAAATAAGCTTCAAAATAAAATTTTTCAAAGATTCTCTCAAATTAAAAATTAAAAAAATGAATTATTAAAAAAATGGCATGGAGTCAAATAAACCCCTAAATTCTATTGGCAGGGTTAAATTGGAGGGCAGTGTAAATCCTGTTTTTGAATTAAGACATCTTATTTGTTTGTGCTAATTTTCCCACTAAGCCTTAAAATAAAAAAAATATAAATAATAATAATAAGATAGGTCATATACTCTAAAATCAACTACAGTTAGTTATTTTTTACTCAGAAAAGGTAACACCAAATCAATTCCTGACCTGCTGCTGTTTAATATTCAACTACAACCAAAAAGTACAAAAACATAAGAAACTTTTTAAAATAATATAACCTATAGAATAATAATATAAAATAAACTAGGTCTCTATCTCTAGATATGTTCAAACCAAAAGAGGACACGTGCAACCATACTGTAATTCTGGATAGTTCCATCATGGTGTCAAATGATACCATGTAGCACTTATCTATAAAGTAAACTCAAACTGTTTTCAAACTCAGCAATGAATATTTTAAGTAATGTAAAGGTAAGTTATCTTACCAAAATTTAATTCAATGTAGGGAGTATAAATGAAGTATAGTAGATTTAGTATATTTAAATTTATTTGGTAATAAAGGCTAAACACTAAAAAACTATTATAATGGAATAATGGAATCCCGTGACTGAATCATCCATATTTAGCTTTTAAATAATAAAACAGGCAAGATAAAGTAATTATTTTGATTGAAATCATTACAGAATGTACGATTCTATACCTTCTTGGAGTGTAATATATATTTTTAATTAAATGGGCCTGCTCTATTTATTAAATTTTCTTATCATGAAAACATTAAAAAAATGGGAAATTAGTCATCCATGAAGAATCACATACATTTAAAAATCATTTTATCATAAAAAAGATCATGTCGGGGTCAAATAGATAGTAATTTGGTTAAAAGATAATCACTCAATAATAGTCTTCTATCAACGTTGCTCCAAAACATTCATCACCATTTAGAAAAATGTACTTTTTAATAACTATTTTACTAATATGTACATCAGTGGACAGTATGTTGGTAAAAGATTGGGGGACAGGAACTCAAATTAAAAGGTTAATATATTCAACAAGAGATTTGTTTGAAGAAAGTTTTAATTTCTTCACAGCAGGACAAAACGGTGTCTTCCCAATACCAGATCTAATGAGAAACTATTCTGAGGTAAATATGGATACTTTATCATAAATAGATTTGATTAAATATTTTTACCAAACTTAAGAAATCATATAATTACAGACATGGCATGGAATAACAGGGCAAGTAGTGTTCTTGGCTTACAATGGTTGGATTGAGGATTTAACACTTAACACAACTGGCTTAGAAGAGCATGGTAAGCTTAGAAGATTAATAATGACACGTGCTGAAAAAAGTATGGCTCTTAAAGACCACAGTGATGCAGAACATCAGCATGAGATGATTATATGCGATTCATGTATTTCAATTCATGCAAAGAGGTAATTCAAATTTTAATTAATCATCTTTTTGAGAAAAGCTTATATTTATATATATATATATATATGTGTGTGTGTGTGTGTGTGTTTTAAATAATTTAGATTAAATCTTTCAGTTGTTCAAATTAAATACAGTTTATAATAAGACAGTTCACATGATAATGAGACAAATTATCAGCCTAATTGTAAAACCACATAAATCTAAGAATATAACATTTGGGTTTTTTTTAATTTTTGTTTTTGTTTTTTTTTTGCTATGGGGAATTTATTTAATCCACATTTATATTTAAAAGCACATAACTCCAAAAATTGGTGTTAAAGTACTTGAAAAAAAAAAAAAAAAACTGTAAGCAGTATTGAAATTGAAAAAGTGGTTTTATGTGCCTTCTGTAAAATTTGGAAAAAGAGAATTGGGTAGTTTTACAATTAAGCTGACAATACATTAATTTATTTATTTATTTTGTTATGAAGGATTCATTATGCGTATGAAGCAGTCTTTGACAATTATGAAACCTCTGGAATTCTCACCAACGATGAGATCAGTGCTTTATTGGGCTTTCAATTGACAGTTGCATCAGGCCACAATGGCACCCTCAATCAAGATTACTGCTTAACTGAACTAGAACCTATTCTTTTAGTGCCAACTCTAAACAAAGACTCGCCAACAATGGTTCAATTCAACATAAAAATGACTAATGTCGGCATCTTCAACTTTTTAGCTGATAAAATAGATTTATGGATGCAGGAGCATTTTAATGCAATAATACTAAAATCGATACAAAAAAAAATGGATGTATCAGTAAGAAAAATGTTAAATGTGAAAAATCCTTGTGAAAGATTTTTGACTGCTTGAAATGGAAACAAAACAAATTTAAGTAATTATATAAAAATTAATATAAAAATAAATGTAAGAGAAAATAATTAGTATTGAAAAATTATTTCTCATGAATGAGCATCAATGATTGTCTGACTGTTATCTATAAAATTTTAGAACACCTACATTATTATTTTAACTTTTGAAATCAATGTAACGACTATTAGGAGCTACATCAAATAAATAAATAATACATAACAAGTAGTTTAATAGCAGATTTAAGATAAATTACTTTTATTAATATCATTAATTTCCTTTTTTATTTAAGTTTAATAAAATAAAATATACCATTCATAAATGTTGGTAATGTAGTATTTTCAATAAATTGATGTGTTTTATGAAAAGTGTCAGACGAATTGATTATTTTAAAAAATAATTTTTTTATTTATAAAACACAAAAACAACTAATCTATACATCGTATATATCTCCAGACTAATCAAAAATTGAATAAAAGAAATAGTAAGTAAATATTATGAACTTACATTCTCTTTGAGTATCTCAAAGCGTTTAGGGTCGATCTCGAAATTTGTCATTTTCTCCATTATTTTTTCCAATAAAATCTTCTGTTTATGATTATATCCACCTATTCCAAGCTGTAAAATAGCATAAGAATATAAGTATGAAAAAGAAATTTACAAAATTCAGAGACCATTGAGATACTTACAACCATACCGTACTTTGTATTAGTAAGTTCCCAGCGTAATCCAGCAAGCTCTGCAGCATAAGCATACTCCATTAGAGCATCTTTAAATAACATAACAAACATGTATGTCAAATTGCAGCTAACTGGGTCTAGATATGCCAATGGGCTGAAAAATTAAGAAAAAAAAAAAGTTTCATCTCTTACTTATGTTAAAATCTTTATGTAAATAAATAACCAAATTTCAATAATAAATGACATCATGTGATGGGGTGACACCCTCGACGTATACATCTAAAATGTGATTAATTGAAAAGAGTAGGAAATAGACCATGCTTTTATAGGAACTTTTTTTGTACAATATTTATGTAGAATTCCTTTCTATTCCTGGTTCCTGGTTTTTCTTTGTCTATTCTTATCCGAAACACCCTGTATTAATCTAAATCATGTAGTAAGTATTTTATTTTATTTAAAAGAAAATCGATTACCACCTAGAATTTTAAGATAATACAAACCGGATACACCGTTATCTACAAAAATATCAATAGATAAAACATGGAATAAAAAGTTAAACAATACGAACCTAATGAATTCAAAACTCATGTTTACTTTAGGAAGAAGATAATCATTGTCTTGCTTATACCAGACTCTAGAATAGGGTGTTTCTTGAATTATTATAGGATAAACATTTGCCTAAAAATAATTAATAACAAAAATATTTTTAGTAAATAATAAGAAAATGATCTACAATAAAGAAAATTAATAAGAATAACGGATATTTTATTACTATACTAATGCATGTAAGTGAAAATACTTTACATTCTCATCTCTGGGAAACAGGTCAAAATTCGTTGGAATAAATTCATTTCTTTCTGGCAAATGAAGTTCATTACAAATTGAGCCATCTTTCCATTTCTGAAAGTAAAACAGGTACAATGAGAATAAATATGAACTGAACAAGAATCTGGATTGATTTAAAGCCTCAAATAATTCCTTCCACCAACAGCGTTAGCTCACAGATTTTAGTTGTTTTTTTAAAAGACTCTCTTTAGTTCCCTCAATGTCAAATTGAACCCAAAAATTGTTTCCAATGTCTTATTAAAAAATATTTGATTTGTGTCCTTACAAAAATAAAACAAGGCAGAAAAAAAATAAAATAAATAAAAGGTGGAATTCATTCATAGTAAGGCAAGCTTACTACAGTATTACTCCTTCATTGGGTTCTTTGAATCTCCAATATTTTATTTATTTTTTTTTTTTTCCTCAAAGGAGCTTTTGAGGAAATGCTCCCTGAAAATGAATAAAATATTTCACATGTCTGTAACTGTATACTGGTAGAAAGAATTTTATGTACAGGAAAATGGTGCTTATCCCTTATTCAGGATATCATAGCATTAAGATTACTTATATGCAAATCTTATAAAAACTGAAAAATCTAAATAGAAATCATAGTTGAACAAAAAAATTTTCTTACAAGTCCTTTTGCCACAACAATCAAAAATTATATTTATATTATAATTATATTGCTATTGCTGAGCTATCAGAAAAGATTAAATACAATATATCGCATTTTATTTTTGGTTTTTTACAAAACCGATTTTTTCGTTTCCATTACACTTAACAAACAATATTGAAATACGGTTTAATAATTTATGAAATAGTTCTAACATTGGTTTCTCCAATTATAAGCCAATATAGTTTTAAAAAAAGATGTAAATAATTGTTCTATTACATTTAAAAAAAAAAAAATGTCATTTGTATTTGACATAAATTTAGGTTTATATAATAAGCTTATATGACCCAAAATTATATAATTTGATCAGGCAAAAAATAATTATGAAAGAAAGTTATTTTTATTTATTATTATTTTTTTTTAAGAAATAAATTTAAAATTATGAAGTAAATGTTTAGTCATAAAATATTGATAGAGGAGTAAACAATAAAAAAAAATTTTGCCTCTTCATTATAAAATTTACAATAGAAAAATAAACAGGCAGACCTAGTTAGTCATTTGTATTTTAAGAGCATATAATAGATTTCAAGGAGAAATGGTGTTGTCATTAAAAAAATATTGGTACTTATTAATTATAGTCTCTCTACTTATTATAAATTAAATTATTTAAAATAAATTAATGCTAAAAAGCGCTGTAAAACTAAAGTTTTTCCACAAAACCCCTAGAAAGAAATCCTACTTTCTTCTGGGCACCTTGAGAAAACCAGCTTCAGACAAATACTGGTCAAAAAAGTGTTCCATTGATAAACAAATATATACACTTCATAGTTCTTTATACGGATGCATAAAAGGACGGATGCTCAGTTACCACTGGTTAATGAGGAGCTGCTATTCAAGCTTCCCGAATGGCTTCAAGGGAAGCACTCGCCATTAAAGAAGCTTTGTTGCTCACCAAGAATGCACAGAAGTATGCAGAGTTTGTAACAGACTCTAGGAGTTCCAAACGGGCAGTCCAAAAATCAACAACCTAAATGAGGGATATGCAGAATTTATATTGGAAATTGAGAGAAGAGAAAAAAGACGTTCTAATATGGCAAAGAGAGTAGATGCTGCTACCAACTTGGCTCGGGAAGAAAAATCACATGCCACAGTAATTGAAACCATTCAAATGGAAGATTAGACGTATCAATTAACCACGAGATGTACTATACCTGGCGGCAGAAAAATTAAATGAAACGGGAAATAATTTTGGCAAAACTCTCATTCTCGTCGAATGAAATAGCTTCACTAAACTGTAAAGTAGCCTTAAATTGGGCAATACCTTTAAGTCATGAATACCTAAAAAGACAAAAATTCTACAGTAGAATATAACCTTTTATAGTTATATGCCAATGACCCTCTGTGATAGAGGCCTACTAGATAAATAAAATGTATGTTTCTTTATTTCAAATAAAAAATCTTTTATATCTACAAAATTGTGAGAAACGTTTATTTTTCTTTATGTTGAGTATGCCACATGAAATCAGCTAAATAAGATACCAAAAAAAAATTCTGATCCATTCCTTCTCTTCTTTTATTTTCTTTCTCATTTAGCTGATCCCGACAATCTTTCTAATCAAGTTTTTTATCATAAAGAAACTCTAATCATGTTTTTTCATCATTAACCATGAGAAAAATCTTTTTAATGTATACATTATGAGGTTACTTTTATAATGAATATCAATATCAAAACAATGATGCTATAATGAACAAGTAAAAAATAAATTTATATAGCAAATAGAGCTACATTTTCAAATTAATATAATTAAAGAATATAAATATAAAAGGTAGTTTGAAAAATTTTATTCAAAAAATAGAAATAACTCACTTCAATGACATCACTGGATATCGATTCTAATTTGTATTGAGTCCCATACCAGCTTTCTTTCTGGTCTGCTACTGGCTGAAATTTTTTGGCCACAATGATTGATCTAAAATAAAAAAGATACAAAAGTCATCACTAATCAGTTAAAATCATTTTTTTTTTCAACACAAACTCAATATTCTATAAAATAGCTTTATTTAAACTCAGGCTTTAGTTTATATTGCTTGAAGAGGGAAATTGACAGGTTCTTAAGGACATCCCCCTGTTTTCTAAGGACACTTTCCACTCCAAAAGGATCTGATACTACAGAATATTTTACTTCTAAGTACTGGCTATTGTGCAGTTTACCAATCAAGTCAGTTCAATGGCAAACCCTGATCTGAGGTGACAAAAATTAGGTTATTTCAGATAATTGAATCAGTTGTCTGAGAAACCAAAATAGTCCAAAAAGTTGATTTTTTTTTAATTTATTTTTGGGTTCCTTGCAAGCCAAGACACATAGATCACAAGGAATATTACGTTTTTACACTGATACTTATTACTTATTAGACAAATCGAGTCTAGAAAGTAATAAGTGTTAGAGACAATAATTTAAAGTTAGGAGAATCTTCTTGGTACAAAATTAGTAACTTCTTTTTTGTTTTCACATTTCCATAAATTTGAATTTTAGAACATGTAAGGATTCTGAAATGACTGATTCAAACTAAAATAAACAAATGGTATTTCAGCAATATGCTGATATTCTTCCATCTACTCAAGAAATTTGTCTGAGGGTTATTGGGTCAGAAACCACCTTGCCCTAATAACCACTTATTAATCCTGTTTCTGTTTCACATATGGAAGGAGCCTGATATAAAGGACTGAGGAGAAAAAATTATAAGCAATATTGAGCAAACTTATACCCCTATGGTTACGGTATAATGATTTTCTCTTCTTCTTGTACATTGTAACTATTTGAGACTTATTTCACTCTTTAGGTAAAGTTTACCCTTTAATCTCTGTAGTATCAGTTACAACAGTCTGGAGATTTGTAGCACTACTTTAAACTATTTTGACGCATTAACTTGAAGCACTACTTCAAATTATTTAGCCAATATTCCACCATTAGCTGGTAATTTGGATGCTTCCAAGATGTCTTCGATGTCCTATAAGTTGGACATAGATCCAATTTATTGCTCGTTCTAGGTTCTTACATCCATATGTAGCAGACTATTGTCACTGGTCAGTCTTTATTTTATCAACTTAGTAATAAATAAAACTTATCCTACCATCATTGTTTTTTTCTGAAGATATTTTCCATAACTCCGTCAGAATCAAATTAGGTATGTCTTATATTTTAAGGTATATTTTTTCTATAAAGTTATATGTAAAATTTCAGTCTTCGATCTAAATAGATTCTAAATTCTACAACCACCAAGTGAGCACTGCACTATCCATAAGATTGAATTTTTAAATCCATATTTCTGAGACTTTTAATCAGTTCGAAATCTCTGTACCATAACAGAAAACAGGTCTCAAAATTTGATTCATTTGACAATTTCAGAAAGCTCTGTTCCTCTTCATCAGAAAATTATAATTTAATTAATTAAATGACATTTATTAATTAAACATTATTTCATCAAAAAAGTTTAGAAAAAGAGTACTTCACCTTGTATTTTCTGGACAAAGATGTTCCAAAAGCTCATTGATCATGTCAGGTCTCCATTCTGTTATCTTATATCCCCCAGCAAGAACATCTTCCATTTCATAGTCCTGTTCAATAAAATAAAATTAGTACGTTAACTAACATTACAAAAAAATTAAATGACAACTAAACTTACCAGCAGTTTCACTATCAGACTGTTGACAAAGGATCTAGGAGATTGCTTATCTTTGAATCGAAAATGCATGTTAAATAATTCAGCATATTCTTCGAAAATCCATTTCTGAGGCCCTTGCTGTTTCAACATGTTTATGTACTGTAAAAAAAAAAAGTTTAAAATTCACAACCCAATAGTTAAACTGGTAACATATTCCAAATTCTTAAAATAAATTAGGAAACAAAAATTTAAGGCTGATTATTATGTGGAAGACAGAATTTATTTCTCTAATGCATATATTTTGAGTTTCTTAAAACACGCGACAAAGTTCTGACTGAAGGAATGTTTTTCTTTGTTTAGTTTGACCCATGTCAACTATTAAATAATATGTCACATATTAAAAACACATTATACTTCAAAAAATAGGCTAAAATAGTGTTTCTTTAGAAATAATTTTGATGTTCATATGTTTATTCATATATATGCATCCCTCCTCCATCATCTTATCCATCCCTCCATCCCTCTCCATCTCGCTTTACTCTTCTTAGATTTCCTTGTTAAAAGTCTTCTGTCTCACATCCATGCATGGAGAGTTTTATTATAATTCCATCAATTACATAAATCCCTATCTTCATCACTTCCCTATCGGAATCAATTGCAGCTCTAGTCAGGAGATTTCCGATATCCTAAAGCAGTTGAAATTTGCGTTAAAACATAAAGTTTTGGTAAATTCACTTTCTCTTCTTTTTTTATCTATAAAAATCAACGAAGAAACCGTACGAAATGTGGAACTCCATTTTCTCACAAATTCTATTGATTGTAGAGAAGGAAACCTCTTCCTTTCATTATTTTTTTCTAAAAATATTTATGTTATTATTTTCTCATTGATATTGGTGGTTGTGGATATTACATCTTGCATCACTTATTTCTTTTTTTAATTTAATTGTAGCTCGGATGAATTTTTCACATTCCTCTACTAGGGAGGACACTGCCAGGCAGTCATTTTTAAAAGCTAATAGTTCATTTCCTAATTGTTTAAATTCTACTCTGCAAGTTGCCATAATTGAAGTAACCTCTTTTCTTAAATTTCCATTAATATTCCGTCATATAATTTAATAGATCTTTGGAAAGAAGCATAAGAAATCAGGATTTATTTTAGTTTTTTGTTTAATCACTTTTTTTGTACGTACAAGCTAAGCAGACGTAATGCTTATTTAAAGTCCTTCTAGACACTTGAATTCACCGTGGCGTGTTTAGTATTATGAGAGACACAGAGGGGACAATGCATGCACTGTTATAGCTAATAAGGCAATAGTCACTGTTTATGCCGCTAATCTGAATATCTTCAAAGCAAAATAACTCCAATGTTTTACTCAAATTCTTCAATCAATGATTGTATCATAATGAGCAGAGTTTAAACTATTTGCATGTTAAAAATTTTTAAGCAAAACACTCTAGGCAACAGTCTACATACACATTGACTTAGAGATCTTCACTGGGTGCAAACATAGGTCAAACTCCATTTATTCTACATCACTCTTACTTTTTACAGTTATTTTATCATTAATATTAGATTGAAAGGTTGGTACCCTTCGAATTTTGTATAAAAAAAGTTTTATTTTAATTTCAACTGCTATAAAAAACACCTACATCAATTACTACAGTCAACCAATCAATAAATAGCAAGATGTATATAGTTTATTTATTACAAATATATATTAATAAACAGTCCTTTAAAAGAGTTACATAAAAAGAGAAAAAATAGATTTGTGGAGCTTGCCAAGCATAGTCCAAATAACAACATCCGATAAATTTCAAAATCAAAAACTAAGAAAGACAACATTTTTTTATTAAATATGAATGATTAAGTCAGTACATGATAGTCAGATTATCTTTAATCCGAATTATAAATTTTGTGTAAATTAAAAAATACATTAACAGATATAATCAGAACCTAAGAGCCAGACTGTCTTCAGTACATTTTTACTGACTTTTTCAATAAATTTGATTAATTCAACACTAGACTTAGGACAGTCTGGCTTTAAACTACTGCTCACACTGGACTTGGGACAGTTAGGCTAATGAAAAGTTCCTGGACCTTTACAAAATTGATTATTTTTATAGTACCAATGGATTCAGGGTGTTCACTTCAATAAAGATTGAAACTTTACCTTATCTCTAAATCGATAAAAATGGACTAATCGACAATTTGGCTCATATGTACTGAAGCATTTTCTTACCTGAAAAATAAGATGTATAATATCATCAACATGATCAATACCCTCTGGTGTTAGATCCACATTAATTGTAAAGAAATCAAAACCCTTGTTGGATCCTCGTGGACCTCCTAACAAACTATTACACCAACTACGTGCTTTCAAAACTGAGAGTAAGCTTCCAGGGCCTTCGTGACCAATAAGGTGACTTAAGTAGTGACCAGGCTATATAAAAAAAAGAAAAGAAAATAAATACCATAAATTCAGTAACTATTCATGATCCAAACAAAACTAATGTTTAAAATACCTACTGCTGCTTTGTAGTACTGTTTATAATCGGGAATAAGGAATGTTACAGCTAAAGATCGTACATCTTTAATTGGTACCACATAACCTTTTAACATTAGCTCATTCTTTGATAATGGCGGTTCCTTCCACTCAGGTGCATCAATATTCTTATTAATGACAGTTGAAAACAGAGGTACGATCAGTTCTTCCAATTCATCAAGATTTTCTATAAAAAACATAAAAGAAAGGGAGATAAATAAATAATATTGATATAGCAAAGGTAAATATTCAGGCAGTGTTAATTTGGTAATATTGTTAATTTCATAAAAATGTTTGAAAAACTTTAAATCTATTAAAGTTGGGTGATATTATAAAATTGTGTTTATTTAATTGCATCAAAGTCAAATATCATTACCAATTTAAAATAGCTTTACTTAATCTAAGAGAAAAAAGTTGATTTAAATAATTTTAAATAAAACTGTGAATATTAAAATGAATAAAATATACAACAAAATAGTACTAGAGATGTCGATGTCGAATAAATACTAGAAGACGGTTGCAATCATTACATAACCTTCATATCACTTGTCCAATGCAGTGAGACTGGTCTAACCCAAAAAAAGTGATTTTTCAGGGGAGCCAAAGTTTATTCTTTTCTCAACCATTGCTATCCATTGTCTCCTTTCTTGTTGAAATGTTTATTACAACAATCCGAGTAGATAAGCGGTCTCACACAGAAATAATAGAAGAAATGTAGAAGATAATTAGTGGGGAAAAAAATTTGATTTTGAGCTAAACCAGTCCTGCACAGGACAAGCAATATTGTCATTTTATTGCAATAAGTTATAAAATCACATTTCATAAATTCACTAAGAACTTGGATCGATTTTCCTGAATTGGATTCGGCATATTGAGCTCTCAGTGAAACTGCTGTTAATATATAATAGGTCCATTCTCATTTTTATGCTCTAATTGTATTTTAGCATTCATAAATATGGCCAAAATTCACAAAAACGAACTTTAAAGTTAATTTTCATCAAAAATGTGGAAAACAATTTTTAGTAACAAATAAATTATTGATTAGCATAATACTTTCATATTTTTTCATACTTTCCATCATCCTCTACCATTACGGTTTTTGTATTTTAGCAGGCAGTCCATGGCGCAACTATTCAGAAGTATTATATGGGGTTAATTGAATTCTATGTTTGAACAGGTCTAGAGACATAAAATTTTTTTGTGTTTTTATACTTTTTTGTTGGAATAAAATAGAATATTCAACAGCAGCAGGCCATGAATTGGTTAGTTTTTACATTTAATAAGTAAAAAAGCTAGTTATATTTTACACTGCATGACATATTATAATTTAATTTTCATGGTAGATGACTAAAAATGAGCACAAACAAATGAGATGCCATAATTTAAAAACAGGGCTAACCCCCACTCCCCAACCCTCCCTTGCATTTTACTCCTGCACCGTAAAGATTGGTAATTAAAAACTGAGGGGTGCTCTTGCAACTCGAAAGGGGGTGCAATGATAGTATGGGTTGACAGGCGGTGACATTTGAAGCATACAGTGAAGGAGGGTACTGTTATATAACTATCGCAAAAACTAAACTGGGTTAAGTGCTACAATGGAGGTGAAATTTTAATCTTTAGTGTGGTACGCGGTTATTTGCCCTTTGCCATTTTTTTGTGAATTCGAGGAATTTTGTGAGAAAAATTATGCAGTAACTTATTTCTTTTACTTATTCTAAAACAATCAAAACAAAAATTTCATCAGTATTTTTTCAAGGTTAACCCCTGAGCGCAGCACTTGTCAATTGACACTATATGTCATTGAACGCTTTAAAAGTAGTTTTACTGTTCAGATATGCACATGATCCATTAGTTACTTTGCTACTTTCATCAAAGCAATATTCATGGATCAGAAACCAATCAGTTAAAGCAATCTTTAAACATGAGATAAGAATATACATTGTATGATACATTATAATATTGAGCCCAGGAGATAACTGAAAAACTAATTAACAAGTATAAAATCCCTGTATAGAAGCCCTGCCTTCTAGGGTACTTTAGTTATTGGGATAATAACTAAGCTCAAATTGTATTTAAAAGTGGAAAATTTAGGTGTGATTGTTCTTTACTATATGTTTTGGATGGTTCTTAATAGAATTTAAAGTTGTCCCATAAAGAATTTTCCAGAAATTATGTAAAATTTTAAATAAATAAGAGTCTATCTTTTTTTTTTTTGCTTAATAAGCTTTTCCCATGGAAATTGATCCTATATAATTTTTTTTTAAAAAACACCTGAAATTCACATAATTTTTTGAAGGCATGGTTTCCATAAATAATTTCATAGACTTTAGATACTTAACCCTCCAGCGGGCGCTATGCCGTCCGTTGGACGGCAGGTAGGTGTTTTGGCTATTATTAGGAAATGGGAATTTTCAATGACTTTATGAGTTCAAGTTATTCTACCTGCTATTAATCCCCTACAATAAAAGGGTAAAAGTGGATCTCAGTCGTTAAAGTTACGGTGTATAGCGAGCATTGAAGTGCAAAATGTCTGCTGCCGTCCGTAGTACGTCTAGCGCCCACTGGTGTAATAGAAATTTTCAAAAAAATGTAAATAGGAATTGGAGTTCGCCAAGAGGTTCGTGTAAACAATGTAAATCACGAAAATCACACACTACAAAAACATGCGAAAAGTGTTAAGCGTATGTGTGCGGCAAACATTCCAAAATAATATTGGAAAATTACTTGAATGCCATTGAAGGTGTTAGCGAAGGCAGTTGTTCATAATAAATTTTTTGATATGATATATTTTGTAAAATACCTAATCTATAGTGTAATAAAAGTATGTTATATTTCCTCACAGTGGTAATATAGTATTTTGATACTAGAATATTTTATTAGTAATAGGAATAATACATAACACATTATGTTGTTTCCAATTGATATCATATCTCATTTGAATTCAATCATATTTTATTTTAATTAGATTATTTTTAATTTTTTTTGTTGTTAAATATTAAAATATGACTGCGTTTGGATACGAAATATTGATTTAGTTAATTGTAAATCATAATCAAATATTGTATTTGTGTTTGTAAATTTTTAATCTTATTATCAATAAATTCATATAATTTTTTTGTTAATTTGTACTTTTTTTACCTATAAATAAACTATCTTATAATTATAGTAAATAAAATCATCATTAAGAGTCACTTGGAAAGTGAAATAGAACAAAAGTTGTACGCCGTCCGAAATACGGCTAGCACCCAGTGGTGTTACAAAAGTCTTAGCGCCCAGCGGAAGGTTAAGGGATAATAATTTCAAATTATTTTTTAACCGACTTCAAAAGAGGAGGTTACTCAATTCGATACGTATGAGCCTTTTTTTTTTTTTTTTTTTTTCTATGTATGTCCACCGATTACTCCGAGATGGGTGGACCAATTGGACCGAAACCTTTTGCATCTTGTAGAGCATTTTCCCAATGTGGTCCCATTTAATTCTTTTTTGGGTTCTTAATTTATTTAATAAGTTATCGGGAAAAAACATGAAAATAATTATTTAATTATCGCTTAAAATATTTACTTACAAGGAGAGGGCACAGCTATGGGGTCGTCGATCGGGCCCATTTTTTTTCTGGTGAATCTACATCGAAAAATAGTCGACACGTGTCCGAGCGTTCCGTCCAATGGGCCTTAGGTTTTGAGAAATAAAATAAAATACCTTGAAAATCCTTTATTTTTTATCTTAAGTTTGGAAAATGATATCGCCATGATTCTTTCACTAATTCATTTATTTTAGAGAGTAGATTAAAGGAAAAATACAATCGTTAAAGAATTATTCATATTTTTTCAATTTAATTTAAAAAAAGCTTCAAGTTTTCAAATAAACTAGCTTTATAAATTTTTTCACATAAAAAAGAATAGCAGAATTAAGTTCAGCACCTCGAGAAACCCTGATGTCTTAAATATCATCCAAAACAAAAAATAAATTGTTTTTCCTGTCAGGAGCAGCTTAAAAATGTTTCAGCAAAATTGTATGTGTAGTTTCAAAAGTCTGCATCTCGTGTTGAGCTGATCCGATTTTTACGTTCTTGAGCTCGTTGCATAGAAGAAAGCTTCCTTTTTCTAACCATATAAATAACTATTTTATTATCTCGGGAAGCTCTTGTAAAAAATGGTCCTCAAAATAAAAATTAAATTCAAACTTTTCTTTATATTATGTTGATTCCTGAACACGTAAAAATATCTCGATTAGATAAAAATGAGTAACTCTAGAGCCCTTTATTTACCCTATATATTTGATGAGAATCGATAGAATTCTCTCCAAAATATGGTCGGATTTTTGGATTTTTAACGAAATTGTAAGGGTCTAGCCTTAGGGAAACTTTTAATGCAATTTTTAATTTTTTTTTTTTAATCTTCCCAAAATTTACTTATAGGTTTTTTTGTTTGTCCTCAAAACGAATCTGAAAACTGTTATGAAACAAATGAGCCGAGTAACAACCAAAAACAATATTAATAATTTAAAAAAAAATCCAAGATTGAATGAAAATAAAAAGTTAGTCGATCACTTTGAGAGAGAAATTTTAAGAGTTTTCAATAACAAATAACAATTAGGAATGATTCACATCGTATCAGTTTTAAAATCCCCCACCTACCCTCACCAGTAAGTAAACCAAGAGTATATGCGGACGAGTACAAAGTACGTTTTTCTATTTTAGTTCGCACTTGTTTCATTATACCACCTTCACATTGGAAGTATATCCATAAGAAAAAAGTACTACTTGTTGATGGCGAGGGCATAGAAAAAACACATTGCATATAGATCATTGAGAAAAAGTAGTTTTAAATTTTAGTTCGTTTGAAGTTCAAATTCATTTTTTGTAAGGCTAACGTGAAACAATCGGGATGAACCCATTTTCTCCTAGCCGACCAAGAAAAACGAAATAGGCTCCGTAAAATGAATTTACTAGTGATAAAAACATCGTGAAAAGGATGGAAATAATTACTTCTTACAGTAATGTTGATGGAATATTCTGGCAAAATACTGACATTAAAAAATCATTTTGTGCAAAACTGTTTTTGTTTCAAAACAGTTTTCAGATTCGTTTTGAGGACAAACAAAAAAACCTATAAGTAAATTTTGGGAAGATTAAAATAAAAAAAAATTGTTTTATCTTACATTATGGAGAATGACAAAACCATATTATGTTAACATGTTATTTTTATAAATCTTTTAATACTGTTTTTGAATGTTTGTTCATTATATTTTAGATGAATATAGCGCAGGACGCCGAAAGCTCCTTGTATTATACAAAATAAAAATATAAATTTATATTAGAGATCGTCTTGGTGGATATACTTTGAACAAAAAAAAAATTGCATTAAAAGTTTCGCTAAGGCGTTTTTTTTTTTTACAATTTCGTTAAACATCCAAAAATCCGACCATATTTCGGAGAAAATTCTACCGATAAATAAAGGCTCTAGAGTTACACATTTTTACCTAATCGAGATATTTTTACGTGTTCAGGAATCAACATAATATAAAGAAAAGTTTGAATTTAATTTTTATTTTGAGGACCATTTTTTACAAGAGCTTCCCGAGATAATACGATAGTTATTTATATGGTTAGAAAAAGGAAGCTTTCTTTAATGCAACGAGCTCAAGAACGTAAAAATCGGATCAGCTCAACACGAGATGCAGACTTTTGAAACTACACATACAATTTTGCTGAAACATTTTTAAGCTGCTCCTGACAGGAAAAACAATTTATTTTTTGTTTTGGATGATATTTAAGACATCAGGGTTTCTTGAGATGCTGAACTCAATTCTGCTATTCTTTTTTATGTGAAAAAATTTATAAAGCTAGTTTACTTGAAGACTTGAAGCTTCTTTTAAATTAAATTGAAGAAATATGAATAATTCTTTAACGATTTTATTTTTCCTTTAATCTACTCTCTAAAATAAATGAATTAGTGAAAGAATCATGGCGATATCATTTTCCAAACTCAAGATAAAAAATAAAGGATTTTCAAGGTATTTTATTTTATTTCTCAAAACCTAAGGCCCATTGGACGGAACGCTCGGACACGTGTCGACTATTTTTCGATGTAGAATCACCAGAAAAAAAATGGGCCCGATCGACGACCCCATAGCTGTGCCCTCCCTTTGTTAGTGGAAAAATATATGGCATATATAACATAAGGTATGCTCCAACAAACAATTAAAACACGTTAATAACTAACAAACTGCTCATGCACTTTCCTCATTTTTTTATTCTAACTTTGATTGGTTGATTTTAAGCAATGCTTAATAATGTTTCAATGTTCGATGAATCGGTTGGTTAACCAACCAATCAAATTCACAATCAGAATGGTGGGTGGGGGGGGGGGGAAACATAAGTAGTCTGTTGTTAGCTATTGACGTGTTTCAGGTTCTTGTTGGAACAAACCTTATACATAACCTTATAATTGAAGATAAATTTTCAACAATAGATTGAAATAAAGATATATAAAGATATTCTGGAGTGATACTTTTGATATGTTATCCGGATTACTATTATCGGTTTTTAATTTTGTTTCTGCAACTATTGAGGCATATGATGAAAATGGCTTGTTTATGAAAAAGAAATACCTATTATCTAAGTTCTAATGTGGTTCGAAAATGCAATAAATACGTTCTCCAATTCCATATATGATGGGTAATTGTATGATTTTGTACTTTACGTTATGATAACGTCTCTTGTGGCACTTAGGATTTGCTATTTTCTATATAGAGTCTCTATAGTGTGCCTATGTGTTAGTATCAATCGTTTCCTATGTAATAACTGAAATGTAGCAGAATAAATCTTTACTAAAGAGCCAGATTGTGTTTTAAATTTTTATGGATTTTGAAGTCTTGATCAATCTTTATTAAATCGAAAGAAATTTAAATATTCTATGAAGGTTGCCAAGATTTTCAAAAGTCAACACGTCATTAAGTGTTTGCGTTTCCTGAAAGGATGAATGCGCTTTTCAGGACCTAAGTCTAGTGTTGAATGAATGCATTTTATTGAAACAGAAATGATAATGGACTTATAACAGTCTGGGTTAGATGTGTTTATGGGTTTTTCGCATTCGAGGCGGCCATGCACTCAAGTACCGCAATAACTAACATATATGTTGTGTATTATATTCCCCAATAAATGAAAATTTTCCTAGGAAACATTCTCCCAGTAGTAGTGTGATAATAATCAAATCGTCTTTACAGAAATTTAAAAAAAAAATTAAAATTTCAATGTTTGCCAATGTTCATCCATCAATAAATCTAACGGAAAATTAAAGTTGATATCTCTCAGAAAACAACCACATTGTGGAAATTCACGCAGCAAAAATATAGCAGCCATAAAAATGATTGCTGTCAAAAAGGCTACTCCGCTAGAATTGAAGCTGCAGTGTTTTCTGCAAACTCATTTTCTCAATAATTGTTTATTAAGAAGGATAATATTCGTACCACTTCGCTCTCAAGTTTAGTCAACAATTCATCGAAATGGATGAAGAACATAATTGAGTCGACCAAGAAATATTATTGAATTATAATATCGAGAACAATAATATCCTTCGTAATAATAAATTAACCATAAAATGACTCCCAAAACGCTGTCGCTTCTATCCTAGCGGCTGCCCCTTATTTGCTACAAGTGCTTCTATCCAATGATGTTGTTTTTGGAAATGCAATTTAGTTTAATTACTACTTTCCAACGATAAATTTAAAGAAAGAAATATAAAAGGTCCCTAACGGAGCAGTATACCTCATCGCATTAGTTTTTAAAAGAATATTCAAGTGATCATAATTCAAAAATTAGGGTCCAATTTATTATAGGCCATATAAACATCTTCATTATATCATCATGTATATTCGAAATACGGCCAAAATCTCGACTGTTCAGTGACGTACCTACATTGTCTTGGAGTTATGTGAAAGCGGAGCAAACTCGATACCTCCTCTCGGAACACAGATATATGAATGTAAATGACAATTACTGACAAAAAAATTCAGCAAAGGAAATTATTGTAATTGTGAAAAAAAAGTTTTAAGTTTTATGTGACGCCCCAATGAAACATTGGTCTTTTAAAAAAAAGTCCATTTCTAATCAAAGTAGGCAGGGTGTTGAAAGGAGTGTAATGCACGCCCCGCACTTGATTTTCCGCGTGTATTCATAAAATTGAAATGGTGACTCTTAATATAATTATAATATAAAGGCCCGGGATAGACGAATGTGGTAGAGAGCTACCTGGGTTGACTTTTATTTCGCGACGGAACCACGGAATAAATCTCGTCATTCCCACCATAGATAGAACAACCAACCAATCAATTAAACTCTCCTGTAGTCTCCGAAGAGGGGTTCCGAATTAAAAAAAAAAAAAAAAACTTCGGTTTTTTTAGAAATTAACTTATTGCTTTCTATAAATTATCTCCCGCCACTAAAAAGTAAGAAATAAAAAAGATTTTATAAAAAAAAAATTAAACCGACTTCGAAAACTAGGAAACATTAAAAATAAATGCACTAAAAAGTATGAAATAATTACCTTCTGATTTTTATGCATACATGGCAAAATCGGAAATGGTATAAAAAGCGAGAAAGTGCAATAAAAGGAAAAAAATTATTTTGATTTGTACGATTACACAATAACTCTTAATAAAAAGTATTAAGTTGAAATATTAAATACCATGTTTAATACATCACAATCTTTTCAGAGGCGGCGCAAAATTTAAAATTGTTAACCCTAAATACTATGAAAAATCTATCGATTTTCTATTTGGCGTCGCCTCCGAAAAGATTGTGATGTATTAAACATGGTATTTAATATTTTAACTTAATACTTTTTATTAAGAGTTATTGTGTAATCGTACAAATCAAAATAATTTTTTTCCTTTTATTGCACTTTCCCGCTTTTTATACCATTTCCGATTTTGCCGTGTATGCATAAAAATCAGAAGGTAATTATTTCATACTTTTTAGCGCATTTATTTTTAATGTTTCCTAGTTTTCGAAGTCGGTTTAATTTTTTTTTCATAAAATCTTTTTTATTTATAAGACAAGTAATGAATCAGTAGACAGAATATGCAGGCATGTCATATTGAGAACAATAATTGTTTATATTGTACAAATAGACAAATGTTGAGCAATTGTTTGTCCACTGTCTATTGTCATACACTATAGGCCAGCTAGCATGTGCCAAAAGTGTTTAAAGATTCCTAAAAATTCTTAAATACGTGTAAATACCTTTTCCGAGAACAGCCAATGTCATAATATTTGCAGAATACCATTTCTCATGAAAAGCAAGAAGTTCATTTCTTACATTTATCCCCTTTTCTTTAGGAATAGTATCAAGTGTAAGTCTATTGCCTAAAACAACAAAAATTTATGCATATCAAATAATCAACATGAGATACACTTTTTTCCCTCTTTATTAATATAAAAATGTCATAGTGAAATGGCAATACAAATCAAATTTGCACCAAAAACATTATATCAAAGAGACTAATTAATAATAGCAAGGATTTAACTTCCATATTATTTACTTAAATATTTTACAAGGCTTATCTTTTATATGCTTAGTTTTTGGGCATAAGAGAAAAGCTTTCATCTTAAGTTCTATAAACCAATTGTCAAAAAATAACCTAACATTATAACTTAATATATTATACTATTTCAAGTTATAACTTTTTATTTATTATAATATATAAAAAGTTATAATACAACTATTTATATATTATATAACTTTTTATAATTAATTTTATTATATTGTAACTTAATATAATATAAACTAACATAATCTAATGATTTTGATTAAACTCGTCATGCTTAATGAGAATCAAGTATTCTTAAACATCAGATAGGTTTCATCATCATTGAAATGTTCTGATGGGCCTATGACGGGTCTAGCAGGGATCGAATCGTGAGACCGGGTCTAGCAGGGATCAAGTCATGAGACCGTGACTTCACTGTTACCCCTGAGGCAATTCCCTCCTACACTCCTCTACTACCCGTAACGAGTCTAGCTGCGGTCGAGGCCAGTGCTCGTGACATCACAGGAACCTCCGAGGTGAAATTCCCATTCTGTCCATGACAGGTCTAGCTAGAGCCGAGGCTCACGCCCACATCATGGATACCCTCGAGACGCTATCCCTCTTCCTTAAATCCTGTAGTGTAAGTTGTCGTCGCCTTCTGATCGGACATCAAGCTGGTAACCTGCGACAAACAGCTGTCAACAACACCTGCCAACAACAGTTGATTTATTGACACAATACTTAATTTTTTTTTTCGATATTTAGGTTAGGAAGCATCCAGTTGCCAAATCTATTTTTTCCAGCTTGGATTTGGAAAATCCGTTTTTCCCAAGGGCAATCATGTGTCGCCTTTACACGTTAGGGTAAAACATTGAATCTATTTGTTTTAGCAAAAGACCGGTTAACCAAAATCATATTGCACCTATTAGCACTACAATAAATAAAAATTGTGAATTCTAATAATAAAAAAAAATGTAAATTATTATTATAAAAGGTATAATTTATCTCATTCATAAAATTAAATTTTTTGTATTGATAAGTAGTACTTTAAGAACATACGGTTTTTCAACATGGTTTGAGAACATTTCATAACCTGTTTCAGGTAAAATCATGTGCTATATACTGAATTTAATTGTTTGTTTATTTGTCTAGCGTCATTTTATGCCACTAAGGCTAATCGGACGATGCTACAATGAGAGTCCTAAATTTTGCCTATCCAGGTATAATTAGGATAGGGATCTTTAACGAGTACCCGACATCGTACAGGCTCAGACCTCCATTTTACGTCCTATCCGAGGGACGTCATAGCTAAGGATTTTTTACTCCCATTAAAAAATCCTACGGCCACCGCTGGGCGCGAACCTGCTACCTTTAGTATTGTAGGTTGCCATGCTAAACTGAATTTAATAAATATGTATTACTAGGTGGACCCGTGCGAAGCACTTCGCACGAAGATTTGTATCACATTTTACTTCTAGGTTTAACATAACTATGAAATGAACTTTTTTTTTTTTTGCCTGTTCGTACCCCCCCTCTCCCCCAACCATTCGGGCCTTAAAGTGAATTTTTTTTTCTACAGCAAGGAAGAATAAATTATTTTTCTGTTTAATAGTTAAGGAAGAACTTCATTTTCTGACGTTTTTCTCTACAAAAGTTTCCTGTAATCTTCCTGGAATATATGAAATCACTAAGAATGTTGCATAGTCTTGGAAATTAATCTTTCTAGATTCTGATTTTAACTTCCCTACTGATTTTGTTTTTTCAAAAACAGTTCATAAGATGCTTTTTACGGTTATTTTTCTGACAATGGAGGGGAAGATAGTCTTCTAAGTGGTAAGAACGACATCAAATAGGTTTCTATCCATGGAGAGGCAACAAAACAATAAGTAGCCTCGTGAAGCTGAGGGGCCTAACCCACTAAAACCAAAGTTTTAGAGGTGTAAAACGCCTGGCCCAAAAACGTGGAACGTGTATGTGTCATAAAGCCTGCGTATAAACCATTGAAATTCGTTTTTCTTATTTCGATACTTTAGTTTTCTGAAATTCCCGTTATAAAAAAGATAAGTTGATAAAACCAAAGTTCTAATGAATCACTATGTTACTATGAATCACCATAAATAGATTTTATTTATTTTATATATATTTTGGATTATAGTCATGGTCGGATCCAGCCGATTGTAAAGGGGGGGGCTTCATCCTAATGGGGGGACGCTGCAGCCCCACAGCGGCTGCATCCTAATCGGGGGAGGCTGCAGCCCCACAGCCCTTCATTTGGATCTGCCGATCAGCTTTTTCACCATTCCCACAACTGAAATTCTACCTGTTCTGCGCATTTTTGTTCTTTAACTTGCTTCCTTACTTTAAGGAAAATCAAATTCTATCTTTAAATGACGAAAAATTTTCCAGAGGGAGGAGCTCCAGCCCCCATAGCACCCCCCTCCCCTCAGATCCGCCAATGACTAAAGTATACTCCTGCTTATCCCTCCTCGTCGGAACGGATACATTGCCGTTTAAGTGAATGAGCCGGTCAATCCGGAAAAGTGTATAAAAAACCAGCAAAATATATTATTATAACTTCTATATTTCGATAAAACCCAAACCTATTTTACAAAGGCTATATATTTATTAATTAAAGAAACCTTTTTTGGGCCAATTTTATTTAACAATTTAAGAAAATTTACACTATCAATCTATTCAGTTTTCACTAATCTTTTTTTTTTTTTTTTTCGTTTATAAGCACCTTAATGTCAACTGACGAAATTTCTTGTCAAAATATAGGAAGCTATTTCTTTTTTAATGAAATGAATGGAGGATACGGATTTTGTTTCAAGATCAATTTTACTTCGAAGAGTTACTGGAGTACGGTAAAAAATAAAAAAATTTGGTGCGTGCGCGCAACACACAACTTTCACTTACCAACTTACTTAGAATAGAAATTAATGCGTTTTTTTAATGTCACTTCTCAAAGTTACACATTTTTCCACATTCATTTCTTATTTTTGTTTTCATTTGCTCTATAAAAAACACTAATTTATTTTATTAATAAATAAAAGTTTATACTTGTGATAATTCGGCAATGCAAGCATGATCCTCCAAGTCGTCTGATTTTATAATTCTCTATGTACTTGATGAAAATTTCATTTAGTTACCATGAAACAAATAATTTCCATGAAATGAACAGAATGGCTTTGATTATGAACAATGATCTGTCATTAAAGGCGTACTCCGCATGCATGGGCTCAACGTGTTTTATGAGTTGACTGAATATTTTTCTTTTTTTCTCCTCTAAAATGTTGGCTATTACATCTTTGGCATTTATATACATCAAATACCCAGTTTGATTAAAATCTTTGAAGCCGTTTTTGAGTAAATAAAAAAAACACGTGTGTGTGTGATACAAAATGATACAAAATTTATTAAGTAAAGTCCCCCCTCCGTTTGACCAATTTTGATGAAATGTCGGCTATCACATCTCTGGCATATACATCAAATACCCAGTTTGATTAAAATCGTTGAAGCCGTTTTTGAGAAAATCGAAAAAAATGTAAAAAGTTATTGAATAAAGTACCCCCTCCCTCTGGGCAATTTTGATGAATTTTTTGCTGTCACATCGCGGGCATATACATATAATAAATACCTAATTTCAGGTTCGCACGGTTTATAGTTTTTGAGCTAGTCTGTTCACACACACACACACACGCACGCGCGCACACACACACACACACGCACGCACGCACGCACGCACGCACGCACGCACGCACGCACGCACGCACGCACGCACACACACACACACACACACACACACACACACACACACACACACACACACACACACACACACACACACACACACACACACACACACACACACACACACACACACACACACACACACACACACACACACACACACACACACACACACACACACACACACACACACACACACACACACACACACACACACACACACACACACACACACACACACACACACACACACACACACACACACACACACACACACACACACACACACACACACACACACACACACACACACACACACACACACACACACACACACACACACACACACACACACACACACACACACACACAGTCCATTTCGCAGGACTTGGTTATTTGGACTCAGGGGACCCCAAAACGTGTATTTCCGTTGAAATCCGGAAGTGGAAATTTTTCACGATCGCAATACTTCCCCATACTATATATTTCATATGTAGGTAAGTGAAAGTATAAAACAAAAGACTTTTTGCCTACATTTTAATTTATTTAAGACCTATCGAACCGCAACATAATACAAATTTTAACAAAATTTTTCATTGAGAATATGACAAAATTATAAATGTTTTTAAGGATTTTAAAAAGAATTTTTATCTTTTACAGCGTCCATCGGTTTATACGAAGAGTCGGTTAAACGGGAACCGGCAAAGTGGGAGTATACTGTAATTGCTAAATGTGAGAGTGCAATTTTCCAACGCTACAATTAAGTCTAAATCAGACGAAACAACATTTTTAGAACTTAAACACGACAGGTCCTAGCATTTGCTGTAACGTAATACAATAAGTAGTTGACCACGTGCGGCGGAGGAGCCTAACCCAGGCGTTATCTCAAAAATGATAGGTTTTAGGGCTTTAAAACGCAAACCCCAGTTTAGTTCTGAAGAACTAAACTGGGTCTTAATGCTCGTATCGCAATCCATAAAACCCAATTTTATTCGTTTTGATCCGTTGAGTCAGTACGTTTAGGTCGATATTTTATTTTGGACCAAAAAATGGACACTGAGAATGCAATTCGCAAAAGCTCCGTGAAATTCTGAATCCAACGATACCACATTCGTGGCATTTGAGCACGGTAGGACCTTATAATTGATGAAAAACCGATTTTTACGCTTTGTGAAATAATATATGTGGGATGAAAAAAGATTTCAAGGTACATTTTCGCTTTCTATTGTGATTATACTAAGCCTTATGCCAATTATATTCTTTATTAGTTCCTTTTCCATTTTACAATAAAAACCTTTAATCCTTCTAAATTCTTTATCAAACAATTTTAAATTTGGCGTAAAGTTCTATTTTAAATCCTGTTAGGTTTTAGATTAGCTAAAACGTTTTTATCTTTATCAGTGAATTTCGATTTGACTGCATTAAAAATAATAGGATATAATTAATCAACGCACACAGCAACGCATGGTCGGGTCTGCTCGTTAATAATTATATTTTAATTAAAAACTTTAGTTCCATAATAGATTTCTGAATGATATATAAGGTGGTTATTATTGTACCTGGTAATCATCTTTGTCGGTTTCTGGAAAGGCATTAGAGACTAAAATTCGAAAACTAAGTTTCAATTTTATACGAACCAGAAATCTATCGATTTCCATTCCCGATATATTTACAAAAAGCAGTAAAAAAATAACTCGACTATTGATGAAAGTAGGATTTTCTCCCCTTAATAAAATAAATAAATAAAAGTGAATAAAAATTACAAAAGACTTTCAAGTTTTGCAATAATTATAATACTCTATACCTTATGGAGGATAACAAAAATAAGTAAATAAATGTTGATAAATCTATTTTCTGATAATTTTCTAAATTGCGTTTATACGCACAGTTGGTAAGAGAAAGTCGTGTGATGCGTTGTATATGTTTAAGTTTGTGAACATCTGATGAATAGAAATAGCATATTCTTAAACTAGTAAATACATTAAAATAAAAGAAAATTTAATAAGTATCTGTATTATATACACTCGATTATTATCTACCAATGTGCTTAATTAGATATACATATACACATCTCTTAGGATAGTGTTAAAAGATAGGTATTTCTATAGCCTATAGTTTTTCATAGATAATGTTACTAAAAAAGGTAGGTAATAATTCAATCAAGATGTAAGTAATAAGGATCGATGACCAGATTGTGGTTCCATGATTGAGTAATATTGTCTGGCCTATTCTCATTTGATGTTTTCAATATCAAATAATAAATACAAGTTTTATTTATTTTAAAAAACACTATTAATAAAAAATTTAATATGGTTTAAGAAAGCTGCAATTTTAAGAAAAATTACCAGTCCCAAATTTTGTGTATGGGTGTCCAGCTTTTGATATTGATCTCTCTAGTTGATTTAAACGCCATGAATCATTTTGAATATTTTTTTCATGCTCTGAATCTACAGCATTAATTTCACGATCAGTCACATTTTCAGTGAAAAGTGGAGCAATGAAAAACTGGGCAAATCTGGGGAAAAAATAGTCATTTTTATTTCAAGCATAAATAAAATATTAGGCACATCAAATTCATGAATTGATTAATCAATTAAAAATAGATAATCAATAAAAACTACTGAACTAATTGGGAATGGATGAAAATTGAACTTTCCTGTAATGATAAAAGTTTTAAAAATGTACTTTTACATATTACATTATTATTATATAAAAAAAATTAACAACATAATAAAGATCAATAAAATAAAAGGAGAGAATTAAATAAAGTAAAAAAACATTTCTGATCTTCCAACCAAAACAATAGAAAGGATAAAACGTTTCAAAAAATTATGAAGGGCTATACCTCTTACAAACTTCTCTTTCAAATTCTTCATAAATTTTTGCATAGCATTTCAATTAGATATTTCAAATAAGCATGGAAAATTTAAATGTAACAAAAATTATCTTTATGTCAAGAGTTTTCTAGTCTCAACACTTTTGATTAAAAAAAACAATTTGAATAAATACAAAAGAAACGATTTATAATAAGTTCAGTTTGCTAGTAATTAGAAATCGACCAAGCTTTTTTTAACCTATGGTTTAGAAATGTTTTTTTAAACTTATTTTAAGCCTAGGTCTGCCATGTTTTAATGAGCAAGCCATATAATAATAATTTAGTAATTATAAACTTTCCACAACTGTTGGGTATTAGGTAGGATTGTTATTGTTGGATTGCCAATACTGCATAATGCACTGGAATAGCTCCTGTCCGATAAAGTGCAAAACATTAAGCTGAGCCGCCAATGGGCGAGGAGCATGAATTACAGTGCCAGCATGAATGTGTAAATATATATTCAGTTTTTGAGGGACAAATAAGGATGATTACTAAGGTAAATTACGCAGATAATTTTCATTCAGGAGATCAGTTGCCTCCCTAATAAAACATGCCTCTTTATTCATATTCAACAAAGTTTGATCATGTGATCTTGGTTCTAAACTAAGTCTAGAATTGGTAGGAGTAAATTCAATAAATTGAAAGAACCAAATCTCCATTTGTTTTATTAATATAACAGAAGTTAAGGGTCATGTAAAATGATTAATTCTACTTAATAATAAAATAGGAATTAGGAGTCATAGGAAATTAAACAGAACTTTTACTCTTTCTATAATACTTACCTATCTAATGCACCATCCAAATTTTCAGGCTTAACATCAAAATAATAACAAGTGTGTTCTGAGGATGTATGAGCGTTACTACCTCCTCCATGTTCAGATAAATATTTTGAATATTCATTTTCCAATGGATACTTCTTTGTTCCGAGAAATAGCATATGTTCACACAAATGAGCTAGGCCAGGTAAATAATCAGGGTCACTCATAAATCCTACGAAATTAAAAATTTCAAACAATTCATTCCAATCAATTAGTCCAACAAAAATTAAAATCAAATGCTAAGTTATAAAACTTAGGATACCTGTATTGACACACAAGGCAGCAGCTGACTTATCCGTAGTTGGGTCACTAACTAAAATCACTCTCATACCATTACTTAATTCTAGGCCTCGGTAGTCTCTTTTGTCTTCACTTGATTTGACAATATTGTCATAACGTTTCTTGACTTTTCCCATGTTGGAACTATAACTTCTTATAAGCAACGGTGATCTATGGGTGAAATAAAAAAATTCAAAAACAGTAAATACCTCCTGAAACCATAAAAAGTGAACCCTTTTAAAGGAACATACCTACAGTATGGTGAAACTATACATGAAGGTGATGAATTAACATGACAGAACTGTTTTGCCACAGATCTCAATATTAACATTGCATAAACTTATGCCACCCATAGAGAAAAACAATTTAATATATGAAAACATTATAATGAAATATAAAATAATAAAATAACAGTCTTGAGGACTACAAAGATTATAATTACCTAATATAATAACTATAAATAAAACTCAATAAATTATCACATGCTTCATATTATGAAGATAAAATAAAAAACACTACAGTGATTCATAATGCTGACATAATTCAGCACTACATGTACAGAGGATAACCTGTAACAATATAAACTCCCAAATTTACAATCTCTTAGTTTCAAGCAAACCTGTGCAAAAAATTTTTCATTATTTTAAATACCAAAAATTCTGCTGTTGAAAATATGAATATGTATTAATATAGATAGATCGATAATTTTAATTACACTAAATTAAAATTCTTCACTGTAAAGTTATAAAGTTTATGTTAATTATTATTAAGAATTTTAAACTTATAAAGGTGACTATAATTTTAGTGGCAGTTATCTTCCATTACAACTTTTCGCTGTTATTTAATTTAACACATTTTTTTAAGGGCAAGTTTTATGGCAATACAACTTTTCGCTGTTACTGGTTAAATTTGACACATTTTTCTAGGTACAAGTTTTATTCCATTACAACTTTGCCTTGTTATTGGTTACGTTCAACACATTTTTACGCACTTTCATGCGATAAAGATTTTTTTATTTCTTTATTATAAAACATTCAAAAAGAAAATTTTGAGGAATGTCATTTTCCTTTGACTTCCATTTAAATATAACTGAAGTATTCTTAATTATCATTTTTATTTTTTTAAATAGTAAAGCATGTTCATGTATTTTCAAAACCTTTACCCCTCACTTAGTTGTCATTACCTAACAAAAACCACAACTATGTAAATAGAGTGTTGCATTGGAAATTTCTGTCATATAAAGATAAAATTTAACTTTACTAAACGAAAGGAGGTAAGTTAAAGAACAAATAATATGCACAAGTAAAATTTTAGTTTTAGGAAAGGAACATAAAAGTAAAAAAACATCAACCTAAAAATCATCAAATTTGGGTTTTTCTTTTGATTTCATGCATGAAAAATTAAACTACCAACGGATAATAAAAAAAATTTTCCTCCACCATGAACGATTACACCATTCCGAATAGAATAACATATTTGAAGTTGAGATCAGTTGAGTAGTCAAGCCAAAATTGAACATCAAAGATCGGTAAAGATAAAATTTAACTTTACTAAACGTAAGGAGGTAAGGTAAAGTACAAATCATAAGCACAAGTAAAATTTTAGTTTTAGGAAAGGAACATAAAGGTAAAAAAACTGTATTAATATAATACTTAAGTAATATTAATTTTCAAATACTAATCATCCACCTTCTTCTATTTGTTTAAATTTAAGATCAACTTGGCTAAGAACCCACCTAAATAGTTTTTTATATTATGAGCCTATGACAAAATCGACATTATCTGATGAAAATTTTGTTAGTAATATTTTAAATTCTTGTAATATTGATATTTAAATAATTAGAGTCTTTCAATCAGATCACGCTATCCGTAAAATATTAGCGGCCCCCTTAATGGAAAATTTAAGTTTTTTTTTTAGTTTTTCGCAAATGACTCGAAAACAATTCATCGCCCAGAAAAAAATGTCCTCCTTAAACAACCAGTACATGAGAATGAGTTGATTAAAGATAAAATCGGTTTTCGTTTCGCCAAAACTAATTATCGAAATTAGGCAATTTTTACCTTTCTGGCGGAAAAATGAGTTACGCTCATGTTCCAACGACTGCTCTTTGAAAAGGGTCTTCCGCAGCTTTACGTCTTTGGGGGCAGGTTGGTTACATTTTCGTCTAGCAAGGTGCTAAACTTCTATTATAGAATAGAATATATAAAAAATTATTTAGGTGGATACTTAGCCAAATTGATCTTAAATTTAAACAAATGGAAGAAGATGGATGATTAGTATTTGAAAATTAATATTACTTCACAAAAAGAAGTCTTCACGGGAAGTAGACAATACCAATAATTTTACGTCTTTATTTTTTTAACTTCACTTGTCAAATGCAAAAATTTACGTATTACAACATTTATTCGTAACATTTTTCATTTAGAAAAGTTTCAGAGTAACAGCATACATAAGTTAATAGGCGGATCTAGCAGATTATAAAGGGGGGAGCTGCAGCCCCATAGCCCTTCCTCTTGATTTGTCAATCAGTTTTTTTACCTTTATGTTCCTTTCATAAAACTAAAATTTTACTTTTTGTGCATATTATTTGCTCTTTACCTTACCTCCTTACGTTTAGTAAAGTAAAATTTTATCTTTGTATGACATAGGAATTTCCAATGGCTGCAGAACTGACCCCCCCCCCCCCCGCCCTCTCCCTGGATCCGCCAATACATAAGTTTCATAAAAATGGTTATTATCCGTTGGTAGTTTAATTTGTCATGCACGAAACCAAAAGAAAAACCAAAATTTGATGATTTTTAGGCCACTAAGCGCTACGAATAATTCCACGTTTTAATTAGTTTCTCTTCACCAGCACATAATTATAGGGGGGGGGGGTCAGCTCAATAATTTCCTTGATAGAGTCGGTAGAATCGAGAGGCTAAAAGTTGAAATAATTAGTCCTAAAAACAACTGTGGAGACATTTAAATCATCCTCCAACAATGTATTTTAAAGTTATTTATAGGCGGGCGCAATCGACTATAGGGTGCGCTAGTAGTTTTGCAAAATGTCGGAAAGAACGGGGATAGATAGTTGATGTGATAGAGATATTTGGTAATTTTAAAAGACCATTAATTGAAGGGCAGGCTATCCTTCATGCAAACCATATAATAACATGTGGAATAATACCTAAAAGTAAAAAAACAGTTATTTTGCAAGCCTTGTGCCTTCAAACTAGCAATCTTAAAAGGACTGCCCCATCAAATAAAAGTGGAAATCAAGTTTATTAATAATAATAAGCAATTTTCTTGTCATTGTACGTGTAAAGCTGGTAGTTCTGGTAAATGCGAACACATCATTGTAACTTTACTCTACGTTTTTCGGTTAGTAATAACATTAATTACCTACTCATACAATCATTGTTATGACAGCTTAGATTCTTTGTCATATTATTTATTTATTTGTCAAAACTTTCAGGCTTCGCATTGAAAACTTGGAACAATTAAGAACAACGGATGTAAGACAAAAATGGGGAAAATTAAAAAAGAAAAACAAATAAGACACTATGGTCCCAATGTTATTTGCATAAAATTAACATTTTGGAATAATAAAACGTCAAATACTAATATTTACCTGGATAAATATAGTCACTTTCTTTAAAATGAAGACTACATATCGTTATATGTTTCGAAACAGGCTTATCTATTCTTAATTTTACAATACACTCTTTAAGAAGCTTTTTATTTTTTGGAAATAAATGGAATGACACGTCTTTTGATTTTTTAATTGAACACTGAGGGACCGAGCAATACCTATTAGACATTTTTCAAATGATTTTTTGCTCGATCGGGTTTTAATTATGGAAAAATAAATTAAAAACGCCAAAAACCCTATGAATCCCAGGTAATGGACCGGCTTCTATCCCCGTTTCTCTAGTTCCTGTAAAGTAGCAGCACCGTCGCTTGCGCCCTTGAAAATAAGGAGTTGCTAAGGCTTCATGTTAAAGAATTTAGGCCGAAATTCCTTGATTGAACTTTATTCGAATTCTCCTTCTGATCCTGATCCTACTAATTTCATTGTTTTCCATCAACATCTATAAGCTTCATCGACTTGATGGAAATTGAGATCAAGCTGGTAGGTATAAAAAAGAAATGGAGACCAATTCCAGGGGTACAACTTTCTTACCGAATTCATAAAACAAAACAGTTCAAGCTGAAATAAAAAATATACAATTCATCAAAAATACAATACGCCTGACTATGGTTTTAGAAAAGGGACACAGGGCCTATTTGTGAAAATAAAGTATCACATGGAGAAATTGGGTATAATTAATCAATCAATTCTGCTGTAATAAACTAATATTATATTTTATTAAATTTGATTGGTTAAACTCGGATAAATTCCGTAAAAGTAAAATTGAATTTTTTTTTTACATTGGTTCCTCTTCTGCCAAAATATAGGGGGGACGCCCCCCCCCCCACCGGTGATGACTAAACCGCTCGGCTTCTTCTATCACAATGTCGCTATGTCCGTCACGGCAGCGCGCAAATCATTTTCGTGCTAGAAAAATAGTTTGCGTGAGAAACTACTATTTGTTTTTTAATGGCATCAGGCCTCTAAATTAGACAAATCCTACAAGACGTTTCAATAGCGCTAACCTGTTCATTCATGGAAATGGTATATTTTATGGCAATACTATAGTGTGAGGTGTGAACTTTTATATTTAAATACATATAGATTTGATAATCACAATGAATAATGCTCCTTGTGTAACCTTCATAATATAAATTGAGCTGTTTTTCATTTTATAGCAGTATGTCCAATTCTTGCTGAATTTGGAAGAAAGTATTTTAGCATGCAAGAGATAAGAATAGGAGATGGTAGGTAACAGTAAACGACATGGGATAAGATAAAAATATGGCAATCTCTAACCTTAGTAAATACATACCCATTAGTTTAGTAACTAAGGGTAGTGAGTTTGAAGTTGGCCCTGCTGCTCAATCTTAGTACAGGAGTCCATCATTGGCCTTCCAGGTCAGGGGAACACTTCCATAGGCCTACAGTATTGGTTCTAAACTGCAAAATATAAAAAACTGCAATATATATTACAAACAAACGTGAGTAGCAGGACATACCCTTGAGTCATTTCCCTAACAACCTCTGTGGAGGTAGGCAGGCCTTCCATCTGACTCAGGGGTCAAGTATATACTGGAATATCCATATCATATTTCGAAATATAAAAGAGATAATGCAAGATTGATATGTATGGGAAAAAAGATGTTGGTATGTATTTGTATTTATATTATATATGGATTACGATATATGTAAATAAGGCCCCGAAACCTTCACAAAGATATATTAATTAGATAGTATAATATTTTAAGCCCTCTTGAAGCAAAGTGACAGTTATAAGAATGGCCTTCCTGGGAAAAGTATTGGACTGGAACCAGAAATCTAGAGAAGATATCAAAGTTTATAGCAGCTGTCTCACAAATCATAGAAAACCATATACTCCATACCGGGTTTGTTTTAAGAGGAAGAATGTGTCATAGATTATGCAGACAGCAGTCCTTGTATACTAGGACTCAAAAGGACTCTTCTACAATGTAAGTGTAATTAATTATAATTTGGTCTTATACAAAAGAATCTCACAAGGAGGAAAAAGAGGATTTCTATGATGCATTAAAAAGGGGGATAGAACTCACCAGGTATAGTCAAATCGATGTGAAAATACTGCTGAGCTTGAACAAGAAGAATTATATCTCTATAATTTGCAGACTCAGCATCCATGAAAAAAGCAAAGAGACTAATCATCTTTGCCTTCTCAAGGGAATTAGTTTAAAAAAAAAAAAAAAAATCTTGGTATAATAATATTGAATATTGAAATGAAAGAAGAAGAATGGAGGATTCTAAATAACGAGGGTTGCAGAAGCAGATTCAGGAAACTATTTGAGAAATACCAGACCCAGATTACATTGTTGATATTAAACTTATCTGATATTAAAGAATACTACAATCTCCATCAACTTGACGAGTTTAGTCGAAGAAATTAGGATGATTTTAAAGAAAATAGTGATAATTTGTGGAACATACAAGTATTAAATGCCACATCTGGTTAGTCTGCTTTGGAAAATAAAAAAAAATATGTGGAACTTGGTTATTTTGACTCAGGGGATCCTAAGATGTGTATTTCCACTGACAACCCAAATTTTAAATTATTCGGGATCTTAATTTTTTTTTCTTACTATGTACTTCGTATATAGATAAGTTAAAATAAAAACAGGAAGCTGAATAAAGTAAATCGTTAAGGTAATTAAATGAAATTCAATAAATAATCCATTTATTTCTTTATTTACAAAAACAAAAAAACAAAACAAAAAATACAATA
This sequence comes from Aelia acuminata, assembly GCA_911387785.2. Classification (NCBI taxonomy): domain Eukaryota; kingdom Metazoa; phylum Arthropoda; class Insecta; order Hemiptera; family Pentatomidae; genus Aelia; species Aelia acuminata. The sequence continues at coordinate 134,943,439 of OU426978.1, read as the reverse complement.
TAACTATATAGAGACATTATTCTTTCACAAAGAATTCATTTAATCTCTGTAAAAAGATTTCAAAAATGAAACCTACAGGATAATTCATTTTATTCTTTAGTTTTACAGATATAATATTGCACTAATGCAAATGGACATTAAATTACTTTTTCTGTATGTTAAAATTAATAAACAATATAAATATATTTTTAAAATGAGATATAAATATGAAATGGTACAATGTAAACAAATTTACAAACTGAAGAATATTCAGATATTATTTATTAAAAATACTGACAGGCCAAATAATCAAAATAAGTCATGTCACCGAAGGTGAACCTTTTGTTGTGAAGGTATGAGAGCTCGTAATACAGTTGGAACTTGAGCTAATTTTGGCCTTAACCAAGTCGGTACTTTTTCACCTTGTTTCACTTTTAACTCTTTTCCATCATATTTGTATACAACACCTCTTGTCTGATCTCCATTCACTATCAACTCAGAACCATCAGGGTATGTAATTCTAACTTCACCAGAACTCATCTGAAATACATTCAAGTCCATATTATAAATATTTAAAATAATGAATGATACCAGTGTTAAAGAAAATAGTTAAACAACTTTGCACAGAAAACAAAATATATTACTGTTATAGGATGGCATGATAAAGGACTAAAAAAAAAAAAAAAAAAAAAAAAACCTGTACCACTACAACCCATAAGGGTCTTGGGTGCAGTACTATGTAAGGAAGAGTACCGTTTCTTGGTCAGGACGTCATAAAGGACTAGTAGCAAATGTAATTATCACATAAACTAGCTATTAAAGGTGGCCAGTCTGTTAATGAAATTATTTAGAGAGATTAAACTCATTTACAAAGATAGCAATTTTAAGTGCAAAAAACCATTATCAGCTCAGTAAATCAGTGAACTGAGTAAAGAGATGCTACCAGCAAAAAAAAAAAAAAAAAAAAAAAGGTCTGTAATCATTTCGATTAAGTTGCCACAAAAGCTTCAACATCAATCCCACCTCTTTCCATATCAATGCTTTTAGTGCTTTGTGAACACTGAAAAAATCAGTTGGTGAGAAGCAAAAGCTCATTTCAGTTAGTAAGTAGTTTTTTTTTTTTTTTTTTGTTCGGTACCCCTACCTGGCCATGTGTGGCATACGGGGGGTTACTCTACAGGTGTAACCAACCTATTCTAACCATGGTGGGAGGGTTGAGATTTATTCCGTGGGGCCTCCACGAAATAAAAGTTATCCCTCCCAGGGCGGATTCGAACCGCCGCCGTTCGGCTCGAGCGTGTAACAACGGGTCGCGCTCCTACACGCTCGGCTATCCCGGCCCTAGTAAGTAGTTATCATCCCATCTTCAAAAAAGTTGATTTTGCTGGCCTCTACTTATTATTAATACGGGGTGCTACTTGAGTGTGTCAAGCAGATTCCCTCACTTCCCCTCTTTTGTAAAAATATCAATTACTAGATTAAGTATCCATGAGACTGAACAATAAAAATTATAGGCCGAATATAAAAATGCATAACAAATCCTATTACTATTTCCAATGTCAAAAATTATCAAAGTCGTGCAACATACAAGTTATAGGAAGAAAGTGAGAAGATTAAAGATACATTATTAAAACCTTAGAAATGATTGATTGATTATTGCATTAACTCTGAGTTGATGTATGCATTAAGATTCTGGAAAAACAGAATCATAATTAGGATTTATCTTCCATTTTTAATTTTTATAAAATATATAGCAAGGGAGAGTATTACGATCTTGAAAAATGTTGACTTTCAAAAGAATTTGGAATATTTGAAGAAATTGAAAACCAATTTTCAACAGAAATACGCATATTGGGGTCCCCTGAGTCCGAATAATCAAGTCCCGTAAAATGGACTGTGTTCATGTATGTGTGTACACCAATCCTTATCATTATCAATTCAATCAAGACTAATAAATTTATGATGCTGTAATTTTTATTCTGGATTAAACATTATGATGATTAGCAAACAAGTTTTTTAGAAACGACCAATAAATGAAGTGTCAATATAAAATAACCCTATCTGAGGTACACTTGTCCCTTACTTTTTTGCATGTAAATCATGTTTATTCCCCATTTTTCCTGATTTCCCAGCTTGTAGATAGCTTGTTGATAATTATAATTAAATAATTGGAGCAGTATTAAAAGGAGATTTTTAACTAAGTCTTTCAATTGCAGTGAAATGACCACAATTGAAAACAAAATTATAGCAATACAAAATATTTGGTGTGATACTTGCAACACACAACTTCCATTTACCAATTTACTGAGAGTAGAAATCAACATGTATTGATAAATGTGTAAAAGCGATTTTTTTAATTCTCCACTGCAAAACTTGAAAGTCATCAGCACTTTTCGATTACCTATTATTCTTTTTATAAGGAGAATAAAAAAAAAAAATTAACGGTCTCATTAACAGAAATTTTAATCTTATGATTTTACTTTTTTTCTCCTCTATATGTATATCATACTCTTTCATATTTCATATTTAGCCATTTCTTATTACTAGGCATAATGAGAGACAGTTAATTTCTCTAAACAAAATCAAAAGTACTTGCTAAAGGAAGAAAATTTTTGTTCGCCACATAAGCCCCATCAGAACATTTCTATAATGATAAAACCCATCTTAAAGAATACCTAATTCTCATTAATCATGACATGTTTAATCAAAATCATTAGAGCCAGTTTTGAGAAGATTGTAAAAAAGTACAAATGTGATAAAATATATGGTATAAAGTACCCTCTCCGTATTTAGCCAATTTTGATGAAATCTTAGCTATCATATCACGGTAATATACTTCGGTATATGGACTCAAGGAAACCCAAAATGTGTATTTTTGTAGAAAACCAGAAGGATCGCAACACTTCCCCTTACTATGTATTTCATAAATAGGTAAGTGAAAGAAAAATTGATAGTGCTAAGTTTAATATTAATAATCGTATGTTTATAGTTACTATAGTTAATAGTTACTACAGTAAGTAATTAGAAAATGTGAAATACCTGAGTAGCGACACCAATATTGGGAACTGCTACAGTCATAACTGCTTTTTGTTGATTTGGATTTCCGCTTAAGGATTTGTTTTGGTTGAATGATTTTCCACTTGATTCAAAACTCTGAAACTATAAATAAAAGTTATACATAATAATAAGTATAAAAATAAATATGTACAAATTAAAATAAATAGAAAAACTAAAAACTATTAAGGGAAGAAATAAAACTATAAATAAAAACTAAACATAAAAATTATTGCTAAAGATAGATGAGATAGAGGAACTGTAATTTTAAAATGGAAATGCAATGGTACAGGAAACAGTGGATGTAAAAAGTAAAACTGGTGGAACCGCAAATGGTTCATCAATATAATAAGATGAAAATTGGAGGGGTCGGGGCAAAACAGTGCCAAACAACTTTTTTAACAAAAATAAACTGTAGCTGCAGTCTGCTGTATATTACTTAGGACTATAAGTCTATAATAGAAATGCCACCTAAATATGACAATAGAGGCTCTATATTGTCATATTTAGGTGGCATTTCCATCATAGACATATAGTCCTATGTAATATAAATAAAAAAAAAAAAGTCACAGAGCCTAATTAGAGGTTGTTTTAATGAACAAAAATGATGAGGGGGCTTCAGAATCCATCGGGGACAGCGATTTGCCCTTTCTGGGAAAATGAGCAATTAGGTAGTAATATGATTCAGCAACCTCCTGGCAACTAATTACAACCTGGAAAACCATACCATGATTTTGACTATGGACTGTGATTCGGGGAAAGAAATATAGGTTTTCGGAGCATTTTGTCTCTGAGCAGCCATAATCCGTGGACATTGACCAGTTTGTCACCATCCTTAGAAACCAAAAGAGATGGATGATGCCAACAGTGGGAAGGAGACTGCTAAATAAGCCACAAGAGTTTTGGGAAGTCTGCCACTGCATCAAGATCATGGTTAACAGCAACTGTAGTTTTACGAGAGAACAGGCTTGGGTACCCCCTCCAGGCTGTCTGAGCTCCCACAACAAACATTAATGTCTGTAAGAGGGCCAAACGACGAGGCCAAAAGTCTCATTAGGCCTACTGAGCCAATGGACATGACACAAAAACATGTTTTTTCACAGCAAACAAAATGATTATTAGAGTACATAATCAGAAATTAGAGGGAATATTTTCACTTATTTTATATTCACTGGATGTGAAGAAGAGTTGATTACCAATCCAAAACCTGAAAGGTTGCAGAATAATAAAATGTAAAAAATAAATAAAGAAGAAGTTCCTTCATTTTAAAAAATCTGGTGCATGCGCGCAACACACAACTTTCACTTACCAACTTACTTAGATTAGAAATTAATGTGTTTTGTTAATTGCCACTACCTAAAGTTACAGATTTTTCCTCATTGATTTCTTACTTTTGTTTTCATTTGCTCAAAAAAAAATACAAATTTTTTTATTAATTATTAAAAGTATTTACTTGTGATAATTCGACAATGCCATCATACTACTCCAAGTCGTCTGATTTTATAATTCTCTATTTACTTGTTGAATATTTCATTTAGTTTGTTATGAAACAAATAATTTCCATTAAATGAACAGAACGGCTTTGATTATAAACAATGGTCTGTCATTAAAGGCGTATGCCGCATGCGTGGGCTCAACCTGTTTTATGAGTTGACTGAATATTTTTCTTTTTTTCTCCTCTCTATGTTTACTTGATTTTTATCATATCTCATATTTAGCCATTTCTTATTTTTAGGCGAAACGAGAGACAGATAATTTCTCCTTATAAACACATACAAAGGTTCTTTATAGAAACAAAAATTCCCCTTCCCCATTTAAGCCCCCTCAGAACATTTTAATACAATAAAGCTTACCTGGTATTAAAGAAAAACTAATTTTCATTAAACACGACGAATTTGATGAAAATCGTTAAAACCGTTTTTGAGATAATCGAAAAGAAGGTAAAAATTGGTAAAAAAATTATGAAATAAAGTGCCCCCTCCGTTTGACCAATCACGATTAAATTTTGGCTATCACATCTTTGGCATATACATACATCAAATACCCAGTTTGATCAAAATCGTTAAAGCCGTTTTTGAGTAAATAAAAAAAACACATGAAAATGATACAAAATATATTGAGTTAAGTCCTCCCTCCGGTTGATCAATTTTGATGAAATGTTTACAGTCATATCTCGGGCATATTAATACATCAAATACTCAGTTTAATCAAAATCGTTAGAGCCGTTTTTGAGAAAATGAAATGTTTGCTGTCACATCGCGGGCATATACATACACTAAATACCAAATTTCAGGTTTGCACGGTTTATAGTTTTTGAGCTAGTCTGTTCACATACACACACACATACACAGACCATTTCACGGGACTTGGTTATTTCGACTCAGGGGACCCCAAAACGTGTATTTCCGTTGAAAACCGGAAGTCGAAATTTTTCACGATCGCAATACTTCCACTTACTATATATTTCATATATAGATAAGTGAAAGTAAAAAAGCTTGATGGCATAAAATTTTGATTTTAAAGAAGGACCAAACAGGTCCCTTTGTATGTAATGTATATTTTAAAAAATCTGTATCTAAATATTAACACAATTATAAGAAAACACATGAAAATTACTAAATACATATAAAGAATTAAGAAGGTTGATATAAATTTGTAAAATATTAAAATTTGTAAAATAGTATGTATATAGACTTGTATTGATAAATTGATGTGAATATAGAAAGAATAATCAATGAGGTTCCTCCAAGTACATTCCAACATTTTATCTGCAAAATGTGATAACCTTCAAATTGCGTTGCCTCATTCAATTCAGCAACGCAAAACCTGTCAAAAATTTTTATTAACTGTGTATTTCATCACACAACGGATTTTATCACATATTTCATCACCACTGATTTTAGATAAAAAAGTTCATATTTTGCTAGCGGAGATTAATTTAAAACATGGGACAAACAATCCTGGTTATTAATTTTAAATTGATAATTTTTCTATAATCATAGTTATTTATTTAAACATGCATAGATATTCATATCTGAAGTTCTAGATCAAATGTACACCGAAGTCTGTTTACCTTAATTTACCTTAAATCACATTATTTGTTAACTTTCTTGTAAGTATTGTGATTATTTAATTAAATATTACTCATATTTTTTAAAATAATTCTTATAAATATTAGACCAGCATTTAACATGATAATCCGAATTCCTGTTATTTCTGATTATATATGTACTTAATCATTTTGCTAGCTGGTACATTGTTCAGCCACAACATGTGGTTTTAAAATATAATCTGTGACAACTTTCGATCAGTTGAATGTATCCTCATGAAAATGGGCACATTAGATACAGAAGCATAGAAACTATCAAAAACAAAACATCACTTCACCTACTTGTTGCAAAATTAACTTTTGACAGACCTTCCTCCCATTTTAAACTCCCTAAAGAATGGTTTTCCTCCCTTAACTCATCAGATCTGGAATCTTAGTGAGAATACAAAGTCAAAACTGAAGTTTTATGAAGGTAAAAATTTTCTTCCATATTTTGTATATTTTTCCTGAATTATAAGAGGTAAAGAAATTGTATATATTATTTCTCAAAGCCCTTTTTTTGTCAATACGCCATAACTTCCTTAATACTTCATCAAATTTCATGAATGAGGCATAATTTTAAAGCTTTCCTTAACAGCTAAGCAGAAACATATACAAATCACTCATTTCGCCTTCTAGTGCGAGTTATAAGCGGAAAACCGCGGTCTTGGTAGTAGATGTTTCTAAATGGAGTCAATCTTTTCAGGTTTTCAAGGATAACATTTTCTGTAATATACATTTTTTCGATTAACCCATTCGTTTGCGAGTTGTAATTGAAAAACTGCAATTCTCAGCAAAAATGGTCGCAGGGCTTTTTCGAAGGTGTCCTTTTTTCAGTTTGTCGAGACGAACATTTTCGGTAATACACAATTTTCCGATTGTCACCGTCATTTGCAAGTTCCAAGCAAAAGCATGCGATTTCAGTCAATAGAATCAGCACACCCGCTTTCCGCGAAACCAATACATGGATTTAAGTAAGTGGCGTTTTCCAGGGTGCACTCTTTCAGTGACATCTATGTCTGTGTAAAACAAACCCACCAACAAACACTCACAGATGACCATATTGTAACTTCAAACATAGTGTTCAAAGAGGTCCTGTAAACATGTAAATACCTTCAACTTATGTTTCAATAAATAAATAATCTATAATTTAAAAACATCTATTCTTCACTTCAACCCTCACCGATGCCCATGACGCACTATACGAACTAAATATATGGTGTGCACTTTAATGAAGTGGGATTTAAGTAGGTTAGAGTGCGGATGTTTCGCACGGGTCAGCTAGTATTATTGAAAACATATCTTACTATTCGTGGTACTTGTCTATAAGCTTTTTTCATTTTTTTCACCCCAGTGTTTTTATGTACAAATTATTCAATTTTCGTTTGGATGATGCATAGCATGAACCTTTCAATTGAGAGAATGACTAATGATAATTTAAATCTTTTGCAGGAAAGCACTTTAAATAATATTTCTCCTTTTTAAAATTCATAAGTTTTTATTTTGTAGGCATATTTTTGTAAACTGTTATGTTTTCTATGTCAAAATAAAAAGGTATGAATTTTCCAAGGAGAAATAAATATAATAAAAAGTGCTTTACAGAAACATGTTCAAATTGTCGTTAGTCATTCTGTCAACTGAAAGGCTCATGCTATGCATTACCCAAACATGTACATTTATACACTGGATATAGTATCTAAAAGTGTTTGTGATAGACATCAGTGCTTCCAAAACATGAGATCTTCTAAGGAATTAATATTCAAACAATGCGAAAGCAATTCATCAATATTGTAAAGAAGAAACCAATACAGATGTTTTGGTTAGTAACTTTGTAAAAAAACGTCTAGAATCGCATGGAATGGTTACAATCATTACCATATGGTCACATGTTTGGAGAGTCCTGGGAGATTCTAGATCGTCCAGAACGTTCCACAGCCCTATGATATATAAGTGGGTAGAGGTGCCAGTCTAACCTGAATAGCAGATTAATACTGTTACTTTCAGTCACCATTCAATTTAACAGTTCCGTTATATTATATTATTTTGTCTGCTAAGGATCTTTTTCCTCACTATAATGTGACAATGGAAATATAAGACAGTGTAACAGGCCATAAAATGTATGACAAAATAAAAAAAGACAAAAGTATTTTTATACTGTTTTAAAAAAAGAGAAGTTTTGACAAATGGCTTGAATGAAATGTAACAACTTAAGATAAGATAACCCCAGAAGATGAGCCACAAGCTCGAAACGTCGGGAAGAAAATAATAATAAATAAATAATTATTAAATACGGAAGAGAATACTATATTATTTTGTTTCCTCATTGATTGCTTGATATTTTTTTTAATTTTACATCAATGAAAATTGCTCCAACCCGAATTAGTACTACAATATATATTATAAAACAAAGTGTACATTGTGCAAGCCACAAAAACTCAAAACTGAGTTCTGGTAAGCTCGAGAAAGTTATATGCTATGGTAGCACTCAATTCATGAAGAAGGTTCCGGTTTTTACCCGAAAGGAATACTATTGAAGATATAAGGGCAAGAAGTTCAACTCCTTCACGCATTGTCTCATTAGCTCAACAATGCATGACTGATGGACAAAAAAATGATAAATTTAGTTTGAGCGCACGGTAGCCAGATACTGCTAGTCGTTCATTATGGTTTTTGTTCCTGCTGCTCCCTGAAGTTAGGGATGCCAGTATACATTTCTCTTCTCAGTATGAATACTTTAGTCTATACTTTTCTCAGTGACAAAAACTCTTTGATTGTTGGTATAAAATAAAATTATGCAACTGATGCACACACACAAAAAAAAAACTATGTATTTTGAAAAAACAAATTGCTGAAAAATAAAAATCTAGTGGTTAAATTAGTGGAATATTTTTAATTCAAAGTCAAATTTGTTTGATTATGTAAAGCCTATTCACAATTTGCCTATGTAATTGTACGCACTGGATTTTTTCGTCGAGGAGCTGCCCCTCAGATTCATTAACTGAATACAGGGCACTGCAGAACAAAGAATCTTGTATTTTGTTTATGTATATTTTGAATCCAATGCGAAATGGGATTCTAATACACAATATTGCATAAAAGTGAGTTAGGGTTGTGTGAATCACTAGCAGAGTGGACTTATTTCAGGTTTTACTTTGGTTTCCAGTTTTTGTTCAATCAATTGTAGACAACTCAATTCAATCGATTGTATTCTATGATATAATTTACAAATAAAGTAATGCTTGTAGAACATTTCTTCGGATAAAGACGAAGGTAGGGAGAAAAAGGGCAGACGCTGTAGATGGGTTAGCCTTAAAACATGAAGTGATTTCGACGGAGATGGAAAAAAAAAGTCACACCAAGAAGGCTAGTTAATCAAATTCTAGACAATTTTACTTTTAATAAACTTCAATAAAAAAGGACTCAACCACTGATTTTTTGAAAAAAAAAAAATAATAATTGACTTAAAACTAACTTTTGAGATTTCAATCATTTTCGAAAAAGACAAAAAAGTACCTATTTAAAATGGAAATTAATAAATATAAAATAATTTATTATAAAACTAATTTCAGATTAAAATGTCAGTTTCAGTGGGAGCATAAAAAGCCAATTAATAAAAAAAGAGTGGTGGTTACTTGTAAGTTAGCTGACCTGCAGTAATTGTTATAACCTCACACTTACAGATAACATGAAGCCGTTTAGTGCCTTCCGGATGTAAATCGAAAAAGACCCATTGAGAGTTTGCTAATCTATTTTTAATTGAGCGTGAGCCTATAGCGGTGATCTAAAAAAGCTAATAAAGTCCCTCAATTCAACTGAAAAGGACCCCAAAGAGGTTCACTTAATTCATAGAAAATGTTCATGTGGCTTTAAGCCGCTCAGTGTGGCCCCAATATTACCTAAACAGGACTGTTTGGAGATTTTTTTATCCCTTCTGAGGGAGTGGAGCAAGCAAAAGTCGAAAGCTTTGATTATCTAACAAAGGTAATCAAGTCCCTCATTTTAACTAAAAGCGACACAATAGGAATTGGCATAAGTGTTTAGTAATCAATGATCTGAATGAATTCACATCCTCAAATTTGTTTCCTTTTTGACATAAGTGTTGCATCCATTTCTAGAAGGTTTTCGAATTTGAATGGACTTATTCAATGTTTGGAAAAAAACAAAAAATTCCAACCGACTTCCAATTCCAATGCATCAAGGAGATCGTGTCCGTACTAATTTACTTTTTAGAGCTAGATAAAGGGCTACTACAATTCCCAATAATGCAACCTCACCTGAATATGACTCATAATCGAACCAGATGCACACACAATTCCCAGAGCGACAATGTTGCGGGGCAAAGAATCAGCAACATGAATCCGGGTATTCGCTTCATCGCGAATACCCGGAGTGTACAAACACGAGTGTGTACTAGGGTAACTGCACCAATAGTTGACAGTTTAAGAATTAATTAAATAAGAAAAAATTATATTATTGACACTGTTTACCAATATATTGAGGATTATCATTGTTATGAATTTAGTTACGCCAACCCCTCTAGAAAACTGGGAATACAATATCCCATGATCTACATTTATGGTTTTTATAAAAAATGATTTCTTAGAAACTTATAAAATGAACCAATAGTTGACACATCAAAATGTAAAGGTTTGGAAAGTCAACATTTATGGTTTTAAACATAAATGTATAGACACATAAAATATATTCATATAAATAAATGAATACATACATTGATTTTTGATTTCTTATGATTTTTATTAGGTAATAAGGACTGCAATAAAAGTTAATATATTTTTTATTTATAAACTAGTAAATTCTCAATGGAAACATAATAAAATTTCCACAATTCAATTATTTTATGCACAAAAAGCTTAAATGAGACAAAACAAACATATTTAAACGAAAAATGAGATCACCCAGTTAAGTAAGTATAATAAATAGATTTTAGTAATGGCCAGGAGTTTTGTTTTTTTAATATTGGTTTTCCACAATTTTAGACTCTCCAATGATGGACTTCACTCTTCCAGTGCTCTTTTTTTAGACCATTAACGATGGCCACATTCATTGGCTGGATGAAATGTGTAGCATTTTGATTGAGTGCGACTAATAGCAAGTATTCACATGTTCTTTGCAGAATTGGGAAGTGGGGAGAGTCAGATGAGACGCGTGTCCCTGCAGGAATAGGATTATTGGCAATGCAATTACTTTTGCTCTCAATGATCCATGGATAGATTAAATTCATCACACTAGCAATACATTCATAAAATAAGACACCTGTCATCCAGCCATACTCAGACTTCCATAAACCACCCCCAGGTAGAACACTATTTGCTAATTCTGGCGGTAGTTGACATAGAAGTCAACTATTGAAATTATGGATTAATTTCTGTTCTAATAGTTGACACCTAAATTTAAGCCATAAAAAATTGTATAAATATATTAAAAAGGATATCAAATGATTCTCACGAACTTAATGAATTCCATAAACGTAATTAAAACATAATTGAACTCAATTAAACCAACTAAAAAGCTTATTTAACTTGATTTCCACCTTAATGACAGGAAGGGTAGCAGAAAAAAAAAGGTAACAGGGTAGCAGAAACCAAGTTTTCATTAGCCATTATAACCTCTCACAAATAAGCTTGATTTTTCATCAAACTAATGTCGATGGCAGCACAGCTAACTAGTATAACTTGGCAAATTACCGCCAAATTCTGAACCAAAATAATCAGCTCTGAATCTTATTATTCAAACTTTTGTAAAAAATGTCAATTATTGGAGCACTGTCAACTTATGGCACAGTTACCATTGGGCTTAAAAGAATTTACTATTTATTTAAAACAGAGTTTTCTTTATTCTTACCGTAAATTGCATTTGAGGGTTATTCTCCTTTGATTGGTTTAATGCTTGAGATGGCCTCCTGCCAATGATGATAGGGAAAACTGGTCCATCAGAACAAGTTGCGGTCAATTCAAGAGCACTTTCAATAGCTTTACAATGATCAATGTGCTAGAAAATAGAAATAAAAAAATAAAAAAATGAATAAGAGCATTAGCATGACAATCTCTATATATATAAGAGGCTTTGTCCTGACTGACAGAATCAACTACTAATGATAGAAACTTGAAGTTCGGAATTTAGATTTTAAACGCGATGTAGGTAACCACTAAGAAAGGAATTTCAAATATGTAACCCCTAAGGGGCTTAAATGGCGAAATTGTCGTTTTACTCTAACGGAAATCTATTGTTGAGATATTAAACCATATGTTTTTTTTATTTGAATAGACGGGCGCAATCGAATATAGGGTGCGCTAGTAGTTTTGCAAAATGTCGGAAAGAACGGTGTTAGACCTAGTTGATGTGATAGAGATAATTGGTAATTTTAAAAGACCATTAATTGAAGGGCAGGCTATTCTTGATGCAAACCACATATTTACATGTGGAATAATATCTAAAAATAAAAAAACAGTTATTTTACAAGCCTCGTGCCTTTAAACTAGCAATCTTAAAGGACTGCCCCATCAAATAAAAGTGGAAATCAAATTTATTAATAATAATAAGCAATTTTCTTGTCATTGTATGTGCAAAGCTGGTAGTTCTGGTAAATGCAAACACATCATTGTAACTTTACTCGACGTTTTTCGGTTAGTAATAACATTAATTACCTATTCACACAATCATTGTTATGACATCTTAGATTCTTTGTCATATTATTTATTTATTTCTCAAAACTTTCAGGCTTCGCATTGAAAACATGGAACAATTAAGCACAACGGATGTAATAGAAAAATGGGGAAAATTAAAAAAGAAAAACAAATCTATGACACTATGGTCTCAATGTTATTTGCATAAAACTAGCATTTTGGAATAATAAAATATCAAATACTAATATTTACCTGGATAAATATAGTCTCTTTCTTTAAAATAAAGACTACATATCGTCATATGTTTCGAAACAGGCTTATCTATTCTTAATTTTACAATCCACTCTTTAAGAAGCTTTTTATTTTTTGGAAATAAAAGGGAATGACACTTCTTTTGATTTTCTAATTGAACACTGAGGGACCGAGCAATACCTATTAGATATTTTTCAAATGATTTTTTGCTCAATCGGGTTTTAATTATGGAAAAATAAATTAAAAACGCCAAAAAACCCTATGAATCCCAGGAAATGGCCCCGCTTTTATCCCCGTTTCTCTAGTTCCTGCAGCGCCGTCGCTTGCGCCCGCCTATATCGATTTAACGTTACAATATTATTAAAATAGACATTCACATAAAATATGGCTACTGATCATTTAAACATTAGTGGTAATCAAATTATGCACACTGTGATTCCCATGATTAGGGATGGTGCGTGTTTATTTCGATCTCTTCTCTATATATATAAGAGGCTTTGTCCTGACTGACCGAATCAACGCAGAGCAAAAAGTACTAATGATAGAAACTGGAAGTTCGGAATTTAGATTTTAGGTAACCGCTAAGAAAGGAATTTCAAAAATGTAACCTCTATAGGGTTTAAATGGGGAAATTGTCGTTTAACTCTAACGGACACCTATTTTTGAGATTTTAAACCATATTTTTTTTTTTTATGCATTAAATAGACAATATTATTAAAATAGACATTCACATAGAATATGGCTACTGATTATTTAAATATTAGTGGTAATCAAATTATGCACACTGTGATTCCCATGATTGGGGATGGTGCGTATTTATTTCGATCTCTATCATATATTATCGCCGATACTCAAGAAAAATGTTGTCATTTTCGGCAAATTGTAGTACAACATGTCATCCAAATTGGGACAAATTTTCTGCGTTTGCTCAAAATGATTAAGGTAACAATTATTCTGATTTCAGTAGTTATTACACTCATATGTCTCAGCATTCAACCCATGCCGGATTTTTGGAACTAACGGCAGCTGGGGAATTGTTTCTTTACCTTTTTGAAGTATATCGCAATGATGAGCTTTATGCGGTATTTGGCAATAATTGTAATCCCACGAAAAGACTACGTTTTACTGGTACGCTATGTAATGGCCATTTTGACGTGTGTGAAGCTCTACTACCGCAACTTTCTGAGGAGAAGAAGCAAGTTAAAAGGCGACGTGTCAGGAACAGCAATACAACACGGAAAGACCAATTAAAATCAGCTAAAAAAAGTTCGGAATTTAGATTTTAAACGCGATGTAGGTAACCACTAAGAAAGGAATTTAAAAAATATGACCCCTAAGGGGTTTAAATGGCGAAATTGTCGTTTAACTCTAACAGACACCTATTTTTGCACTTCGAGAAAAGATATCTAATTTGGACTCATTTTAAAGATCTTGATACGACGAGTTTAACTCGAAAGCAATTACGGGGCGTCGAAAACCATGTTTTAAAGCCGAAAAATGAAGCTTTCATGAGGAGTAAGCAATTTTTTATTTCGACTGTTTTAGTGAACTCCCCATTGCGCGCCTCCCTCTCTTCTACCGAGACGGCAGCTTTCCCCTCCAACATTCGACCTCCCGGAAGGTCCGATTCTACTAAATCTCCTTAACATCAGTTAACATATTATATTAAATCAATACCAAGAATGATCACAGAAGTGAATTTAAAGGCTCGCGGGCGAAGCCGCGACGGGGAATGCTAGTACATATAGTAAAACAAGAATTCTTTAATTTCATAAAAAATAAACAGTCTAATTTAACATTTAAAATCAGAAAACATTTAATAAAGGCAATTTATATATAATCAAACTCAAACATAAATGAAACTTTAAAAATACCTTTTCAAAATGGTTCCAAATATCCCTTACATGGTTGGAAAGAGATTTTTCCTGATCCTTATTCAACGTCATTGTTGTACCATCAGAATCAAGCAAGGTAGTAGTACTACCACTTTTTGTTATCTTTTCTCCTGTAAAAATCATTTCTGACTACAATTGTAAAAGATATAATCTAAACTTATATAATAATGAGATAACTAAAGAGGTCAGTTGAGATACTGCAAACCCACAAAAGTATACTTAATATTTACTGAATATATAATTATACTATCACACTTAAATGGATTTCATTTTTATTACAATGCTAAATGGTGATCTAAAAATGAAATCCATATTAACTAAGGTTAAGGTAATTTGTGGGGAGCAGGTTAGCTCAATGAGCTCCTGGAATTCAAATCTGGCTATGGCAGGATATCTTTATAATTCTGACAAAGATCATCTCTGGGACCAAGAGACCCTTCTGGGGCAAGCCTCTATGAAGGGGGTGCTCCTAATTGAAAAATTATGGGGAAAAGCCTGGCAGTTGAGCATGATCACGGTCAAATCACCTACTGGCATGACCGCTGACCAAGAAACAATATTTCCTTACACAGTAATGAACCCCATGACCCTTCTTGGGTTGTAATGGTACAAAAATAAATATATTTAATGTATATATACTCGTAGAATATACCAAATATATTTGTTGTTTGGCATTATCTGCGGCCGACTCCTCCAATTGAATGAATATTAGCAAGTATAAGAAAGACCAGATGAATCTTGTAATCTATCATTGAACTTTATAAAATGTGCATTCATGTGCAAAGGTTAAAAAATCACAAAATTTAATAGGTAATATTCTATTTTTTTATTCATCATCCAATTTCTTTTGTTTTTTTTTCCAATAAAACTATAATAAGTTATTTTTCCACTTCATATAATATTTAATAGACATTTATTTGGTCAATGTAATGCTTAAGTGAACTAAGTGCCACACACCATATTATGAGAAGCATTATTTAAAAAAAATTATATTGGTTTGGCACTTAGTTCACTATGGTTTTACACCGACCATTTGTCATTTTTTTATATTTCCTTCATGGATTATTGTGGCAATTATAGGTATTTTTTTCCTTCAAGAAGTGTTTGCCAACACGATATATACTTGAAGTACATCTGTACCACAACATTTTCTCAACACTTGATTACCTGTGTAAAACACAGCTTCTATATCAGGATTAGGAGAATTTTCCATCAGTAAAAATTTAGCTTCAGATGTATAAAGAATTATTTTTGGAGTCTTTGCACGAACGAGAGCTATAAATCTAGAAGCGTATATGTACTTCTTCCAATGCTCAGGTGGTAATGTTTCCAAGCTATAAATGGAATCGGCTCCATCAGGTGGAACAGGTGGTGGTTCATCAGTAACAGGACATTTACGACCCACCTTGTAAATTACAATCTGAAACAATACATAAAAAAAAAAAAAAGTTAATACAAATTATTATTATGCTTTAATAACAAGTTTTTTTTTTTTTTTTTAAAGTTCATTTACCCTAAGCCCATCACTCGAAATTCTGCAAACATCAGTAACTCTTTCTTCTGACCCTCTTTTTTTAAATAGCTCCACGGTTACCTCACCATTATGTAAAATACTTAGAACAGCATTTTTGGTTTTGTGTCTTGTTGGCTGAAGTCGATAAGAGCACAAAGGATCTACCTCAAGCTTTTCTAAAAGCAATAAATAAACAATCTGAAAAAAGTTAGAAATTGAAGTGAAAAAAAAAAAACAAAAAAAAAAACACATCCTTTATCTTTATTAAGAATTAAGACTTCTGAAGTAAGAAAGTTGACTGAACCTGTTGGACTTCTGGAGAAAGAAAGTTTATTGAACCTGTTGGACTTTTATTCTCTAGAAGTCCAACAGGTTCAGTCAATTAAATAATAGGACAGGAATGAGCTAATATATGAGAACGTTGAATAGTGATTAAAAAAAAAATAAGATAATTAAATACAGAATAACCCATGGAAGAGATTCCTTCATTAAAGAAAATCCTAGGAGAATTAATGTTTTTACAAGACCAAACCGAATTTTTTTTATGCTACACCCTAATCCAGGATTTAGGAAATAAATATTTGATAATTCAGTAAGTTTTAGATGAAGTTATGGTAGGAACAAATGGTGTATCATAAAATACCCAGAATTACATACCTATCATAAAATTTTAACAGTTTACATGGAAAACAAATTTATACGTTTGAAAGAAACAATCAGTAGTTCAAGTTAATAACTACAATATACACAGCTTCCAAGATTCCAATAGTGTCTTTAAAGTTTTCCTGGAATAGCTAGTGGAGAATACAAAAAGACATTAAGCCTAAATAAATAATAAAAAAGTTATAAAGATCATTAATAAATCATAATCGAATTTATTTTTAATTTAAACGTACACCAACCTTCACTTTTTTCTGGAAAAACAGTTATTGAATGTTTACTTTTCTTGTCAAAACATCTGGACCTTGGATTTCCAAAAAAATCAAGTCTTCTTGAGCCAGCAGAATCAGTTTGAAGAAGTGATTGCTTAGTTTCTCCATAATCAAAAGGTTTTTTTTTAGATCTATCTTCAGACCTTGATAAGCATAATAAAAAATTAAATTTATGGTACATGCATAACAATGAGCAGATTTTGTTAAACTTGTCAAAAACTTTACCAAATAATGAAGCTTTTTTTTATTTATCTCTTCTTTTTCTTTCCTTTTTCATTATTTACTGGTTATTCCCACGTAAAAAAATAAGCAAGATATTTCCAATACAACATAGAATATACTTACTTAGACATCTATTATTATTTATTTTATTGCACTTACTGGTGTATTTTAAATTATTAAAAATACAATTACATCATATCATATTTATGACAGTTAATTTTCTCAAATAAACATGATTAATTTGAACTAATGAATTGCTGCAGACTGCAAAGCAATAGACTAATCAAATATAACAAATGAGTTAACAATTAAAGTATTACCTAGAACGAGAAGAATGACTCCTAATTCCAGAATTATTTGTACTCATTGTTCCCATTCCACTGTCCATTGATAATCCTTCATTCTGAAAGAAATCCACATTTGATTGAATTTACTTTTAGAAAATAATGAAGAACATGGAGGAAATTTATGGATCCATACTATTTTATTCATATATATATATATATATATATATATATATATATATATATATATATATATATATTTTAAAAATCAAGAAAAATATTTATGGGAGTTATCAAATGTGTCAGGTCAGTGCTTTAAAAGAAGGTAGATATGGCAGAGCTAGAAGTTTTATTATATCAACTGGATTTAACGTCAAGCTTCAAATTTCAATTGGATTTCAATTTAGATGTCCACCAGCCAATGTGCTAAATGGTCGTATTTGTATAAGTAAGTAGACAGTAAGTAAGATGTCATTCCTTTCACTTACAGCTAGAACAGGAGATAAGGATGTAATACTCCCTTCCCCAATGGATAGTGACTGTAAATATTGTACAGCCTACCTACTGCATAATATAATATGTCTTGCACAGAGTAAATCCTTTTGTGACCTCAACCCCAACCATTTTCTCTACAGTAATAAGGCAAACCAAACCTCCACCATTATGAATAAGTATTTGATAAATTTAATTGATTTAACTTTAAATTATGGACTTATTTCTTTTCAGCACAATCTATCTTTGTAAGCCCTGTTAATCACAATAAATTACAAAAAAAAAAATCACTTTTTGAAACAATTTAGTTTCTTGTTAGAACCATTATTCAGAAAAATACCTTCATTATCATTTCATTTCAAATAATTAATTTATTAAAAATACTTAGAAAAGTATTATAAAGTTCACACAATCATATGTCATATGTTCATACAATCAGTTCTAATACAAATCTAGAAGAAAAAATTTTCTACTTTTATTTGATGTTTCCTAATTTTGTTTTTGGTCATAAAGGGATGTTCTAAAATTTCATCTAACTGCATGCGCTCTCTTGGATTCTTTTTGAGTAGTTTATCAATTAAATCTTTAGCCTCGACACTGATTCTCGAAGGAACCTGAAAAAAATATAACAATTTTAAATATTTATAAATCTTATTTTTCTTGGTTAAAAATGAGAAATCTCAATCAAACATACCCAACTATTGAAAACCATGAATCTAATACAATTAATAATTACTTCTATATGGCTATAAACCACATTTACATATAAGTGCATGTATAAATTTCTGTAAAAGTTACAGATTTTTTTTAATACCTCATAGTCAGCCATCACAACTTTAGTTAGAGTGCTCTTCACAGCATCTGTGTCAAAAGGTGGTTTCCCAACAAGTAAGGTATATAGCATGCAACCTAAGCCCCAAACATCAGCTTCTAGTCCATGACTACTTCTTGTAGCTACCTGTAAATAATATTGAATATACATGAATTCTTTAGAAGATTGAAATTATATTTAAATTTTATTCATTAAACCTCAATCATAATAATGAATCAATAATATTTAAGTCTAAAATAAATACATTTTTGACACAATTTATACATTGAAAAAAAAGGCTGTATGAGTCAGATACATCAAAAACTGACCAACACAGTATATTAAGTTCGTTAACTGGCGGGGGGGGGGGGGGGGGGGGGAGTTACCTATAGCAGTGCTTCATCATTACATTAATATCATTTTATATTGATAATAACCGCATATGTAACAGAGAAAGCATTGTTGTAATAATAAAAAGCTCAGTGTTTGTTCAGTCTATGCTTGCATCATTTCAATTTCTTTATAATCTCTTGTATTCGTAATCCACACTAAGTTAAGTGGTGCCGAAACCCGGGACTTTGAATGTACCGAAATCATTTTTTTTGTGTGCAGTTTCAAAGTCAAGTGAGTAAGTTTCGTGATGGCTACTAATGCTTTGAGGCCAGCGACTCTGGAGGTACCGGGTATTCCTTCATTAGCCCAAGAGACGTTAGCGGGGGCTCGACTACATTGGAATGGTTGAAGATCAGAGTAGCAATTTCATAAGACCTAAGAAAGGCTATTTCAGACTTGGAACGATTCACAGTAGTGAAGGGTGAGTTAAATCAGCTGGTAGCTAGTATTGAGGCAAAAGCGGCAGAGAATTTAATTAACCCACAAGACAGAGAAGTGCTAAAAGCAGTGCTGGTATGCCAGGTGAAAAGAGGTATTTTGAATTACATTCAAGGGGATGAGGAGACCCCTTGGGCAGTTGTTAAGGAAAGACTAAGAAGGCCTACGGAAATGGAAGATGGACCCCGAAAGAGGACATTTTTCAGATGTTCCGAGAGACGAAATTACCATGCCAAATGAACGGGCAGTATGCCGCTAAGTTGCTAACTCGTTACAAACAAGTTGCAGAGAAAATGAGGGAGACCATTAGCGGGGTTGAAGTAGATGCCAGGATGGCATTTTTGTCGACCATCCTCAGGGTGCAGCTAACCAAAGAAACAGGAAAGAAGGAGGGATTCCCGAGAGAGCGGACATTTGTGGAGTGTGCACAGGATTTAATTGACTTAAGTTCAAGAAATGAAGACTCCCGGATGGAAATGGAAGATGTAGGATGGAGCAGGGTGACATACAGGTGCCCTCAGTTTAATTCTACCCCATTGAGAAGAAAAGATTCTACGTATAGAAGCAAGGAGAAACCTGTAAATGCTGAGAGAAGACCAAGGCAGAACAGGGCGAGGTTAAGTCCAAGAAGAGAAGAGAGAAAGTGTCATGGCTGTGGAAAGAGCGGTCATCTAGTGGCACAATGTCCCCGCACCAGGTGCTTTGAATGTGGGACAGAGGGACATATTGCCAGGCAGTGTCCCTACATTTACTCAAGAATGGACCAGCAAAGGGAGGAGCCTAAGGAGGTAAACGCCCAGAGAATTCACCAAAGAAGTAGAGCGCTTTCGGAATCGAATGGGACAGCCGAGTCATCCGAATCTGAAAGAGAGGAGAAAACATCATCCAGCAGTGAAGGCGAAGGAGAAAGAGGCAAAAGAAGTGGAAGACAGCGGGTGACGGCTTCGAGGAGCAGATGAGTGGTAGCTTGAGGAGGGTGGCAGCAGTGGGGCAACCCCAAGTTAGCAAACAGAGTTGAATATGGCGGTCTGCCCATCATAAGAGAGGCTGGAGTGAGGTTCTTAGTGGACACAGGTAGCTCCAGCACAATTCTGAGCCGTGCAGCTGCGAAGGAGTTCTCGCTGGCAGGAGGACTCTTCAGATTAAGGTATGTGCATGTAAACTTATCACTCTGGGTGGCCCTTGCGAGGTTGAGGGGGAATCGGTCATAGGGTTGGATAGGTGGACGTTATTGAGCCCCGGTGCCCCACGTGTGGTGTACACGTATGTGGACTGCACTGCCATGGAAGGACACCGAGCCAGGTTGTCGAGGAGTACCAGGTTGTACGCCCTTGCCGAGACCGACTTCCCCCGTCTTGTAGAAGAAGACGTATACCCCGCCTTCAGGGAATTTGTCCACAGGTAGAAGCAGGTGGTGGGCCCCACACACTTCAACATCGGAAGGGTTCCACCACCCGATCTCGGCGAGACACCAGAAGATTAAGAAAGCGGAGACCAGGAAGGCTGGACCCGCCGGACAACGGAGGAGGGACCAACCGGACGGATGCAGACCAGGTGCACTGGAGAGGACCGGACGGATGGAGAGAAATGGCCAGATGGAGAGCACCAGGAGGGCTGGACATCTACCCGGTGAAAGAGATAAGGTGCAGCCCCATCTCAAGGTGCACATCTGTGAAGCCGTTCACTGGGCTGCACCATAGTATCAGTAACCCAAAATTGTGCCCAAATTAAAAGTTCCCACAAAGTTGTACAATAAGATAATTAAAAAAAAATGAAGTGTGTTTTATTGGTAGCGGTGGGCATACGTATACCCAACATATTGACCCATTCTGGTAACGGCTGGGAAGGGGAAAAAAAAAAAAAAAAAAAAAAGGATAGGTGGACGAAGGGGAGGGATACTTTAAAAGTACACATTGTAAAGGAAATGCCCCGCGAGTACGAGGGTATCATAGGCTGCGGTCTTCTGGGAATAGCGGGAGTGCGGCTTTACAATACCAACAATGGAAGGTCTGTATCGGGTTGAAATGGCATCGCGGCCATAAATTAATGTGGGACAGCGGAGAGAAGATAGGGGCGATTAGCCAGTCAGAAGACTGGAAGAAGATACTTAGGAAGGAATATAGAGACATTTTCTTTAGGTAAATGGATGTACTAGGTGCAACGCATTCCCGGATTTTACGAAGCCCTTCACCGTAACTACGGATGCTAGTGAATATGCAGTGGGCACGGTCCTTTCCCAAGAAGTGTTGGGAGGAGATAAACCTATAGCTTTTGCTAGCAGACGTTTGACTGTTGCCGAGACGAGATACAGCGCACTAGAAAGAGAGTTGTTGGCCGTTATGTGGGCCGTTGACCACGGGATCAATACTAGTAACAAGTAGCAAATACGGGAGAAGTCGTACCACTACTATTTGGTCGCAACCAGGAGTGCGAGAAGGATTTATTTGCAAAACATTAACGGATGTGTCAAAGCCGGGGAAGAACCACCACCTCTATGTTGGGAATGCAACCGTCTGAGAAAAGATTAAAAGATTATGGAAAACCAAGCAGATTGGGAGGACCGATTGTTCATGCGGAGTTCCATGATGGTAGAAACGCTTCAAGATGTGGACTAACAGAGGGAGGTAGCATTGGCATACCACCAGGGGAAAACAAATCATCGAGGGGAACACGAGACCTTACGGGCATTGAAGAGAAGGTATTTTTGGTGGGGAATGGCGAAGACTGTGAAAGATATCGTCGGGGTGTGTGAAGTCTGCTTAACCCGCCATTGGTCGCTGCGTGAGAATTTCTCTCACATATTTTGTTTTGGGAAACGGCTCTTGGTGCTTCCGAAAACCTCCCCTCCTCACTATCTGTAGTTCACAGACTCACACCCCTCCCTGAACTATCCCCACTCCTATACCAAGCCTTATACCTGATCCAGCTTCCTTCCAACTCCATCCGATCTCATGAGAGATTCTCTCACGCGCGACTGTCAATGATATATTTAATTGAGAGTTTTTCTCAACCGCGACGGTCAATGTGACGTGCAACTGAGTGTTTCTCGTGCATCAACTTCCAAAATCTTTTCTTTAAGAGAGAAAAATCGCACGAGCTTGGAAGATGTCAATTTCATTATTAGATAAGTTTTTTTTTCTTCTCCGTTTTCCTTCTCTTAGGTAAAGTAGTGGTTGTAACATACAATTCACTTTCTATACCTTCCATATTTTTTCCTGTTTTAGAAAATTATGTTTGGATGGTATGACCTGAGTCAAACATAGAAGATGTGGAGGACAATGTTGCTGAAAACCGTGCAGACAGCCGGAATTAGTTACTTTTAACAACCTTACAAAAGGGAGACTAGATGTGGTAGACCTCCTAACATCATATTACAATGCGTCAAGATAAGTTGTAGATGGCCACTCACAATTTTCTTTTCAATAATGAACATTGGGGTAATAAACAGCCAAATTATTTATTATGCTAACACTCGCCAAAAAATCGATAGAAAAGATTATATAAAGGCACTTGCATTCAAACTGATAAAACCATACCAAATAACAACGTGTAATATCCAAAATTTATCAATGGACGTCAATCAATGTTAAACAGTAGTTTTGAATGATTACAGTTGTTTTATCCTCTTAATAGAAAATTGTTTTTTCAAGATTTCATAATTTTTACTAATAATTGATCCTTTTGTAAGTAGAGCTTTATTGTTAAAATTCAAACTAACGTATGATTAAAATAAAAAAATAAAAATCTGGTGCGTGCGCGCAACACACAACTTTCACTTACCCACTTACTTACATTAGATTAGAAATGAATGCGTTGTGTTAATGCCACTTCCCAAAATTACACATTTTTCCACATTCATTTCTTACCTGATATTAAAGAACACCTAATTTTCATTAAACATGGCGAATTTGATGAAAATCGTTAAAACCGTTTTTGAGATAATCGAAAAAAAGGTAAAAATCGGAAAAAAAGGTATGAAATAAAGTGCCCCCTCCCTTTGACCAATTTTGATGAAATCTGTGCTGTCACATCGCGGGCATAAACCAACACCAAATACTGAGTTTTGTCAAAATCGTTAAAGCCGTTTTTGAGTAAATAAAAAAAACACGTGATAATGAGACAACATTTATTAAGTAAAGTCCCCCCTCCGGTTAATCAATTTTGACGAAATTTTTACAGTCATATCTCGGGCATATTATTACATCAAATACTCAGTTTAATCAAAATCGTTAAAGCCGTTTTTGAGTAAATAAAAAAAACACGTGAAAATGATACAAAATTTATTAAGTAAAGTCCCTCCTCCGGTTGATCAATTTTGATGAAATTTTTACAGTCATATCTCGGGCATATAAATAGATCAAATACTGAGTTTAATCAAAATCGTTAGAGCCGTTTTTGAGAAAATCGAAAAAAACATAAAAAGTTATTAAATAAAGTACCCCCTCCCTTTGAGTAATTTTGATGAAATTTATGCTGTCACATCGCGGGCATATACTTACACTAAATACCCAATTTCAGGATCGCACGGTTTATAGTTTTTGAGCTAGTCTGTTCACACACACACACACACACACACAGACACACACACACAGACCATTTCGCGGGACTTGGTCATTTCGACTCAGGGGACCCCAAAACGTGTATTTCCGTTGAAAACCGGAAGTCGAAATTTTTCACGATCGCAATACTTCCACTTACTATATATTTCATATATAGGTAAGTGAAAGTAAAAAATTCTGTGTTAGAGAAATTCTCATGTGCGACCATCCATGTTAAAGTTGGTCTAGCGTCCAATGCTGGGTTAAAAACAAAATATGATAGACATCCACTGAAGGGGTTGCAGGAAGAGACTCCAACACCGTCTGCACCGTTGAGTGACCTAGAAGTGGATAAGTTTACGTGGAAGGGAAACAGATCGGTAACGATCATTGATATTTTCAGTAAAACGGCCATGGCCAACCCCATAAAGGAGCGGTCGTCGGGATCTGTGATGAAAGCCCCCCATACATGGTTCCAGTTTTATGGTACACCCTATAACATCTCATCAGATGCGGGGTGGGAATTCGATAACAGCAGCGTTGCAATGAAGGATCTGGATATTCATTGGCACCTCAACACACTAGGTCATCCCAAGAGTAGGGGTGGTGTTGAAAGGCTGCATAGCACTCTAAGTGAGCACCTTAGAGTATACCAGGTGGATAAAGGACTAGCGGCCTACAATCACTCGATACATACGAGTACAGGATTCGCTCCTTTCGAGATGCTCTTCGGGTTGCGTGTAAGAAAACAGGACAGTGGAAGTACTGTAGTGGACAAGGAAATCTCTCAAAACCTAGTAAATAACCGAATCCATCTCGGAATAATTTGGGAAAAAGTGCGAGGGAGAATGGAGGCTGAGAAGAGCAGGAGGGTGGCTAGACAAAATTCCAAAGTCAAGGATGTGATGGGCAACTTGAAAATTGGGACAATTGTATACAGGCAGTTAAGTTCCAACCGAGGGAAAGATGTGACGAGGTATGATGGGCTATTCAGATAGACAGGGGCCATTGAATTCAGAGGGGTAGTTATCAGGGAACATAACATTGTCACCATTGAGTGTCAAAGAACCAAGAAGGAGACGGAGAGTTCATATCGAATAGCCCAAGCTTCCTGCAGGAGTCGATTAACTATGAATTTTATTATGTTTATTTTTTGTTACGTTTATGTTTCTTTTATTTTATTATTTCAGCTCTTTTTTGAAAACCATACAATTTAAAGTTTTTTGAGAAGTTCAACATTTGCCAAGAAGTAGTAACAGTTTTTTTTTACTTTCACTTACCTATATATGAAATATATAGTAAGTGGAAGTATTGCGATCGTGAAAAATTTCGACTTCCGGTTTTCAACGGAAATACACGTTTTGGGGTCCCCTGAGTCCAAATGACCAAGTCCCGCGAAATGGTCTGTGTGTGTGTCTGTGTGTGTGTGTGTGTGTGTGTGTGTGAACAGACTAGCTCAAAAACTATAAACCGTGCGAACCTGAAATTCGGTATTTAGTTTAGGTATATGCCCGCGATGTGACAGCAAAAATTTCATCAAAATTACTCAAAGGGAGGGGGTACTTTATTTAATAACTTTTTACGTTTTTTTCGATTTTCTCAAAAACGGCTCTAACGATTTTGATTAAACTGAGTATTTGATGTATTAATATGTCTGAGATATGACTATAAAAATTTCATCAAAATTGATTAACCGGAGGGGGGACTTTACTTAATAAATTTCGTATCATTGTCACGTGTTTTTTTTATTTACTCGAAAATTGCTTTAACAATTTTGATCAAACTGGGTATTTGATGTATTTATATGCCCAAGATATGACTGTAAAAATTTCATCAAAATTGATTAACCGGAGGGGGGACTTTACTTAATAAATTTCGTATCATTCGCACGTGTTTTTTTTATTTACTCAAAAATTGCTTTAACGATTTTGATCAAACTGGGTATTTGATGTATTTATATGCTCGAGATATGACTGAAAAAATTTCATCAAAATTGATTAACCGGAGGGGGGACTTTACTTAATAAATTTTGTATCATTCGCACGTGTTTTTTTAATTACTCAAAAACGGCTTTAACGATTTTGATCAAACTGCGTATTTGACGTATGTATATGTTAAAGATGTGATAGCCCGCATTTCATCAAAATTACTAAAACGGAGGGGGCACTTTATATTTTGACTATTTTTACTTTTTTTTCGATTTTCTCAGAAACGGCTTTAACGATTTTCATCAAATTCGTCATGTTTAATCAAAATTAGGTGTTCTTTAATATCAGGTTAGCTTTATCATTATTAAAATGTTGAGGTGGGGCTTAAATGGGGTAGGGGTCTTTTTTGTTTCCTATAAAGTACCTTTGTTTTTGTTTATATGGAGAAATTAACTGTCTCTCGTTACGCCTAAAAATTAGAAATGGCCAAATATGAGATATGATAAAAATAAAGAAAACATATAGAGGAGAAAAAAAGAAAATATTCAGTCAACTCTTAAAACTCGTTGAACCCACGCATGCGGAGTGCCCCTTTAATGACAGACCACTGTTCATAATTAAAGCCGTTCTGTTCATTAGAGAAGTGGCAATTAACAAAACGCACTAGTTTCTAATCTAAGTAAGTTGGTAAGTGAAAGTTGTGTGTTGCGAGCACGCACCAGATTTTTTATTTATTACTTTCACTTACCTATATATGAAATATATAGTAAGTGGAAGTATTGCGATCGTGAAAAATTTCGACTTCCGGTTTTCAACGGAAATACACGTTTTGGGGTCCCCTGAGTCGAAATGACCAAGTCCCGCGAAATGGTCTGTGTGTGTGTGTGTGTGTGTGTGTGTGTGTCTGTGTGTCTGTGTGTGAACAGACTAGCTCAAAAACTATAAGCCGTGGGAACCTGAAATTGGGTATTTAGTGTAGGTATATGCCCGCGATGTGACAGCAAAAATTTCATCAAAATTGCTCAAAGGGAGGGGGTACTTTATTTAATAACTTTTTAGGTTTTTTTCGATTTTCTCAAAAACGGCTCTAACGATTTTGATTAAACTGAGTATTTGATGTACTAATATGCCCGAGATATGACTGTAAAAATTTCATCAAAATTGATTAACCGGAGGGGGGACTTTACTTAATAAATTTTGTAACATTTTCAGGTGTTTTTTTTTATTTACTCTTAATCGGCTTTAACGATTTTGATCAAACTGGGTATTTGATGTATTTATATGCCCGAGATATGACTGTTAAAATTTCATCAAAATTGATTAACCGGGGGGGGGACTTTACTTAATAAATTTTGTAACATTTTCAGGTGTTTTTTTTTATTTACTCTTAATCGGCTTTAACGATTTTGATCAAACTGGGTATTTGATGTATGTACATGCCCGAGATATGACTGTTAAAATTTCATCAAAATTGATTAACCGGAGGGGGGACTTTACTTAACGAATTTTGTATCATTTTCACGTGTTTTTTTTATTTACTCAAAAACGGCTTTAAAGATTTTGATCAAACTGGGTATTTGATGTATGTATATGCCCGAGATATGACTGTTAAAATTTCATCAAAATTGATTAACCGGAGGGGTGACTTTACTTAATAAATTTTGTATCATTTTCACGTGTTTTTTTTATTTACTCAAAAACGGCTTTAACGATTAACAAAAATAAGATATGAATGTAGAAAAATGTGTGAATTTGGGAAATGATATTTAGCAAAACACGTCAATTTCTAATCTAAGTAAGTTGGTAAGTGAAAGTTGTGTGTTGCGCGCACGCACCAGATTTTTTATCTCTACCAAACCATTGTCAAACTGCTCATTGGGCACCTAAATCGTGCTTTTGCTTGTCAAAGTTTACGAAGAATGTTCGTTAACTCGTGGGGGGGGGGAGTTACGTATAGCAGTGTTTCATTATTACATTAATATCATTTTATATTGTTCAATACTTTTTCAAATGAGGGGCCTAAGGGGATGTGACGCACAATATAAGATCTGTCAAGAAGATCTCAGTAGCCTATCCATCCCAACCCCGCTCTCACCTGCTCGTGGTAGGCCCTGCTGAACCGAGTAACTCAGTCCAAGGTTGCGGTATCCAATCCATTCGGAGGACTGGGTCGGTGACTGACGAGAGATGGGGGTCCTGATGGGGCAGCTTCCAGGTAATGAAAGTTTTGGCTCATCAGCATGTAGTGGCACGGCAGCAGGTGTCACTTCAAGAGCAGCGGCGGAAGAACTACAATTAGTCAACGGCGGTGTTCATAGTCCCAGTTAGGTGGACCACTGCGAGCGGGCAGGAAAGGCTCGTCAGCCAAGGAGACGGCAACTTTCCTAGGAAAGCTCGATAACAATCTCCCCGGTCCTCCAGGTTGGGGGTTTGAGTAGGGTTGGTAACCCAACTCAGTAAAACTTAACTTACTCATAAACCTCAACAAAGTATGGATGGAAATCAAGGTTATGACATAATGCACGTCTTAAGGAACTTAGATTTGGAACATGGAACACTTTGTCCTTATACAGACCTGGAGCACTACAGTTGCTCTTAGGCTAAGTACACACTTGTATACAAAGTCGAGCGATTGTCTATAGACATGTATAGCAACTGTCTATAGACATGTATAAAGACAATGTATATAGACAGTCTAGAGACTTTGTCGCGTGTACACACTTGAATGCTTTGTTCCTCGTTTGTTGCTGAATATGACTGACCTTGTTGGGATCGCTGCTTGCGCAGTTGTAATCATGGACGATGAAAATAAGCGAAAGAAGAAGCGTTGGTGGAGACGTGAAATTTTTGCGGAGGGACCTCGTTTCGGTTGCAACTTACTTTCTACACTGAAATTAGAAGATAGTATGGGTTTCCGAAACTTCACCCGTTTGACCCCAAGAGACTTTGAAGTATTGCTTCAGCTTTTAGGCAGAAAGATACAGAAAAAACAAAATAGATTTAGAGAAACCATTCCACCATCTTTGAGATTGGCAGTGACACTGCGTTTTCTGGCAAGTGGAGAATCGTTCACCAGCCTAATGTACACTTTTAGAATATCGAAGCAAGCTATATCACAGATTGTGCCTGAAGTGTGTGAAGCCATTATACAATCTCTGAAAGGATTTGTAAAGGTATGTATAAATAATTATAAGCTAATTACCGATAAACAATCATATATATTTAGGAATTATGACATAAATGGAGTATGAAAAACATAGAAAAAGGAAGATGACTTTTAATGTACCAAAATTTTTAATTAAGTAAAATTTAAAAAAATTTTTGCTACAAAATGTTTAAAAAAATTTATAAATCATTCAGAGTGTTTAGATAAGTATAAATATTCTCAGAGACACCATGTTCTGTGTATTCCTGGTTTTGTTGAGATCGTGGTGAGGAAACACAACTGCTCGAACTTTCTGAAGGGTTGGACTGGATAGTCGTGGACGTCATAGGCTGTCCGCTTGGAACTTGGCCAGCATACATGCCCATTTCCAAACGAAGTATAACGCTGTGTATATTGTGCTGAGCAATAGATTTTTCCAATTTTGATCGGTCGCAGTTCCTCAGCTTCTCTGCGATAAGCTCACCAAACACTGTGTATTCATCTCTGGATGAGGCAAGTGACTTCATACAGCTTACTGCTTCCTGGATAGGTGAGACAGTATTTACTTTTTTTGGCTTATTTGAGTGGTTTGGTTTTTTGAACAGGGGTGGGTCGCTCTCAACTACTTTTGGATCCTCGTTTCTATGGTTTTCATACTCTGAGATAAAACTGTCCTGAAATAGAAATGGTTATCATTACTATCATCGTTCAATGTGATCAGCAAATACATACACACTGACCAGACAATACATACTACACAATATATATAACATATATATGATGAGTTAAATAATTCTTGAAAAACAACAACCATTTTTTTCTTGGAACTAAGTACTTTTAAATTGACCTTCACCATAACCTAATTATAATAACCTGAGCCATGTATGCAATTACTAAATATTAAAATTAAAATATGTTATCAGAAATAAATCTTATCTAAACAATATACTAACTAAGGAAACTTGGTTTTGTTACAGTTGCCAAAAACAGAAACTGCGTGGAGAGCTATTGCTGACCAATTTAATACTAGATGGAACTTTCCTCATTGCTTAGGCAGTATCGATGGCAAACACGTACAAATAGTGGCTCCAGAACATAGTGGTAGTTTGTTTTTTAATTACAAAGGCACATTCAGCATTGTGCTGCTTGGAGTTGCAGATGGTAACTACACCTTCGTGTATGCTGATGTTGGGTGCCAAGGACGGATTTCCGATGGTGGTGTATTTAAGTACACCTCACTCTACCAAAAACTAGAAGAACATTCCCTAAATGTGCCAGGTTATGAAGCGTTACCTGGAAGAACACGTCCAGTCCCATTCGTTTTTGTGGCAGATGACGCATTCGCATTATCTACTTATATGATGAAGCCATACCCAGGTCACAAGCCAGGATCATCGACACCAGAGAGAATCTACAACTACAGACTAAGTAGGGCACGAAGGATAATCGAAAATGTTTTTGGCATCATGTCATCAAAATTTAGAGTGCTACTAAAACCGATACTTCTCGCTCCAGATAAGACAGAGTTCATTGTTTTAGCTTGCATTTACCTTCACAATTTTTTGCGCAGAAACAGTGTATCCAGAAGCAGCTACACTCCAGCTGGTATTTTTGATTCATATGATCCAGATGGAAACTTGATTGAGGGGTCATGGAGGAAGGAACTGGATGAAAATAATACTTTGGTCAATCTCCAAAACATACCCAGAAAGTCAACAACAAACTTACACGAAATTCGGAATGAATTCAGAGATTATTTCCTTTCCCCTCAAGGAGAGGTTCCATGGCAATATGACGTTTACTAATTTTGAGTCCAGATAACTCACAATGTTTAAAACAATCAAACATTTTAAAACGTTTTTAGTAACACCCTATGATAATCTTTTCTGTTAATAAGTTGTTATTATTAATACATTTATATACCTTATTATAATAAAATATTTCTGTTCTATATCCATGCATAAAAATAAAACAAAAAGATATTTTCAGATTACTTACGTCTTCTATAATTCCTGATTCACTGTTTTCTTCTTCATTGCAGTCAGTGCTTCTGCTACCCCTTGATTCTGAACCTTGTAGTAAAAATAACAAATGTTCATATGCAAACCAAGCATTCTTTACAGGAGACACCCCGCTTTTCTTAGCCTGATTAATTTTTTTATGCTCCCGATGAAAAGCTGTTTTCAAATTGTGAATTTTTTTTTCTACGTCACCTACGGACACTTCATATTTTTTGGCTAGCTCTTCGATAACTATTTTCTTCTTGGTACGATTTTTATAATCGGGATTAGTCACATCCCACAAACAAGATGCCGAGTGAAAATCTTCTATTAATAATAACACTTTCTCCGTAGGCCACATATTGATAATAAAAACAAAAACAGAAAAAAAAAATCAACCAAGCGTTCTCCAGTGCTGACAGAGAATAACTGGAGACAATGTCTACCAAAACGTCCAGACTACGAAATGTTGCGCAACATTGTCTAGCGATTGTCTCATGTCTCCCATTTCAAGCGGGAGACAAAAGTTCTGCGATTTTGTTCTAAATGCGTGTCTATAGACATGTATTTGTCTCTCGATTGTCTATATACAATCGCTCGATTGTATCTATACATTGTCTAGATACAAAAATCGCTCGACTTTGTATACAAGTGTGTACAAGGCATCAGATCAACTTGAAACATATAGAATTGACATTGCCGCCATCCAAGAAATAAGATGGACGGGACAAGGGACCTTCAAAAAAAAGCACCACTCCATTTATTACAGCTGCCACGAACGACTTCACACCTATGGTACTGGGTTTGTAGTGTCCAAAAGACTCAACAAATTGGTAATAGATTTCAAACCTGTGAACTGTCGAATTTGCGCTATCCGTATAAAAGGAAGATTCTATAACTACAGCTTAGTCAGTGTACACGCGCCCACTGAACCTTCAGAAGACAATGATAAAGACCAGTTTTACGAAGATCTGGAAAAGTGCCTTGACGAATGCCCATCTGCTGACATTAAAGTAATTTTAGGGGATTTCAATGCGCAATTGGGAAAAGAAGATATCTTTAGACCCGTAATTGGACCCCATAGCATTCATGATAACACCAATGATAATGGGCAAAGACTAATCAACTTTGCTGCCTCAAAAGGGCTAGTCGTAGGAAGCACCTTATTCCCACACAAGCGAATACACTTGGCTACCTGGAAGTCTAATGACGGAGTTACTACGAATCAAATAGATCACATATTAATGAGCGCTAGACATATAACAGGACTGATGGATGTTCGATCATATAGAGGCGCCAACATTGATTCAGATCATTACCTGACAATGTGTAGAATTCGCGCAAGGATATCAGTAGCAAGAACACAAGTATCGCACCCACTCAGGAGATTTAATGTAGATAAACTGAAGGATGAAGATACATCAAAAACATTCTCCGAAAAAGTGGATGAGAGATTAAAGGGTGAGCATTCATCATCAGAAGATATCAACGTAAGGTGGGAAACATGTTCTAAGGCGCTATCTGAAGTTGCAGAGGAGGTAATAGGTTTTAAGAAAAGAGACAGAAGGGCGCCATGGTTTGACAATGAATGTCAGACAGTAACAGATGAGAAAAATAGAGCATATAAGTTGATGATTCAAAAAAAGTTCACATGAGGCTCTACAGAACAATACAAGGCTAAAAGAAAAATAGAAAAAAAGGTGCATAGACGTAAAAAGAGAGAGTGGCAGAATAAAGAAGTGAGGGAAATCGAACAACACAGGGATATGAACGAGGTGAGAAAATTCTACAGGAAGCTAAACGAAGGGAGGAAACTATTTCAACCAAAAACTAACATGTGTAGAGACACGGATGGCACCCTGCTTTCAGATAATAGAAGCGTCCTGAGGCGCTGGAGAAGCTACTTTAATAGCCTGCTTAATAGAGAGTCTGGAATTGCGCAGAGAGAAGCTAATAATGATGACAGAATTAATGAATCATGTGATTTAGAACCGCCAGATGAAGATGAGATCTTGATGGCAATTGATCGGTTAAAAAACAATAAAGCCCCAGGACATGATAATCTTCCAGCCGAACTATTTAAGCACGGAGGAAACGAACTGTTCAAGATACTAAGAGATATGATGTTAACGGTTTGGATAGAGGAAATTATGCCTAAGGACTGGAATATGACGGTGATTTGCCCCATTTTTAATAAGGGAGACACCCTAGAATGCAGCAACTATAGAGGCATTTCCCTACTCCCCTGCATCTACAAAATTCTGTCGAATATTCTCTACCAGAAGTTATTGCCATATGCAGAGAATAAAATAGGAGTGTACCAGGCAGGGTTTAGAAAGAACAGGTCTTCAATAGATCAAATATTCTCCCTCCGCATGATTCTGGAGAAGACTAGAGAATATAAGGTCCAAACACATCACCTCTTTATTGATTTTGAGGCTGTGTACGACAGTATCCTTAGACCTGCCCTCTTTGACACCCTTAATGAGATGGAAGTGCCCCCTAAGCTGGTCCGCCTGATAAAGATGACGATGGAAGGTGTACAGTGCATGATACGGATACAGGGTGACCTATCGGATCAATTCCATACAGAGCGAGGAGTCCGTCAAGGAGATAGTCTCGCCTGTTTACTATTTAACCTTGCATTGGATGAAGCGGTGCGCAACTCAGGTATCCAAATAGGAGGAACCATCATAAATAAAAGTGTCCAGATACTTGCGTACGCTGATGACATTGATCTGATAGGAAGATCCCTTGTTGCCGTTAAGGAAGCGTTCACCAGGCTGGAAAGATCTGCTTGTGAGGTGGGGCTAAAAGTAAATGAACAAAAAACAAAGTATATGTGTACCGAAGCTGAAGTTACTGACCTTGCTGTAGCAGGGTATACTTTTAAGGGGGTAGATAAGTTTGTATATCTGGGTAGCCAGGTAGACCGCTATAATGACGTGCACCAAGAAATTAAAAGAAGGATTGTAGCGGCTAATAGGTGCCTTTTTGGTTTGCACAAATATATGAGGAGCAAAATCTTTTCTCGTGCGTCTAAAATCAGGATATACAAAACCCTCATACGCCCTGTATTGCTTTACTCCTCGGAATGCTGGACCCTCTCGAAAAGCGACGAGATAAGTCTACTAAGGTTCGAAAGAAAGGTCCTGAGGAAGATCTTCGGACCTATCTATGAAGGGGAAATCTGGAGGCAAAGGACAAATCAAGAGTTAGACCAGCTTTTTAACGAATGTGACATAGTCCGGACCCTGAAGATTGGCAGACTTAGGTGGGCTGGTCATGTAGCGAGGATGGGTGAAGTGGAAACTCCGAGGAAGCTGATCGACGAGCGGATATATGGTACACGGAGAGTGGGCAGACCTAGGGCTAGATGGATGGATGGTATCTCAAATGATGCGAGGACGATTCTAAATCTAAGAGGAAACTGGAGAATGGCTGCGCAGAGAAGAGAGGAATGGCGTACGTTGTTAGAGGAGGCCAAGACCCACATAAGGGTTGTAGCGCCACGTAGGTAGGTAGGTAGGTAGGTTTCAAATGAACATTTTCTTTTTGTAAGTTCATAATAACTTAGTTTCAAAACAAAAAGCTATATAATATGTTAACCAACAAATTTAATGTTATAAATATGAAATAAAATTTACCTCAGGTGAAATATAATTTGGTGTACCACACATGGTCATATGCTTTTCATCAGGTCGAGATAGTTGTGTAGCTAAACCAAAATCAGCAATTTTCTAGAATATTAATCATTTATATATTAATTATAATTTTTAAT
The DNA here is from genome assembly GCA_911387785.2 of Aelia acuminata. Lineage (NCBI taxonomy): Eukaryota > Metazoa > Arthropoda > Insecta > Hemiptera > Pentatomidae > Aelia > Aelia acuminata. Next base: position 134,908,050 of record OU426978.1, on the reverse strand, counting down.
CTATTTCAAATTTCAATAAATACTGGACAAGTTAATAAGCAGTATTAATCACACTTTAAAAGTTAATTACTTACAATCTGCATATCCTTTGTTAGAAGTAAGTTAGCCAAGGACATATCCCGGTGAATAATATTATGTGAATGTAGATACAACAGCCCCTCAACAACTTGAGATAGTATATGAGCCACTAAAATAAATATTTCCATTATTAAAGTAAAATGGTAAAATTTAAACTATCAACCTTTAAAATTTTATGTAAAATTATAATTCAAATGCAAAAAAAAAAAATTAGTTTTTCAATGCATTTTCTACTTTCAAGGACAAATATATAAACTCATAAGGATACACTATAGTATCATTACTTTTGTCAGTATATTATTATGAGTTTTTATTTCTGATTTGCATTACTGTATAAGGTTCTTAGTTATTTTAAAAATTGTTTATTCAATGGCCCCCTATTAGAAATTTTTCTTTAGGCTTTTCAATGGCCAATTCGTTATTTACATTTAATTACTTGATTTATATAATTAATATTGCAGCACAAAGTTTCATTTTTGTTTTTAAACATGCAACTACCCCTATTTTGAGGGAAAATTTAACATCTCACCATATCAAATATACGGTTTATATATTCAATTAATGATAAAAATTGTATATTCTTTTTTTTAAAAAATCTGGTGCGTGCTCGCAACACACAACTTTCACTTACCAACTTACTTAGATTAGAAATTAATGCATTTTGTTAATTGCCACTTCTCTAATGAACAGAACGGCTTTAATTATGAACAATGGTCTGTCATTAAAGACGTACTCCGCGTGCGTGGGCTCAACAACTTTTATGAGTTGACTGAATATTTTTCTTTTTTTCTCATCTATATGTTTTCTTTATTTTTATCATATCTCATATTTAGCCTCTTATTTTTAGGCGTAACAAGAGACAGTTAATTTCTCGATATAAACAAAAACAAAGGTACTTTATAGGAAACAAAAAAGGCCCCTACTCCATTTTAGCCCCCTCAGATAATTTTAATAATGATAAAGCTTACCTGATATTAAAGAACACCTAATCTTCATTAAACATGACGAATTTGATAAAAATCGTTAAACCCGTTTTTGAGATCATCGAAAAAAAATTGGAAAAAATTTATGAAATAAAGTGCCCCCTCCGTTTGACCAATTTTGATGAAATGTTGGCTATCACATCTTTGGCATATACATATATCAAATACCCAGTTTGATCAAAATCGTTAAAGCCTTTTTAGAGTAAATAAAAAAAACACGTGAAAATGATACAAAATTTATGAAGTAAAGTCCCCCCCCCCCCCCGGTTGATCAATTTTATGAAATTTTTGCTGTCACGTTGCGGGCATATACATACACTAAATACCCAATTTCATGTTCACATGGTTTATAGTTTTTGAGCTAGTCTGTTCACATACACACAGACCATTTCGCGGGACTTGGTTATTTGGACTCAGGGGACCCCAAAACATGTATTTCCGTTGAAAACCGGAAGTCGAAATTTTCCATGATCGCAATACTTCCACTTACTATATATTTCATATATAGGTAAGTGAAAGTAAAAAAATTGACTCCGATTGAATGCAGCAAACTGAATATCTTAATAAAGTGTTAGTCTTGTTGAAATGACAGCAACTAGCTTGAACAAATATATATCTTCAGATATTATTTCTCAAAGATGATTTATGGTTAGTAGGCCATATCTTCCTAAATACTACATCAAATCCAATAATTCAAAGCCATTTTGAAAATAACCTTCTCCTCCAATGCCAATAATAGTCATTCCCCCCAGAAAAAAAAAATCTGGTGCGTGCGCGCAACACACAACTTTCACTTACCAACTTCCTTAGATTAGAAATTAATGTGTTTTGTTAATTGCCACTACTCAAAGTTGCACATTTTTCTTCATTCATTTCTTATTTTTGTTTTCATTTGCTCAAAAAAATAAAAACCCTAATTTCTTTTATTATTAAATAAAAGCATTTACTTGTGATAATTCGGCAATGCAAGCATACTACTCCAAGTCGTCTGATTTTATAATTCTCTATGTACTTGTTGAATATTTCATTTAGTTACTATGAAACAAATAATTTCCATTAAATGAACAGATCGGCTCTATTTATGAACAATGATCTGTCATTAAAGGCGTACTCCGCATGCGTGGGCTCAACGTGTTTTATGAATTGACTGAATATATTTATTTTTTTTCTCCTCTATATGTTTACTTGATTTTTATCATATCTCATCTTTTAGCCATTTCTTATTTTTAGGCGAAACGAGAGACAGATAATTTCTACATATAAACAAATACAAAGGTACTCTATAGGAAAACAAAAAAGGCCCCTTCCCCATTTTAAGCCCCCTCAGAACATTTTAATAATAATAAAGCTTACCTGATATTAAAGAACACTTAAATTTCATTAAACACAACGAATTTGATGAAAATGGTTAAAGCCGTTTTTGAGATAATCGAAAAAAAAGGTGAAATTTGGTAAAAAAGTTATGAAATAAAGTGCCTCCTCCGTTTAACCAATTTTGATGAAATGTTGGCTATCACATCTTTGGCATATGCATACATCAAATACCCAGTTTGATCAAAATCGTTAAAGCCGTTTTTGAGTAAATAAAAAAAACACCGGAAAATGATACACAATTTATTAAGTAAAGTCCCCCCTCCGGTTGATCAATTTTGATGAAATTTTTACAGTCATATTTCTGGCATATTATTACATCAAATACTCAGTTTAATCAAAATCGTTAGAGCCGTTTTTGAGTAAATAAAAAAAACACCGGAAAATGATACACAATTCATTAAGTAAAGTCCCCCCTCCGGTTGATCAATTTTGATGAAATTTTTACAGTCATATTTCGGGCATATTATTACATCAAATACTCAGTTTAATCAAAATCGTTAGAGCCGTTTTTGAGAAAATCGAAAAAAACATAAAAAGTTATTAAAATAAGGTACCCCTCCCCCCTTTGAGCAATTTTGATGAAATTTTTGCTGTCACATTGCGGGCATATACATACACTAAATACCCAATTTCAGGTTCGCACGGTTATAGTTTTTGAGCTAATCTGTTCACACACACACACACACACACACACACACACACACACACACACACACACACACACACACACACACACACACACACACACACACACACACACACACACGCACACGCACACGCACACGCACACGCACACACACACACACACACACACACACACACACACAGGCCATTTTGCGGGACTTAGTTATTTCGCCTCAGGGGACCCCAAAACGTGTATTTTCGTTGAAAACCGGATGTCGAAATTTTTCACGATCGCAATACTTCCACTTACTATATATTTCATATATAGGTAAGTGAAAGTAAAAAAGTTATTGTTGAAGTTCCTCAACAATACAAAATATTAGAGCCTTTTTAATTTAGGACACTGGACTCGAAATAATGAACCATTGCAATAGATAAAAAAAAAAAATCTTTGCCAATAAAATATTCACTGTTAATTTATTTTTACAGAATATTAACATTTAGTCACTGATTAATTTCCTAAGCAAATTATTCACCTGGATCAATAAGTATTTTTTATTTAATACCTATGACTTGAAATAAATTAATGACAGACATCGAGAGCCTTAAAAGTGAAGATAAGGAAAAACATACCTTCCTCTTCGGATATTATGATGGGATTGTTCTTGATATATCGTTGTAATTCGCCATTAACTGCCAACTCTAATACAAGATATACATAGTCAATGTCTTCAAAAAATGTGTAAAGCTCCAGAATGGAAGGATGTTTAAGGCGAGAATGAATGGCCACTTCTTGTCTAACCCTATTAACCATCCCGTTAGAAGCCATCAACTTCTTATCAATCTATAAAAATTAAAGGGATTATGGCTTCTAATAACATTATGTAAACAGTAATGACAAAAACTTATAAAATAATATTTCTTTAGAAAATGATGCTGTTAATGTCTTAAGAGTATGAAAGGGAAAAATATTTTAATCATTTTTATTTTTTCATTAAAAATAAAAATTAATAGTTCAAGCTATAAAGATTAGCTACTAATACTATAATTAAAAGTAATAATTATATTAGAATTCATTTAAATATAAATGGATAGGATCGCTTTGGTGTACAGAGAATTGACAAAATCAAAACTTATTTTAAAAAAATCTCTGCATAGGTAAATAACTCATAGTAGGAAAAAAAATTTTTTTGTAACACCATGTGAAACCTATATTACTATAAATTTCTTAAGACAGAGACTACCCCAGTCCAGCCAATTGGTGCACACCTAATGGAACATGAAACTGCAAGCTAGGGATCATTTCCAGTTTTTTGGAGTGATGCGAAAATTGGATGGAACTTCATAAGTACTAAACTGTATTGTGCCAAACCAAAATCCAATCACTTCAAAAACAACAGCAGTGGAAAACTGATGTGGACAAAGTTATTCACAATTTTTAGTCTGTACTATATGAATAATTGTTTGTCAGTAAAAGTCAAATAAATATGAGAGAGAAGGAAGGCAACCCCATTGATATCGATCTCTATGACAGAATAAATCATATAGTGGCCCTTTTCACGGACATGACAAGAATCCCAAGACAATTTGTAAGTGTAAAAAAATATCAATATCTGTAGGTAGTGAAACATTTCCCCTACATCAGTTATTCAACACGCAAAAGTGAAAAAGTCAGTACAGAAAAATCACTAATTGTCAGTAAAATAGAAAATATAAAATTCTCGTCATTAGTTGTTATAAATACATGTAAAAACAGAATTGGATTAATTATTATAACAATAAAAATATTCTTCAATTTTTAAAACATTAGTTATATTAAATAAATATATATAACAAAAGTAATAGATGCATATTCTAATTTCAATTCAACTAAAATATTTATTTCCTTCTGGTGTATATTTATATTTTAGATTATTTATACACATACTTAATAAATAATTTAAAATACATATCTGAAGGAAATAAATACATATATCAGAAGGAAATAAATATTTTAGTAGTATTCAAATTATGATATCATACTTACAAAGTCTTATGCCATTTTTGTCAAGCCACGACTTAATCTGTATTTCCTATGAGCTTCCGACTCCTACCTTCATCCTTGATTGACGATATGGTGGAATGCCTTTCTTCCAATCTCCTTATTTTTGTAAATCAAATTGCACCCCTCAAAACCTTTACCAGCTGAACTCCCCATCCCCTTGGATTAACACACAAATTTGAGAACTAATGAAGAAGAGAGATGCTGCCAGAAGACGTTTTGGACATACCCTCATAACGGAACATTATTCTAGTTTCAAGATCCCCTCACATCAAGAAACCTCATCCAATCCTCCTTAGGCCGTTCCAAAGCACATTATTTTTAAAATATCCTTTCTAAAGCCCCAGGTCCTAAATCCAAGTGGAAAATTTTAAGTAATTAGCTCCACTTCCAACATTAACTATACAGTCTCGCCTGATGACTTAAACGCTTTTGTCGCAAAATCCCTCCAGAATGAGCCTCAATCCTCAATCAGCTTTCAGACACCCCATTTAATGATAATAACTAAAGCTTGGAATTCCGTGCAGTAAAAATTTGAAAACATGCGATAAAAACTTCAAAACGTGCAAAAACATGCAATAATAATGGATAGCTTGAAAATCAGGCATTAAATTATTTTTGTGAACAAAAAATAGCTACTCTTTTCTGTTTACAAATAATTTTTATAATATTGTTTTAAGTATACATTTTGGTAAAATAACTGAATTTGGACCTTTTGTATAAAATAACGATATATTTCCGATAAAAAAAAATCGGAACATAAAATATTTACTTAAAATAGTAACATCAAGATGTGAAATAATAGGAAGATCTTAAAAAAGGTCTTAAAGATATTAAAATCTTAATACTACTCAAATTATCGAATCACTAAACACAATATCCGGTGCGTAGGCTTATTTTTAAATCAGTCTGGTACATGGGCGGATCCAGCAGATTGTAAAGGGGGACTGCAATCCTAAAGGGAGGGGGTTCCAGCTCCAAAGCCCCCCCCCACCCCTGGATCCGCCAATGGTCTGATAACACGCACTACCCCTGTTACCGCTCTGGGGTTATACAAAATTACTTACTTGTGCTACAGTGGGTGTCAATTTGTGATTTCCTCTCACATCCAATATTTTTATCACTAGTTATACCAAAACACTGCACTACCATCCCTATTGAGTTCAGAATATTTTTCCATCCCGCAATTTTCGAAGACACTTCCTCCAATTTTGGGCAATTTTTAGTAACAATATACTCGACAGAAGCTAGTTTGATACTAACAGAACAATGAGAACTAAGAAACGAAATGTAAACATCCAGGAACTACTGAACCCTCAGTTCTTGGAAATTGGAGGTTTGTGTTCATTTTTTTTCATCTCCCAAGTTCCATTTTTTTCCCTATGATCTTCACCTTTATTTTTCCACTATTGTTTTGATGTGTACTTAAGACAATTAAAATTTGCAATATTTTTTTTTCTTCATAATATCAAATGATGCAATTTCGTGCAGTAAAACTTCATAACGTGCAATTTCGTGCAGTATAAAACTTCATTAAAACATCCCATTAGGCTTGATTCGAATAACTAACTTGAATTCGCTTTATTCTGACTTACCAATAAAAAGATGCAATTTAACGGGAATCCGGGCTCTAATAATAACTTTAACTTTTCCTATATCCTTCCCGATAATTTGATCACTTCTGTACTTAAATCCCGAACAAATGACTCTGGTCATGACCAAGCCCAGAGTAAAATTGATAAAGCTTAGTCTCCCAGTCATCCTTCCTGCGCTCCTGCATATATACGTTTCCTTACTAAATTCCATCTTCCTTACAGCCTGGAAAAAAGCACTTATCCCTCCACTCAATAAAGTTCCACATCCTTCAACTCTCTCTAATTTCAGACCAATTGCCATCCTCTCTAATCTTTCAAAATCATTGGAAAGATTGGTTCATTTACAACTCACATCCTTCTTCGAACAAAATGTACTCCTGAATCCTCTCCAGTCTGGTTTCCATTCCGGTTATTCCAATCAATCTGCCCTGATAAAAATAACACAAGACCCTTATTATTAAGACCAACAGAAAATTACATTCTGGTCCTATTCGATATTTCAAAAGCATTTGATTCTGTTGACCACACAATCCTCTTCTCCAAACTTCATAAGTTACTCACATCTAATATTGTACTAGGCTGGTTCCACTCCTTCCAGTCTTTCAAAAACAGTTATTATTCCTAATAAACCACCATCATCATCCTTACCTCTCCCCAGAGGGGTATCTCAGGGCTCTTCTCTTTCCTCCAACTCTCTTTTCCGTCTGCATAAATGATCTGTCCTTATTGCGTCACTCCCACTTTCATCTATATGCCTATGCCCTCCAAATCCATATTTATGTCACCCCTGAAACTAATAGAAGCGGCTCAAAAACTTCAAGAGGACATTGATAATGTTAACTGCTGGGTGACAGAAAACAAACTACGCCTAAATCCAGGGAAAACTAAAGCAATCCTTAATGGTTCAAAACCCTTTCTAAATTCCCTTCCTTAATATCCACTATTATGTATCAATAGCAGTTCTATTCAGTCCCAAGACTCCATATAAAACCTCGGTCACTTTTGATAATCATCTCACCTGGAATCAACGAGTATCCCATATTATACGAAAATCCATTGCAGTCCTAAAACAGTTCATAAAATTCTGTGGAAGTTTCCCCCGAAGCACCCGCTATCTACTAGTTTCCTCTCTCATCCTTCCTAACTTCAATTATGGATGCTTAATATATGGAGGGTTGTCTGGTGAACTAGAGATGAGATTGAAAAATTAATAAACCGTCTTATCAGATTTTTTCTCGATCTACCAGACACTCTCATGTTTCCCAATTTTATACTGAGCAAGGTTTTCTTTTCCCTGAATCCCTACGACAATATCTCCTTGGTTTCTTCCTATTCCAATCCTTCAGAACAAAAAACCCACCAATATCCTCGACCTCCTGACACGTTCATCCATTCACCAATTAAACACAAGATCTCATCCCACAGATCTGTATGTACCCACCCGTAGAACAGCCTCCTTTGAGCGATTCTTTACTGTACGTAAACAGTTAAGAATTGCTTCTATGATATTATCCTACAGGAAATTTATAATTTCATTCCACTGTTCAATTTTTAGTCAGACAAATGTATTATCATAAGTATTCTTTTTGTTATTAAATATCTTATTATGTACTCTTTTTGTTATTCTTAGGGCACTAAAAGCCCCAGAATAAAGCTATATTTTCATTCATTCATAATAAGCTTCCATCACTTCTTAAAGTTAAAAATAAATTATTTAATACTCTCCATTTTTTACTAAGGGTATTGATTTATTCTCAAAAGCAATATCTATCTGTGAAAAAACAGTAAAAACATTTTTCTTAACAAATATATCCATTTAATTATCAAAATATTAGAGCAACGTTAAAAACTAGATTATTAGGATAGCTTAAATTACAAGCTACTAGTCCCTATATGGAAAGATAATTGAAATGATAGCAGGTGCCAAGAAAGATAATAGAAATTTTATTGTCATCCACTCTAACATTCAAATATGATTATCAATCACCACCATTAGGTTTTCATTAAATTAATTTATTAATATTTCAAAACACTTTTGACAATTTAGTAAAGACATAGTAAGAAAATAACTGATTTTATACTACCAATATATGGAATTATTTTTCTAGAGAGATTAACCTAGTGTTTTCGACAATTTGGTTGAGAATTTCTGTAAATTAATCATTATCAACTTTTATTAGATAATTAACCATAGAATTAGAAACTACTTTACCATTTTTATGGCAACTTCCATTGAAGTTTTAATACACCTAGCTCTGTATACACTTGCAAAACCACCTTTTCCGAGAAGATTCATAACTTCATAATCCTAAAATTTAACATATAATGAAGAATTAAATTTAAAAAGGCAATAGGACAAACAAATACGAAATATACCTCGATTTTTTCCCCAAAACTTGACGGTACAAGTTTTGGGGGTCGCATTTTTGAATGTAGGTCAATAATAAATAACTAAAAGGAACAATTCACAGAGATATATAAGATTAAATTCCTCCAACACATATTATGACAACTTAAATGTTTGAATAGTAAACAAATAGAATAGAAGGTTATATTGGGAATTGGCGGCAAAATGTGATCCAAAGAGATAACGCTATGTTATCTGATAACCAACATTTCTCACAAACTTTGCATTCGCGGGCGCAAGCGACAGTGCTGCTTCTTAACTGGAACTAGAGAAACAGGGGATAGAAGCAGGGCAAGTACCTGGGATTCATAGGGTTTTTTGGCGTTTTTTATTTATTTTTCTATAATTAAAATCCGATTGATCAAAATATTATTTGAAAAATGTCTAATAGGTATTGCTCGGTCCCTCATTGTTGAATTAGAAAAAAACAAAAGAAGTGCCATTCCATTTATTTCCAAAAAATAAAAGGCTCCTTAAAGAGTAGATCGTAAAATTACGAATAGATAGGCCTGTTTTGAAACATATGACGATATGTAGTCTTCATTTTAAAGAAAGTGACTATATTTATCCAGCTAAATATTAGTATTTGACATTTTATTATTCCAAAATGCTAGTTTTATGCAATTAACATTGGGGCCATAGTACAATTTTTCTTTTTTAATTTTCCCCATTTTTGCCTTACATCCGTTGTGCATAATTGTTCTAAGTTTTCAATGCGATGCCTGAAAATTTGACAAATAAATAAATACCTAATATGACAAAGTAACTAAGCTGTCATGAAAATGAATAGCTGTCATAACAATGATTGTATGAATAGGTAATTAATGTTATTACTAACCGAAAAACGTAAAGTTACAATGATGTGTTTGCCTTTACCAGATATTATGTCTTTATAAGAAATAAATAAAGAAAAAGCTACCTAAAAACTATTTAGAACAAAGACAGAAAACAGTAATATAAAAAAATGAAAACCAAGTTTTTTTTTCTGCGGCTCAGAAGGTGGTTAGTAAGAATCCTGAGACAAAGGTCAAATGTTTACGACAAAGTTTAACACATTTTTTTAAACCTTTCTTCTTACGTTTGTAACTATCTTCTTGAATTTCACCCAACTTGTAAGGGCGCAATTAATTATCGGCGTCAATATTCGCGTCTCTTGAGGCAAAGATAAAAAAAAATGAGGGTGAGCTTAGTTTCTAAGGGGCAATATGACTGCCCAGCCTGTAACGTAATTGGAGGCAAAAGGATAACAGCGGTGAATCGACTGCCATCCATAGACTATAGAATAACATATTCATAACGTCATCATAATAACATAACATATTATTCTATACTCTATGCTGCCATCAGGTGGACATGACTCGAGCGTTAGGACTCTCTTTTTATTTGGTTATCGAGCTATTTAGGATATTTTCATTGATTGGCTAGCTTTCAAGTTAAAAAAAATAGAAAATAAATGCAAGTATTTTGCAAAAGGGAAATCTTCTAGCAAAACTTAAATTGTACACAAAACCACTTATATTCTAAATACAAAAAATTTCATTATCGTTACCCAAGGTGGTTGTAAAAATAAAAAATCTGGTGCGTGCGCGCAACACACAACTTTCACTTACCAACTTACTTAGATTAGAAATTGACGTGTTTTGCTAAATATCATTTCCCAAAGTCACACATTTTTCTACATTCATATCTTATTTTTGTTAATCGTTAAAGCCATTTTTGAGTAAATAAAAAAACCCGTGAAAATGATACAAAATTTATTAAGTAAAGTCCCCCCTTCGGTTGATCAATTTTGATGAAATGTTGGCTATCACATATTTGGCATATACATACATCAAATACCCAGTTTGATCAAAATCTTTAAAGCCGTTTTTGAGTAAATAAAAAAGCACGTGAAAATGATACAAAATTTATTAAGTAAAGTCCCCCCTCAGGTTAATCAATTTTGATGAAATTTTTACAGTCATATCTCGGTAATATACATACATCAAATACCCAATTTGATCAACATCGTTAAAGCCGATTTAGAGTAAATAAAAAAACACGTGAAAATGTTACCAAATTTATTAAGTAAAGTCCCCCCTCCGGTTAATCAATTTTGATGAATTTTTTACAGTCATATCTCGGGCATATTAATACATCAAATACTCAGTTTAATCAAAATCGTTAGAGCCGTTTTTGAGAAAATCGAAAAAACCTAAAAAGTTATTAAGTAAAGTACCCCCTCCCTTTAAGTAATTTTGATGAAATTTATGCTGTCACATCACGGGCATATACCTACACTAAATACACAATTTCAGGATCGCACGGTTTATAGTTTTTGAGCTAGTCTGTTCACACACACACACACACACACACACACACACAGACATACAGACACACACACAGACCATTTCGCGGGACTTGGTCATTTCGACTCAGCGGACCCCAAAACGTGTATTACCGTTGAAAACCGGAAGTCGAAATTTTTAACGATCGCAATACTTCCACTTACCATATATTTCATATATAGGTAAGTGAAAGTAAAAATTGCTAAACTATGACTTTCAGTATGGTTAAAACATTCGCTTTGTAAAACTCAAAGTTTCAAATAAAGAAACAGTTAAATAAAAGAAACAGTCTGGCTCGAGCCTTCAATGCGATAGTATCGTCCACACGTTGTTAGTCATCTTATTCTATTACAAGTTCTTGTACGTACTGTTAACTATATATATAGTGAGTACTCTTACTTTATATATATTTTTACTTTAATCTTTTTCTAAATTAAAACCTACATTAAACGGTTCCAATTATTTAACCTATAGTGCGTAATTTATTTAAATATTAATAGAAGAATTACAGCCTAGCGACCGGCTGTTTGGTACTGGCAGAGATAAGAAGGCCCCAGTCCCCACCACACCCGATCATTACACCCATCCCCACCACAACCGTCTACGTTAATCCAGTCGCTTCAAATACTTTAAAATGACACAGTGCCCGATCTGTAAAGCTGTCCTTACGAGAAACGACAAACTTTCCCTCGCATGCGCGCGCTGCAAGATTTAATTTCACGCGAGATGCTGTAACTTAACGGAATCAGATATCACACAATTAAAAAATAAAAATCAGTAGTATTGTAAGGGTTGCACGACCTCAAACGTTGAGTATCGCATTACCCCTAGCAAAAATATGGAAGAAAATATAATTGCAATTTTGACAAAAATTGGCAAAATGTCCGATGAAATAAAAGATATAAAAACTTGTATGAACACACAAGGGGACATAATGTTCGATATAACTCCGAAAGACTGAAATCAATAGAGAATCGTTCAAAAAAACAGGACGAAATAATAGAAAAATTACTAACAGAAAACAACTATCTTCGAAATAAAATAAAAATTATGGAGGCAAAACTAAACTAATCAGAGCAGGCCTACCTATGCAACTCTCTAGAAATACGGGGAATACCACAAAACTCTGGAGAAACACCCGAAGACATCGTCTGCTCTGTCGGAGCCGCCCTAGGTGTTAAGCTCACCGCTGACTACCTCGACATTGTGCAGAGAAAAAGGACCAGAGAAGAGGACCCACGCCCACCCGCGATTATCGTGCGTTTTGTACGACAGTCCGTCCGAGACGAGATGATCCGACTCCGGAAGGTGAAAAGGGATTTCACAACAAGGCAGTTTGGCTGGGAGAACGATGAAAGGATCTATGTCAGCGAGGAGATGTCGGCGGGCAACAGACATCTCTACTGGTTGGCGAGACAGAAGAAAGGCGCGGGAAAAATAAAATACGCATGGTTTGCCAGGGGCAGGGTTCGCTGCCGGCGAGAGGATGGCTCACCAGTGGTTATCATCACAAAGGAGGAAGACGTCGAGGCACTACAATGCCACATTTGTGACTGTCACTCTAGAATCTGGACCACCTTTTTATCCTGTATTTCACCGATCTATACATATTATTCTCGTATTTCTACATTTCTCTTGTTTTATTTGATTTCTATTTTATTTTATCACCTAGGTAACACTTTCTTCTATTTAACAGCTATAGGCCTCAATCATTATCTCTCTATTTCATTCAGTCAACTTACTTTCAATACTGCCACAAACATACATCTCTGTGCCTTTTCACTCCAACCCCTAAACTCCATTTCCTATAACAGACCAATCCCTATCCATCTAATCATATAGTAACATCCTATTATCTTGCCATGTTAATTCCCAATCCCTTCCAGACCACTACGATGAGTTCCTAGACCACTTCCTCCACAATTTCTACCATATCATTGCCGTCTCGGAAACCTGGCTAAAACCAAATATCCCATCCTCCTCAATACCCATCCCTAACTACACTCTCATCCATCGTGATCGTGAGGACCGCACAGGAGGAGGAGTTGGTCTTTACGTCCATAACAGTCCTCCTAGAATCCCCTTTTTCCGAAAGTCCTCATCCGGAATACATCCTAGTCGAAATCTCCTCTGATGCCTTTTCCCTCCTTTACATAATAGTTTACCGCCCTCCGCATGTCCAATTTGATCCTTCCTTTGAATCTTCCCTCTTTACCTATGTCCCGTTATACAGTAATGTAATCATCGCTGGTGACTTTAACATAAACATGCTCACTGATTCTCCTAACAGATCTTACCTTATAGAAATCATCCATTCACTCGACCTCTTCATAGTACCGTACCAACCAACCCACCATACCCAGGTTACCAGCACCTGGTTATACCTTTTTATAATAGACTCCTCTCACAACTTACTGCCTTCTTCACAGCATCCAGTACCTTTTCTATCAAGCCATGACCTCATCAAAATCTCCTATAACATTCCAGCACCTAAAGTCATTCCCCGAAAAATCTCCTGGCGAAATCTTGTTTATTTATCCCATTTATTCGTCATCCTCCATAGATGAAATGGTGGAGTGCCTTTCTTCTAATCTTTATACTTTCCTCAATCAACATGCTCCCCTGAAGACATCCACCTTTAGACGTCCTCCTGCACCCTGGATAAATCCCGACATCAGAGAGTTGATGAGAAAAAGAGATGCTGCCAGAAGACGTTTCCAACGTACCCGTTCCCCTGAAGATTACTCCCACTTCAAGTCCCTACAGAACCTCACCTAATCTTCTGCCAAGGCACTATTTTTCCATAACTCCTTATCACAAGCCCTCGATCCCAAGTCCAGATGGAAAATCCTTAAAAAACTGTCCATAGTAAAATCCAAAGCCTACACTTACTACCTCATCGATCCAGATGATTCCTACTTTGCCAATTCTCCATCTATTCATCAGACCTCTTCATTATCGTTCACACAAACTTTCGATCAAGATAATTTTTATTTCCTTAATATTACACCAGAAGCCTTACTCTCATCTATCCTCAAGTCCAGAACCAATGACTTCGGTCCAGACCAAATTCCCGTAAAGATAATTAAACTCTGCCTTCCTGTCATATTCCCTGCTCTCCTACATATATATAACTTCTCTCTACAAAATTCCTGCTTCCCAGATGCCTGGAAAAAAGTTATAGTCCGTCCATTAAATAAGGTACCTGTTCCCTCTTTAGCCTCCGACTACAGACCTATCTCCATTCTCTCTAACTTATCCAAACCATTCGAAAGAATAGTCCACTCCCAGCTCAATGATTTCCTCGAGCGGAATGCTCTCCTCAATCCTCTTCAGTCCGGCTTCCGCTCCCACTATTCCACACAATCGGCACTACTCAAGATCATTCAGAACCTTCAATCCTCGATGGACGAAAGTAAAATGACCATCCTAATCCTCTTTGATTTCTCAAAAGCGTTCGATACCGTCAATCACGAGATCCTCCTTTCTAAACTCCAAAACCTTTCCATGTCAAACAGCGTCTTAAAGTGGTTCCTCTCCTTCCTGTCCTCACGTTCACAAATAGTTCATATCCACGATAAACCTCCTTCCTCACCACTTTTACTAACACGTGGCGTTCCACAGGGGTCTTCGCTTTCACCAACACTCTTCTTTGTTTACATTAATGATCTACCAGATTCCATCAACCACTCACACCACCACTTATACGCTGATGACCTCCAAATTTACCTATCCTTCCGTCCAACCGAGATGCTAGAGGCAATACAAAAATTGCAGGAAGACATCGATAGCATAAACGCCTGGGCAGAAAACAATGTTATACAATATCCTTGTGGAGCCATGGGCGGATCCAGCCGACTGTAAAGGGGGGGCTGCAGTCCTAATAGGGGGGGCTGCAGCCCCACAGCCCTTCATTTGGATCTGCCAATCAGCTTTTTTACCTTTATGTTTCTTTCCCACAACTAAAATTCTACTTGTTCTGCATATTATTTGTTCTTTAACTTGCTTCCTTACTTTAAGGAAAGTCAAATTTTACCTTTTTATAAACGAAATATTTTCCAAAGGGAGGGGCTGCAGCCCCCACAGCCCCCCCCCCCCCCTGGAGCAGGGAATACCAAAAATGTTTGTAAACTTAGTAAAACTGTGTATGACCGAAACGTTCAATAAAGTTAAAATCGGTAATTATATTTCTGAGAAGTTTGAGGTTCGCTCTGGTTTGAAACAAGGGGATTCTGTATTACTAGTTTTTTTTTTAATTTAGCACTGGAATAGGCCATTAGGGAGATGAAACGTACCGGAAAGGGTTTGAATATGGGAGGGAATATGTATACCCGTACTCAGATATGCCGATGATTTGGTTTTGCTTGGTGAGAGGAAGTATAAACTGTAGAACAAACTACAAAAACGTTGATGAAAGCCAGTCAAGAACTTGGGCTTGAAATGAATAAGGATAAAGCAAAATATATGGTTAGCTCACCAAATAATTGGGGGGGAAGAATCAATATTCTCATTGATAGGTAAAAATTTGAGAGGCTAAAAGTTAAATAATAACGCCTAAAATAACTGTTTCGACAATTAATTCCCTTTCCAATCATATATTTATAAAAGTTGCCAATTTATGTCACAGTTAGAGTGTAAGTAGTTTCCTCCTTCCAAAATATTAGGGGGGGGCGCCCTACCCCGGCGGTGACGCCCATGGTTAGCCGTAGAAGTGGTGATGATTTTGCTGATATGAATGTAGAATGGTATACATTCAAACACGTGGCTTTTGCCCAAGGTGAGTGAAAATTTACGTTTGAGAGATCTAACTAGAGTTCGCGGGGACAAAGTCGGGGCAGTGGTAATCAAAGGGGGGGGGATACGGAAACCTCAAACCTTGGCTTTTGCCTACCCAAGTGTGCCCACCTTGTCTTGTTTCATCTTGCCTATAGGCGGGCGCAATCAAATATAGAGTGCGCTAGTAGTTTTGCAAAATGTCGGAAAGAACGGTGTTAGACTTAGTTGATGTGATAGAGATAATTGGTAATTTTAAAAGACCATTAATTGAAGGGCAGGCTATTCTTGATGCAAATCACATATTTACATGTGATATAACATCTAAAAATAAAAAAACAGTTATTTTACAAGCCTCGTGCCTTTAAACTAGCAATCTTAAAGGACTGCCCCATCAAATAGAAGTGGAAATCAAATTTATTAATAATAATAAGCAATTTTCTTGTCATTGTACGTGTAAAGCTGGTAGTTATGGTAAATGCAAACACATCATTGTAACTTTACTCGACGTTTTTCGGTTAGTAATAACATTAATTACCTATTCACACAATCATTGTTATGACAGCTTAGATTCTTTGTCATATTATTTATTTATTTGTCAAAACTTTCAGGCTTCGCATTGAAAACATGGAACAATTAAGCACAACGGATGTAGTAGAAAAATGGGGAAAATTAAAAAAGAAAAACAAATCTATGACACTATGGTCTCAATGTTATTTGCATAAAACTAGCATTTTGGAATAATAAAATGTCAAATACTAATATTTACCTGGATAAATATAGTCTCTTTCTTTAAAATAAAGACTACATATCGTCATATGTTTCGAAACAGGCTTATCTATTCTTAATTTTACAATCCACTCTTTAAGAAGCTTTTTATTTTTGGAAATAAAAGGGAATGACACGTCTTTTGATTTTCTAATTGAACACTGAGGGACCGAGCAATACCTATTAGATATTTTTCAAATGATTTTTTGCTCAATCGGGTTTTAATTATGGAAAAATAAATTAAAAACGCCAAAAAAAACCTATGAATCCCAGGTAATGGCCCCGCTTTTATCCCCGTTTCTCTAGTTCCTGCAGCGCCGTCGCAGAAGCAGCACCGTCGCTTGCGCCCGCCTATAGCCCCTGCATGGAAATTTAAAGTTGTTTGAACTAATGATCTTGAACGAATTACTATTTGTTTATTTTGGTATGACAGTAGAGTGGATGATATCTTCCCTTTTTTGCTTTTTTATAAAGATATTAAAATGATAGTGATGATCTCATTTATAGGAATAAATAAAATATGAGTGAGAAAACTTAAGCTAAGTCACCTAAAAAAAATCCAATTTTTATCAAAATGGATATGTCAAAATATTCTTTTCCTCGTTCTAATTACTTATCTTGGAATCCATATGAACTTCACAAACATTTAATTAATACTTATGTCTTAAACAGAAAAGGAAACACTGCACTTTTAAGAAGGGACAAGTAAGTTTTTCTTATTTTAATTATACCTGTTCTCCCTTCTATTTTTTCTTTACCATTCTTAATTCGTTCTAGTTCCAAAGATAAAAGGGATATTGATATTATTAGAGAAAATCATAAGTTTTTATGGGAAGATGATGATATTCCATCAACTTGGGAAGAGCGTTTGGCTAAAAAGTATTATGATAAATTGTTTAAAGAGTTTTGCATAACTGACATGAGTAAATATAAAGAAAATAAGGTATAGTACTGCATCTTATTAATATATTTTTATACTTATTATATTTACTATGATTTTGATGTCGCAAAAGGTACTAGCCCCTAAAGTTACTTCTCCCCGTAGCCAGAATTGCCCTGTATAGTGATGACCTGGTCTCACCTGCAAATAACCTATTAGGGGGTTTATTTATCTCTGAAGAGCAAGCTGAGATCAAAGAAAGCTGATAAAGGCTCTTTTTAACTGAAAAGGATACAATGAGTATCCACTTTTTTTAATGTCGCATAACCTGCCGAAACAGGCCACACCCAGAAGGGACATATGGGAAGCTTTACTGCGGAAAGTGGTAGAGAATCACTTCTCTGGTAAGACAAAATATCAACTGAAAATAATCCAAGAACCCACCAGAGGTTTATTCATCCCTTGAGGAAGCCCCATCATGAGTGTCTTTTTGGCCAGGCCATCTCAAATTACTTCATTGGCCCTTTTGACTAAGGTAAACATATTGAAAACTGTAATACTAATATCAAAAGCAATAAAACCAATATGTTGTCCCTTATAATTAATTTTGATCTATATTTAATATGATCTTTGTTCACCCTTTCACAAATGGTTCTGCAATTTTTTTTAAATCGTCTGGTGTTCATTGATATCTTACATACCATTAGACTTGTTAAGATATCAATTTTTAGCAATTGTACATTCTATGTCATAAACAAGTTTCCCTTTGTTGAATATTGAACTTTAAATATAATGAAAAATAAACGTTTTTAAATAGGCATATCAAATTGCTGGATATAGAACTGGACTGCAGTTTGGGTAGGCCTGATAACACTCGACTTTTCAGAATTTTATCTGCAGTGTGATTGATGAGTTCATGACTTGCGTTTCAACCTGTCATGATACTTTGAATTAGTATGCATGTTATTTCATAATAATAAAGTTTAATGTTACACTAGTGTCTTTTCTCCTTAATGGATAGCCTATGATCTCACCTCAAATGCAATTCCAAGAATGGCCTAGTTTTGGCACTGAGTTCAAGAATGTAACCTGCCTTCATTTAGATCCAAAAACCCAGTGGTTTTCCCTTTTCATTTAATATTGGGGTTCAATTTGTACAGAGTGGGTTACACCTATAGAGTAATCCCCCATATGCCACACCTGGCCAGGGAGGGGTAGCGATAAAGAAAAGATTAGCCTGGTTCAAATACAGGGTTTATAAGGTAATATATAACTATAGATTATTCTATGTATAACAAATAACTAAGATTAGCCTTGTTCAAGTAGAATACAATGATTTATATTTGAAATATTAAAATAATAATAATAAAAATTTTGCAAAATCAAGTTAGCAAGAAAAATTCAGTCAGTTTTTAAAATGTAGAGGAAATTAAGTTTTGATATTGATTTGTTAGCTAATTTTTTATTTTATTTTCAGTTTGCTATGAGATGGCAAACAGAACAGGAATTAGTAACTGGAAAGGGTCAATTTATTTGTGGAAACAAAGCCTGTTCCATGAATGACAGCCTTCGTACGTGGGAGGTAAACTTTGCTTACAAAGAAGGCGGAGAAAGAAAAAATGCTCTTGTAAAACTAAGTAAGGCATAAATATAAATATGTTATTACTTGTTGAATCAAAATTGAATTTTTTTTTTAATTTACTTAATTTTATTACTAATACTTTATTGAAAGTGTCTAATGACAGTTGGCTGTGGAAGAATGAATCAAAGTGTTTTAAAACCCAATATTTTAGGTATTGTTTTATGCACTTTGCCTGTGTTCTTAAAAAACTATGTTCACAATCATCAGGGCTCCGGCAATCGTAAAACTTACTAATTGCAAATTTCTTACTGTGCATAATAATAATAATTTATTTACCCAACTGCTCACTAAAAAAGTAAAACAAAACTGTTTTTTCCCCCCCCTTTTTCTTCTTGGTTTACTAATACGCACACTATATTAGATGGTTACAGTACAGATTCACACTGCTTTGCGGATATAAAAATACATTGTCTCCCAAAAGTAATCGGAAAAATGAAATTTTGAAATTAAGTTTGTAATAACTTAACATACTTGCTATAATCTTTTTTTTTTTAATAATCCCATAAAATATTATACATAAACAATGAATAAAAGCAGAAATTCGTGCAAAAGAATAAATTGTTGACATATGGAGAAATATGAAAGCATTAAAATATGAAATCGACAAGTCACAAAAGTAATCGGGATTAAGGTATCAGTTCTTCATAATCCCCTTTTCTTGACGGTATCGCACGAACTTCGCCCTTAGTATGTAGTCAGTAGTCTGTCCACTCCCTAACGTGCCCCACTTCTGCAAATTGATCTTAAATAACCTGAGGAAATGAGAACATACAAAGTGACATAAATGGAGACCCGTCTACAGGTCGTTTTCATGCGGGAAAAAGGGTTTAAATTAAAACAAATTAGTGAGAAGACAGGAGTACCCATTTCAACTGTGTCGGACATTATAAAAAAAGGTTTAAAAATGAAAATAGGCTTGATAGTGCAAATAAAACAGGGCGTCCAAAACTACTTTTAGAGAGGGACGAACGCAGAATTCTTCAAAAAGTTCGCCGGGATCCCTTAGTAAGTGCTCCAATGATTGCGACCGAGCTTCGAGAGGGAACCGGAAAGAAGGTAAGCCCAGAAACTGTAAGAAGAGTCCTTAAAAAAAATAAGTTTAATGGAAGAATTGCTAGGAAAAAACCATTTATTAGTTTGAGCAACAAAAGAAAACGGATTGATTTTGCAAAAAAAGTTATTTCTCAGCCCGATTCCTACTGGGATGACGTCATATTCGCGGACGAAAGTAAATTCAATTTGCACGGCACTGATGGCATAGTTAAGGTTTGGCGCCGACCAAATGAGGAGCTAAATCCGAAAAATACCCGGGGTACCGTGAAATACGGTGGTGGGTCTGTGATGGTTTGGGGCTGTATGAGCTCCAAAGGAGTAGGTAATTCAGTATTTATTGATGGGATCATGGACAGTAATATATATGTGAATATTCTGAAAGCAAATTTGAGGGATAGTGCTAGGAAAATGAAAATTTTGAACAAATTTAAATTTTACCAAGATAATGACCCTAAACATAAAGCCCTCCGAACTCGCTTATGGCTACTCTATAATTGCCCAAAAGTTTTGGAAACGCCTCCCCAATCACCAGACCTCAATCCTATAGAAAATTTATGGTCAATAGTTAAAAAAGAACTTCATAAACAAAGAATTAATAACAAGCAGGACTTGAAGGAAAAAATATTGGATGTTTGGAATAATATAAGCCCTCACACGACAACTAAATTAACGGATTCCATGAAGAGAAGGCTGCAAGAGGTTTTAAAAAAGAGAGGTTTTGCCACTAAGTACTAAATGATCGATATAACTACTTATTATTGCATTTTTTGTTCATAATTCCGATTACTTTTGTGACTTAATATTTTCATATTTTGATTGTTTTTGTTATCTTTTGACTCAAAAATATATGTTTATTATTTAAAATTGGGCTTTGACTTCATCCTAGGTTTATGTTATTTAAATGTGTGCAATTTTTTTTTATTTTGAACAGCAATTATAGCAAGTAATTCAAACAAAATTGCCGAAAGTTAGTTTTTCCGATTACTTTTGGGATACACTGTAAGTACTTTTCTTAAAACAATTAACAAAAATTTGTTTGTAACTTCATAGTTAATATTTAACAAGTCATGCTTTTAGAGTAAAATTAAAAGTTTCTAGTTTATATTGCGTTTCGAAAGGCTAAGTTATTATATAATTTTAATGTTATTAATATGATAAGTCAATTCAAATTGCAAAACAATATATTCTTTCCTGTAAGTGTAAATCACAAACCCTAGCGGTTAAACTATACCACATCAAACAAAAAAGTTGGGTAATAATAAAATACTCATATAAAATTCTTTTAATCTAGAAAAAATGAAATCACCCTTGAAAAAATAATGTGGGTGAAAAATAACCACCATGAACCAGGGTGACAGCATGACACACTTGTTTGAAGTGAAATACTGACAATAGACACAGTTGGGGTTTGAAAAAAAAAAACAGTATTTTTTCAAAACCCTTGAAAAAATTTGAACTTTGGGTACTTAAATTCGACCATTATATTTTATTTCTTCTTAGGTTGGTTTATCTTTAATCCACTTCCTTGGCAATTGATTATTCATAACTTTTATGGTGCTGGAGTTCTCAACTTCATTGCACATCTTCTTGTCCTAAGCACTTAATCTACTAATTAAAACTATTTTTCCACCTCCGAGAAGGTTGGTTAAAATTTTTACAAATATTATTTGTTTGGTTATACGAATTATCATAACTAACTAATTCCAATGCTCTAAATACAAATTAGGAATATAGGATTAAAACTTAAAATTGGGTTTATAAATTAATAGGTGACCTAGTGGTTTGTATCAATTTAACTTAGTACTGGTGAATCCAATGAGAAATATGAAGCCAAAATAAAAAAAATCTGGTGCGTGCGCGCAACACACAACTTTCACTTACCAACTTAGATTATAAATTAATGCGTTGTGCTAATGCCACTTCTCACTCAGTTACACATTTTTCCACATTCATTTCTTATTTTTGTTTTCTTTTGCTCTATAACAAACACTAATTTCTTTTATTATTAAATAAAAGTTTTTACTTGAGATAATTCGGCAATGCAAGCATAATACTCCAAGTCGACTGATTTTATAATTCTCTATGTACTTGTTGAATATTTCATTATTTATTTCCCATGAAACAAATCATTTCCATTAAATGAACAGAAGGGCATTAATTATGAACAATGGTCTGTCATTAAAAGCGTCCTGCGTGGGATAACCGTGTTCTATGAGTTGACTGAATATTCTTCTTTTTTTCTCCTCTTTATGTTTACTTGGTTTTTATCATATCTCATATTTAGCCATTTTTTATTTTCAGGCGTAATGAGAGACAGTTTATTTCTCCATATAAACAAAAACAAAGATACTTCATAGGAAACAAAAACAAACAAACAAAAAAGGCCCCTACCCCATTTAAGCCCCCCCCCCGAACATTTTAATAATGATAAAGCTTACTTGATATTAAAGAACACCTAATTTTCATTAAACATGACGAATTTGATGAAAATCGTTAAAGTCGTTTCTGAGAAAATCTAAAAAATTGCAAAAATAGTTAAGAAATAAAGTGCCCCCCCCGTTAGAGCAATTTTGATGAAATGCGGGCTATCACATCTTTAACATATACATACGTCAAATACCCAGTTTGATCAAAATCGTTAAAGCCGTTTTTGAGGAAATAAAAAAAACACGTGAAAATGATACGAAATTTTTTAAGTAAAGTCCCCACTCCGGTTAATCAATTTTGATGAAATTTTTAGAGTCATATCTCTGGCATATTAGTACATCAAATACTCAGTTTTATTCAAAATCGTTAGAGCCGTTTTTGAGAAAATCGAAAAAAAACCCTAAAAAGTTGTTAAATAAAGTACCCCCTCCCTTTGAGCAATTTCGATGAAATTTTTGCTGTCACATTGCGGGCATATACCTAAACTAAATACCAAATTTCAGGTTCACACGATTTATAGTTTTTGAGCTAGTCTGTTCACACACACACAGACCATTTCGCGGGACTTGGTCATTTGGACTCAGGGGACCCCAAAACGTGTATTTCCATTGAAAACCGGAAGTCGAAATTTTTCACGATCGCAATACTTCCACTTACTATATATTTCATATATGGGACGTTCTTTTACAAACCGAACACCTTTCTGACCGACACATTTTAGATTTAACTGAAACCTTTTTTACGGGTTCTATATCGAAAAAAAAGAGATACGTGTAAGAGGATTTTTTTTTATTTTCGATATTTTGAAAAATAAACAAGATCGAAAATTCGTGAATTTGATGATTTATCGATAATAGCCTATTTTTCAAAAATTCATAACTCCGGTTCTATTTAAACTAAAAAATCTAATTTTTTTTTATTTTGAAGGTAAAAAGACAAGCTTTAAAAAAAAAATACGTTCAAAACAAATTGTCGAAAAATTCAAATTGTTATTAACAATTTCAATGTTTAAATCGGTTTTTAACAGTGGCGCCACCCATGAATCAACTTTTTACTATTTTTATCGTATTCTGCGTCAAATTTTCTATCGAAACCGCTTTTAAAAACGATGGAGAAGTTATTTTTACTGTAAGAAAAAATTAATTAATTTAGTGCGGTACGTCACATCGACACGTGGGTCACATTTTACGGCTCATATTCTTGTTTTACACATTTTATCTCTTAAATACAAATAATTGTTTCATTTTTTTTATTAAAAAATATATTTTATTAGCCAAGAAGATGGGAAAAAATAGAAAAAATACATAAATAAAAATAAATAAAAAACATTGTTGAAAATGAAATTTTTTTATTAAGATTTCGATAATGCATTAGTTAATAAGAACAATATTTGGAAAATAATAATAAATAAAATATTTAAAAATAAGACAATGTTTACATTTTCTGTTTAAAATTTTTTACAATATCCTTTTTTTCGCTGAAGATGAAAACCGTTTTGCTTCCAATTGCTGTAAAGAAATCGGATTAATACAATGATATTTTAAAGTTCCTTTTATTCTTAAAGCTTTTTGGAAACGTTCGGACAATTGTTTTTCTTCTAATTTGTATTCATATGCTAAATTAATTAATTTTTTTCTTACAGTAAAAATAACTTCTCCATCGTTTTTAAAAGCGGTTTCGATAGAAAATTTGACGCAGAATACGATAAAAATAGGAAAAAGTTGATTCATGGGTGGCGCCACTGTTAAAAACCGATTTAAACATTGAAATTGTTAATAACAATTTGAATTTTTCGACAATTTGTTTTGAACGTATTTTTTTTTTAAAGCTTGTCTTTTTACCTTCAAAATAAAAAAAAATTAGATTTTTTAGTTTAAATAGAACCGGAGTTATGAATTTTTGAAAAATTGGCTATTATCGATAAATCATCAAATTCACGAATTTTCGATCTTGTTTATTTTTCAAAATATCGAAAATAAAAAAAAATCCTCTTACACGTATCTCTTTTTTTTCGATATAGAACACTTAAAAAAAGTTTCAGTTAAATCTAACATGTGTCGGTCAATTTTTGTCCAAATCTGTTCGGTTTGTAAAAGAATGTCCCATATAGGTAAGTGTGAGTAAATAAAAAAAACACGTGAAAATGATACGAAATTTATTAAGTAAAGTCCCCCCTCCGGTTAATCAATTTTGATGAAATTTCTACAGTCATATCTCGGGCATATAAATACATCAAATACCCAGTTTGATCAAAATCGTTAAAGCAGTTTTTGAGAAAATCGAAAAAAACGTAAAAAGTTATTAAATAAAGTACCCCCTCCCTTTGAGCAATTTCGATGAAATTTTTGCTGTCACATCGCGGGCATATACCTTAACTAAATACCAAATTTCAGGTTCGCACGGTTTATAGTTTTTGAGCTAGTCTGTTCACACACACACACAGACCATTTCGCGGGACTTGGTCATTTCGACTCAGCGGACCCCAAAACGTGTATTTCCGTTGAAAACCGGAAGTCGAAATTTTTCACAATCGCAATACTTCCACTTACTATAAATTTCATATATAGGTAAGTGAAAGTAAAAATTAATATGACAGCCATTGAGCCATTGGAATGGGAGATTTTAATCTTATTTTACTTTAAAGATCCATTAGCAGTTTTCCCTCCCTTTATCCATTACTGGTATCTAGAGTGTTATTCTACTGGTATAACTTATCAGTAGAAACTCTTGCCTGTGTAGGAATGTTGAGATTCATTATGTTAGTCTGCAATGCAATAAAGTTCAACCTTCCCGGAAGGGATTCAAACCAGCACTGATTGACTCGAGAATGCTAAAATGAGCAATGCTCTAACACATTTAACCATTTAAAATAAATTATTTCATCCGCAGTTACTAAATGAAAATATCTATTGTATTAAATTTACTTTATATTGAAACTTTGACCAGACTTGATCATTTTTTTAGGATTGTGCTCTTCCTGTTCAAAAAAACTGAATTATGCCCATAAAAAAAATGAAATCAAAAGACCTAAAAGAAAAATGAAAGGGGCAAATGATAAATTGTTATCACGACCTATTGAAAATGTTTCTGAAGGAACAGTTGTAGAAAATATTCAGAAAAAAACTGATGAAGCAAAAGAAAGCAGTGATGGGGAAGAGATCTGGAAAGCTCCTCTAGAAGATATTGAAGATATATCTCGGGAAGAAGAATTTGAAAAATATCTAGAACATCTATTATTATAACTAAATTGGTTTTGCTTTGTTTGTGAGAGTTGTTTCTTTCTCTAAACATATGTATTTATAAAATCTGTGTTATAATGAAAAATAAACCCTAAGTATATGAACAATTTTTAAAAGTGTTACTGTCTTTATTTAAACCTGTAGTTGATTATTTCAAGACTTTTAGTAATCATAAATATTACTTGGGCCTATTTTAACTTAGACTGTGCATTAATCAATTAATTTAATTTTCTTGGATATTACTTACACTATTCACCTCACCTTTTGTAATTTGCATATAACTCCAATCCACTGTAATGAAATAAAAAGTGAATAGGACTAACAAAAGTTTTACAAACAAAAGCATATTAAATTTTTAAAACCCTAAGAATGAATCACTGCTATTTCTGATAACATAATGTGCAAACAAAATTTAGTTTCATGAAGCTGCTAATATGGAATTGCTAGACAATCACTGACTGTAAATTTTACATTATAGGTAGGAAAAATAAAAGTGAAATTATTTGAAATTCAAAGAGTTTAATCTAAAGGACCCGAGAAAAAAATATACTTCAGAAGTTCTATTTATATTTTATTTCCTAAAATATAATTTTCTGTAAATTATCTTGTTTTACTTCTAATAATTTGTCGGTTGTACTATATTCATAACAAAACTTTATTGATGGTTAAATTGGTACTCGCTTCGGCGGTACATATACTAAAATTGGAACGATGGTTAAATTTTTGGAAAGATTAATTTCATATCTAAATATTTAAAAACATTATTTTAAAAAAATTTGTTAAATTGCCCACTATTTTTTTTTTTTTTTTTGGCATCTCACTCATGAATGTATGACTATTGCAGTTTATCTCATGCCATCTCTAAGGTGCTAATATT
This sequence comes from Aelia acuminata, assembly GCA_911387785.2. NCBI lineage: Eukaryota > Metazoa > Arthropoda > Insecta > Hemiptera > Pentatomidae > Aelia > Aelia acuminata. The sequence continues at coordinate 134,880,962 of OU426978.1, read as the reverse complement.
AACTTAAAGGGTTTATGCATTAATTTTAATTAATAAAATAATTAAAAAAGAACTAAGACTTATCAGAAAAATAAGACAATTTAATAGATCAAATATTAAAAGTGGCAAGGACCATGAGGGATGATCACTTCAAGAGAAATCTGAAAAATTGCTTAGACATTTTAATTTTAGTTATTATTATTATTATTATTATTATTTTTAACAATTTCTGAAGGCTATCCACTTCAAATTTTTATTTTATAGTCACTTTGAAATTGTTGTATCATTACATCATTATTCCGTATCTACTTGTATATCCCACGACAAAATGTCTAAATTCTTTTACAAAGACTATATAAAATTGTATATATTTATAAATAATTCAACAGATATGATAAAAATAATTTTCTTTCTGATTTACTTATAGAGAAAAAAAATGGTCTAATATTTTTGGATCGTGAATTCTATTTTTTATTAAAATGAAATCAATAAAAGAAATATTATTATTATCCTATTACCATCTGTCCATCTTTAAATAATAACCCTCATTTTAAACAATAAAATTGTTTCCATTGTTTTGATGTTGCAAAAAAAGAAACCAGGCATTTTTTGTAATTACAGATGAAACTATATCCTGTTGAACATGTAACTTTTTTTCAGTAATGAATTTATAGCCTGATTCAAAGAAAAATTATTATTTTGAACTTAGATATTTTCTTCAATTTTTGAAATATATGGTAATAATTAACCTTTACAATTTTTTTTTTTTTTTTTTTTTTTGTGTACCTTGACATGTTCCCTATTTTTTATTGAACTTAATATTATGTCTTATATAATTTTCATAAAGCCTTATGGTGAATTAAAAATAATTGCATTTTTATATTAGCGTTTTACTCCATAAATATTTTATTTAAACTTGGTTTAATAGAAATTAATATATGTCAGTGTCATTTATTTATGTGAATCTCTTAACATTACTCTTTTCAAATTTTATATATTTGATTTAATTTTTTAGAGGAAAACCTTAAGTTCTTTATATCACTTGCCATTTAATGATAAGTTGTGTTTACTGGATAATTCATCATTTTCCATACTGACTGATAAAATAATGTGACACTTTTATCCTTGATTAAATGACGGAAAGATAAGAAACCAATCACTTTTATCTTAATCTTTTTTTACCTTTTGGACAATTACGTTTTGCTTTATTGTTTACTTGACCTCAGCCAAGAGTAATGTTTAAGCTTTTTGAGTTTATGAACAATGCATTCATATTTTACTTATGAATAACTTTGTTTGCTTGAATAAATACCATCTGAGATGAAGTGTGATATTCTGTTTGGCCACTATTATGCAGCAAAATTGGTACAGAGTAAGTAAACTATATTTTCAATATGGAATTCGATAGGGTATTGATAAATTTACCCTTTAAGAAAACTTGATATTTTCTGATAAAAATGGATTCCCTAAAAACTATTTAGTAGTTCAGCTATTTTTATCATTAAATAATTTTGGTTCATTTCCTTCTCATTTTTTTAATTTATTAACATTATATCAAACAATAATAATTTAAAATTGAAGTATTGACTGATCTATATATCACTGCTCTAGAAGTATTATGGAAGCAAAAGCAAATATTGAAATTTGACATGTCAAACAAAAGAAAATGAATTCCTATGGTATAAATAGAATGACCCAAAGATTAAATTCAATTTTTTAGGTATACTTATGTTGATTTATAAGCATTTAGTATATAAATTTTTGAGACTGCCAACACATTAAAATCAAGATCACAAAATTAACAAATTTCAATTTGGCCATATCCACGTCATATCTTTTACTGTCAAAACATTCGATGTGTGACACCTTGTTATTAGAAATAATACTTGATTCTCTACGTGATAAGAAATAATACTTGATTCTCTCTATAAATCCTAAATGTTTATTTAGTATTCATAAATAACAAATTTATTTTAACTTTATTTGAAACTTTTATTGATTACAATCAATTATGGTTGACATCTTGTATAACTGTTCACAAATTTACTGTCTAATTTTTTTTTGCATACCAATATGGAAAAATGTAGACTAGTTATTTTTCTCAGAGATAAAGAGAACTGAAGCTGAAATCAGTTTTCCTAATAAAACTCTAACATCCTTTGATATGCTATATATTATCACAGTATTACTTTCAGTTGGTAATTTGTTTTGAAACCATTACAGTTTCGTTGATTGAATCCATGTCAATTCAACACTGGCCAGAACCTCACAATCTCAGATTTTCTAGAAATTTGGTACATGTGTACGATTTCTATCTACTAGAACATTGTGAAATATTACTGAGATATGTCTACCCATTTTTGAATTATGGACCTTTAAAACACTCAAAATTATTAAAAAAATTTTTCGTTTTCAAATTACATCTAATCATAGAACAAAATATAAATATGGGATGACATGGCTTCATTACTAACAAAATTGAAAACTAGTGCTAGAATTCCTTGTATTAAACTTTTTATTCAAAACAATAACTAAAATTATGAAAATATTTACATTTTCATAACATGAAACACATAAATGAAAAACATGAAACAAATGATAGTAGGGTTCAACCATTAAGCCGAGAGATAACTAACTACATTTGGTTGTTATTACGCCAAAGTGAACTTAGCAACAAACTCGAAATTTTGAGAAAACTGAAGGTTAATTAAATTAAAAATTAAATAAAGTTTAATAATTTGTTTACTTTCCTTTATGTTTCCTCTAACACATATTAGACATAACTACATATTATGTTTCCTCTAACACTTCTGAACTACAAAATATGTTATGTTGCCTCTTATATTATTCATTATGCCTTATATTATATTATTCAAATACAAAGTATTACGATTAAAATAAATGAAAAGAGGTATATTTTCTAAATTTGATAAAATGTTTCGGCATTTAGTTCACTTTGGTGTTATACTGATCATTTATTGACAGAATCAATTACCTTGATAGATAGCAATGAAAAGAAAAAAAAACCTGTACTACTACTACTACCCATAAAGGGTCTTGGGTGGTTCAGTACTGTGTAAGGAAGTCCTATTTCTTGGTCAGTGGTCATGCAAGGAGGTGCTTTGACAGTGATCATGGTCAACTGCCAGGTTCCCCCCTTCAAATTGCCAAGTTCCCCACCTTAATTGAAAAATTTTAATTGAACCCCACCTTAATTGAAAGAACGTTATAGAGGCTTGGTTTGCCCCAGCAGGGTCTTTCGGCCCACGAGACGATCTTTGTAAAATGGGAGATGAGCGTTGAGAAAGATGGATATTAGAGGCCAGATCAAGGGAGCAGTGACCGGTCAGCAGGCCAAGTACAACAACATACAGCAGAACAATAAAAATACAGCCAGTACATTAAGAGACTCAGGAGCGAACGCGGCTCGTCCTTGGAAGGAATTAAGAGAATGGCGCAAGATAGGTATACCTATAGAATGTAGGTCAAAATAACTCCACGCTTAACAGCACGAAAGAGATAGGGAATGAAGAAGAATTTTTCAATTAAGGGTACCCATGTTATAGAGGCTGGTTTTGCCCCAGAAGGGTCTCTCAGCCTACAAGACGACCTTGAGCACAGCAACTCATTACCTTACCAATGAGCTACCCCGCTTCCTAGATAGCAATGATGAAGCGTTTATATTTCGGTTGGGTTTTGGTATATTCAGAGATTTTGACACTTCCTTTTAACTAGCTTCTGAATCCATAGAAAATAATTTTCTAATATTTTTGATGTAATTGGGAATGAACGCATGGTATTGTTGTGTTCCTTTAATAGAGGATGCTTGGGCAAAGCGAACTTTCAAAAGAAGTTCTACTCCCAATTGTAAAACTGTATGGGGGTTCAAATTTGGTTCTCTGAGAGTCTTTGGCAAACTGACACGAGTTGCTAGTCTTTTACAGACCCCCCTACTCCGTCGCAACGACCTTTGCCATGGGCTTTGGCAAAAATGTGCCACTCTGCTTTACTTTGAAATCATTCTGATAAAAAACAGAAACAGAGGTTTATAATTTTATTTTTTTAATTTAATTAACCTTCAGTTTTTTCAAAATTGGAGTTTGGCACTTAGTTCACTTTGGCGTTGTAATGACTAAATGTAGTTAGTTATCTCTCAGCTTATTATTAGTTTCATGATTTTACTCATTAAAATGTAAATATTGGTATAATTTTAGTTATTATTTTGAATAAAAAATTTAATGTATCGAATACTAGTACTAGTTTTCAATTCTTGTCAATTTAATAATGAAGCCATTTTCATCCCGTATTTATTTTTTGTTTTATGATTAGACATAATATTGCTTATTTGAAAGAAAATAAAATTAAAATTTCAAAAAGTGCCCATTCTGAGAAAATTGAAATTGAGATTTATGTAGTAGTATTTTAAGAAGAAGCGGATAATTACTGAACAAAATCAAATTAAATAGTAAAAAAAATATTTTGTTCTATCAAATTACTTATTTTTTTTATTAAAGAAAATTCCATATCAAATCAACTGGTTTTATAAAATTTGTTGAACCTATAAGTCATTGATTTTGATAATTAATGTCAAGAAAATAAACCTTTTTTGCCTTATTAATTAATTAAGTCCGAATCTAAAGTTTTGTATTTGATAAATTGATAAACGCAACAAATAACCCGAAAATTATCAAATTATAGGAACTTCGGGCTTGGGTCCCTTACTGATTTGATATGGAATAACAGCAAACAGTGTTTTCCCTGGGATTTTTCTTCAATTGGCCTAAATAGCTTCTTGCATTATGCTTAAGTCTGTTTTATATATGGCTATTAACAATTAGTATGAATTAAAAATTAATTCAGACATTTTATTCGTAGAACCAAAGCTGACATAATGTATTCATAAATTCCTTGTCGAAGTTCAAGCAGTATTTAGTGTTGGTGGAAAATTAGAAAATAATTTGATATTGCATGTGAGGAATAAGGAAATCAATAAAACCTATAGATAAGAAAGTTTAGATAATGAATATATCTTGAAACAATAATTTTGATTGTACATTGGAATATTTTTATCCATTAATTTTTTTTTTTTTTTTTTTTTTTTTTTGTAATCAGTACTATCTTTAAATTTCAAATCCACTGAATTAGTTGTTCTTTTACAATAAATTGTCTATTTTAATTTAGACAGGTGTGGGTAAATAAAATTAAGTTAAAAAAAAAGTTCTTATTCTAAGAGTCTTAAAATTTTCAATTAGGTATTTCAGTCATAAATTATTTCCAGAATTTGAATTAACTATACATACTGTAAAAATAATTTAATAAGATCATATTTTTTTTCATTTTAGTTTTTACCATTCTGGAAAGTGATTTAAAAGAAAATTTTGAATTATACTTAACTTGTAGTAGGATTGGTTGCACTCTCTTTTCTACTTTTTAAAATTAAATATGTTTTTTATATTATTTACTAGAAGTTTTGTATATATATATATATATATATATATATTGAAAAACATAATTTACAAAAAAAAAAAAAAGAATTCATATTCTGCCTTCTTCCCTCCCAATTTGAGATCTCTAATAGCCAAGCATCTCAACCCACCTCTCTGATGGCTCTTCTATGTAGGAGAGTGCCTTTATTTACCTTAAAAATAGAATCAATTTGAACCAAACTATTTCTAGGCAATATCATGTTTCCAGTTACTCCTGATTTATCTTTTTAAATATCCTTTAATATTCTTCTTTATCTCACTGATTAGGAACTCTGAATGTTTTTTCTTCTTTTTTTTTAAGCGAGAAGCTAATAGTTTTAGCTTATTACCTTTTAATCTAAATAATGACTATCTGCAATTAATTTTGCTTCAAAACTGTTTAAATCGATAATGATGATAATTTTGTTCTAAAATATTGTTAAAAAACTTTTCTATTAATTAATTTTTTTTTTATGTTTAAATCCATAACTTGAACATTTACTTGAAGAAAAATTTTGATAGTTCAAGGTAGACATTTTACAGGGAATCCTGATTAATTTTTTAATAAGACATATTTTGGCTTATGAAATTGAAGTTTGAAGGCACTACCCAAACATCAAATTCCTTTAGCATCCAAATGTTACAATCCAAAATCCTACATAAAATCCTTATATAAAATCACCGTCAAAAACCTTTTTGTTCCATACATCAACAATTTGGCCGATTCAGATACAAGTCCTTTCCTAAATAACACCCGACCCATCCAAACAAACTTGTTTCAAACCTCCAATCTTAATGCTGGTTCATGTAATTTTTTATTTATTTTATTAATATCCCATTTACTTGATAATATACAATTTGTATTTATTGTAAAAAGTTATTCCTGGAGTCGGACAACCAAATAATATTGCGTAAACCCAAGTTGAAAGAATTGGCTACATTTTTATTTTCTTCTCACATAACATTACTATCCATTCAAGACAATTTGAGGAAGGCGACAGCTAAGAACTGTTGTACAAAAAATTGATTTAGTACAATTTAAATTTTGTTTGATAATTTTACAAAGTGATTTGTAGACTAATTTCATTTTTTATTAAATATTTGACAATTAATTCTATTCTTCAAAAATTCATTCTCTATTTTTTTTCTTTGAGCCATTAATTTGATTTATTTGGTCATTAATTTGATAAGAACTTTCTCACTCTTGTATATATATATATATATATATATATATATATATATATATATATATATATATATATATATATATATATATATATATTATTATTTTATTATTTGGATTCATGCAGAGATGTACTCCAATAAAATTTATCCACCTTCAAAGGATGAATTGTTAAGTTAATTTGAATTAAAATAGAGTTGAGTGAAAATCAAAAATTAGTAAATAATGGCCACCTTATATCCCTTAATTATTTCTTCAATAAGTTGTACAACTAGATGTTAAAAAAATCACTTGTACTTTAATATGTATATGTATATGTAATGCATTTAAAATTCCGATATACTTTAATGATGATCTGAATTAACTAGACCTAATAAGACATCGATTAATTTTTTACAACTCTAAACCAATGCAATGGTAAAGTTTTACAATTATCTTACTCCATCTTCTGTGTTATCTTATTTAAGTTTTATATTCATTGTTTCAGACTAGTTGGTGTCACAAAATTGCAGCCCTTACGATTATATGTTCCTACTTTATATTATTGATTTTTATACATGACACAACTTACATATGGGCAACTCTTGCTCTTGTTTTTGTATTGTTTGTAACAACATTTTCATGTGCTTCAAACAATACTCCGTTTCTACTCCAATTAAGAGGTTCAAGATTAACTGGAATAACGAACCGTACTATTGCTCAGGTGAGTTTCAAAATAATTATATTATTATATTATCCTTTTTTCAAATGAATAGCTTATAATTTAGACTATTACTTCTAGGAAAGGAATGAGGAAGAACAAACTGAAACACAAATATGGATGACAGATATTCCCCCTAGTTATTCATTTGTAATGGCAGATTTAACACCTCCAACCCCTCCTCCTTCCTATGGGTCTGCAATCTTAATGTTTCCTCCTCCATATTTCACACTTGGCACTAAAACTGAGCCTGTACATGATGCAGAGACCACTTTGGCAGAAGGTCAGCAGATGCGAAGACCTTTATCCATTTCAACACAGGTTTCTGTATCTAATGTTGCACCTGAAACGGCACATCTTGGGGGTATCAAGTTTTCGACTCAGGTATCAGTTATTAGCACACAATCAGAAATTTCTCCAGATTTAGCTTTAAGAGCTCGCTTTTATATATCCAGACAAGCATCAAGAGAAGATGGAACTGAAGATAACGACCTTAAACAAGAAAAAATGATGAGCGAAGCTAGTGCACGGTTATTCCTACTTTCCAGACAAATTTCAATAGAAGACTCAGGCGAAGAAATAGAAAATGTCTTACCTAATTCAGGTAAAGTCGAAAGGTTGGCTCCTAAATTTGTTTCTAGACAGATTTCAAAAGAGGAAGGTTCTGAGGGAATGGATCTTCATAAATCAATAATGAAGCATGACCTGAGAAGGCGAGTACTACTTTCTAGACAAGCTTCGAGAGAGGAAAGAGTTAGTTCAAAGTCAATTCAAGAACAAGAAAATCTTTTGAACCCAGAAAGCTCTATACCTAGGCAATCATCAGTGGAAGAATGTGCTGAAAGTGCCCAGAAGAAAAGTGATGGAAGAGTAAGAATAATTATTTTGCAAAATACAAGTAATTCCATAGATTCTGCAAGTGAAGAGATTCAGAATAGGAAGGATTCAGAAAATATTTCTACTGAAAAAATGGTTGAAGTCAAAGCAAGTGGTAGCACAGTATCTATAAATATACCTGAAGATTTTGAGGAATTAACAAAACCTAATGAATGATTGCTAATTTTATTTCATGATTAGGTTGACAAGAAGACATGATTTTGATCCAAGATTGTTTAATTTGACTACATTGGTAATAAAATTATTTTAAAAAATTAGAACTAGTATTTTATTTAATTATTTCTCATTTTTATGAAAATCATATTAATGCTTAAAAGTAAAATCATATTACTTGTCTATTGTGATCTTACTAAACCCTATTCCAATTACATTCTTTATTAGTTCCTTTTACATATGTGTTAATTATATTTAATTTTGCCTCTGCTGAAACAATCCAGTAAATGCTAAATAAATGGATCATTAATACTTAGTATAGTCAAATAAGGGATGTAAAAATAAAAACTTTAACCCCTATAAATTCTTTAACAAATTTAAATTTGGCGTGAAGTTCTATTTTAAATTCCTTTGGTTTTTAGATTAAATGAACTTTATCAGTGAATTCTGATTTGACAGTATTAAAAATAATAGGATATAATTAATCGAACGCATTATAGCTATTGAGACACAGCAATGCATGGCTAGGTCTTGGTGAGATGAGCTATAGTTTGCAAGCATGCTGCTATCTGGTTTAGAATCATGGTACTAGCTGATTTCTTAATTCTGAAGTCAACCCAGGAGCTGATCCATTACCTCCTCATGAATATTTTATTGTATTATAAAAGGTATGACGCTAGGAGCCAGAGCTCTGGAAAAATAAAAGACGCTTCATCAAGCAGTCAGCTGTTGATTCTCGCCGAGTACTCAGTCCCTCTTCAACATTCTTTAAAAACATTGGCAGCATAACATTTTCGTTCACCCTGTGTGTTCATCTGTGCAGCCTTACCATATAATGCGGATTAGAAGACGGATCTAAGACGAAACCTGGATTGACGATATGATTCATTGTCAGGACAGTTGGAAGTAACATAATTTCAGTATTATTTCTTAATAATGCCTGAACTATAAATTTTGTTTAACATTTACATTTAAATAATGTTCTATTGAAATTGGACTATAAATTCAAACTTTAAAGTTAATCGGTGAACCTTTTACCTACCAATTATAGTTATTAAGTGTGTATATAATTATTAAGTGTATATATATAACTATTAATCTTTTATTTATCATTTTATATGCTTTGTTTAACAATTCTTAAGGAGTTCAATTTAAATTAAAAAAAAATTTGTTTACATAATTCTAAGCCAATGGCCATTCGATCAAATCATATATTTGTGTATAATAGTTTATGAGTTGTATAATAGTTTCATTTGTATTTAATAAATTATTTTTTATGCTCTAATTTGTCAGATAATTTTTTTTATTTACTTTCATTCATCATTTTTTTCTTCTTGTTAATTATGCTAATATTTTTCTAAATTTCAAAAATAAGCTTTATGTAAAATACTTACCATTTATTTTATTCTTTACATTAATCAACAAAACTAGGATCATTAAGCACCAGGCTATACTTTTCACCATTAGGGAAGCGAAAGGTTTTTATAATTAAAACCTAACTTGCCTGAACACGGACTATTCACACACGAAAGCCTCAAGGTCAAAGTCCTCCTTCTCAGGACCTCCCTTGTAGTGGATATATGTTCGTTGAAATTTCGTCCATTACCTCTCCTCTATTATTCGCCGTAATCTACAGAACTCCCCGTGCCCCATTCGACAACCTGTTTGAATCCTCTCTTGTCAATCTGGTCTCCACTTATTCCAACATCGTTATTACCGGCGATTTCAATGTAAACATGCTTTCAGAATCCTCTGAGAAGTCCTTTCTAACCGACATCCTGTATTCCCTGAACCTTTACCTAGTTCCTTGCTATCATCACACGCAATACTCCGATACTTGGCTGGACTTGTGCATCTCTGATTCTCCCATCAAAATCATTTCTTCTTCGCAATGTCCTTTTCCTTTTCGCTCATCCCACGACCTCATCCAGATTATAGACCTCCCCGTCATAAGACCTCCCCGTCAAACGTTTAAACCCTAATCTAAAACTCGCAATTTAGACCTCATCTCCTACAAATCCCTTCAATCTGATCCAATGAGATATCATACATTTCTATGATCCTGTCGATTCCATGGTCTCCTTTCTCACCTGGAATTTGAAATCCATTTTGGATATCCATGCTCCTGTGAAAGCTCGAACCTTACGTCGCCCCGCTGAATACTGGCTGACTTATATAATAAAGGATATGATGAAAAGAAGGGAAGCTGCTAGACGCTAATTTCGGCCAACCCGATTGGCAGCCGATTATTCGTCTTTCAAAAAACTTAGAAATGTGACCTAATCCAAAGTCCGACGGGCCAAATCCCTCTACTTCCACCCCCTCTCCATCCCACATCCCCTACTTCCACATCCCTCTCCAGTGCCCACGATACTAAAAGCAAATGGAACATACTTCGTCAATTATCCCTCCTGGTTCCAATAACTCTATTTCCCTTCCGTTCACTCCTGATGATCTCAATAACCATTTCCCTTTTAATTCATCACAAATCATCATACTTATAATCCGGAGAACACTTTTTTTACCAACTAACCTACGATGACCTATTTACAGCAAACAACGATTACGGTCCTGATGACGTTCCCGTAATGCTAATAAAGTCCTGCCTTCCATCACTCATTCCTGTTCTTTATCATTTTTACAACTTCTCATTTCAAAACTCGGTTTCCCTTCTGGAAAACTGCTCTAGTCCGACCTTTGAACAAACCCTCAAACCCCTCGATAATGAATGACTTTCGTCCTATTCACTTCTCTTCAATCTCTCTAAACCGTCAGAACGCCTTGTTTAAAATTAACTACTTAACTTCCAAGAACAACGTCCCCTCATAAGCTCACTCCAATCTGGCTTCCGATCCGGTAACTGAACTCAATCCGCCCTCCTAACAATTACCTATGACCTCCAAAGTTCCATCGAACTCCGAAAACTAAATATTCATGTCCTTTTAGATTTTCCAAAGCTTTTGACACAACCGATCATAACATCTTCCTTGCAAAATCTCCATCTATCTAGCAGCGCCTAAAATTGGTTTCAACCATTCTTTACACCCTTTGAATCCTTACTTTCAGATCGGTCACAGCATGTAGTCGTTCCTTTTCAAACTCCATCGAAAACACTTCCCCTCTCCTGGGAGTCCCTCAAGGATCTTCTTTTTCTCTCACTCTGCTATTTAAATTAAAGCCCTTCCTATTCTGATTCATAAGTTCCAATACCATATCTACACTGATGATTTACAAATTATACTCGTCTCTCCCGCTTTCCGAGATGTTGCCAGCGACGAAAAAGCTTCAGGAAGGTTTGAATTGAATCAGTCTCTGAGCAGAGACTAACAAGCTGAAGCTGAACGCAGAGAATACAAAGGCAATTTTAATAGGCTCCAAACACCTTCTGTATTTTCTATTGATAGGCTCTAAACACCTCCTTGTCCCTAATAACCCAACCCTGTTCCCTAAATAACAATCGACCCAAATTCGATCCTACTGTCAAAAACCGTGGTGTAACCTTCGACCAAACGCTTTCCTGGAAAAACTACATCTCCAATGTTTCCCTTGGATAGTTAACTATTTTCATACAGTGTATGGGTTATCTCCGTGGATCTCCACGCAAAACTAAAACGTTTAATAAATTGTTTCCTCCGATTTATATTTGGGATTCCATAAGACGTCTCTATTTCGCCATTTTAGGAAAAGTTGAAGTGGTTATATCCTTCCTACTGCCGTAAGTAATTCCTGGTATCCTTCCTTTTCAAATTTATCCAATCCCGCCGTCCATCATATATCTCCGAACTTCTTCATCTCAAATCCTCGGTTCATCCTCGCAATACCCGTTCTAGGTCTCCGGATCTATATAAACCGATAGATAAGCCGGCCTACCGAACGTCATTTTTTGATAGATCTTTCATTATCTGGTGCTCATCCATATGGAATTCTATTCCCCCTTTCATCCGTAATTCCTATACCCTCCCCACCTTTAAATCCCACCTGTATCATCTACTCATAGTCATCCGGTATCCTTAAAAAAAAAAAGTAAATTGGCACTTCCTATTATATGATATTTTAAACCCATGGAAGCTCTTATTTTATTTTTTATTATCATTTGTCTTCCTTAGGTTATCCGTAAATAAGTGTGTAAATATATTATTAAATATGATATAATATAAATATTCTTAGATAAAACAAGTTTCTTTTCATTTAATTGAATATTTATGATAATGTAGCTAACATAAAGAGAATAGTAGATAACATATAGGCCCAGTATATCAAAAAGGTGACCGCTGAAGTGTTGTAATTATAGAGGCATCTCCCTGCTTTCATGTGGCTACAAGATTTTATCCAACATCCAGTAAAATTGCTTATACCGATATATAGAACAGATAATTGGTGCATACGAATGTGGTTTTCGAAAAGGTAAGTTCGTCATAGCCCAAACCTTCAGTCTGAGAGGTATATAGGAGCGAGGGCATGAATACAAGCTAAAGACCCACCAACTGTTCATAGATTTTAAGGTAGCTTACGATAGTAGTAAAAGGGAGGAGACCTTTAAATCTCTAGTGGAATTTCTGATCCAACCTAAGCTGATTCGGCTGGTGAAGCTAAGCCTGAGGGAGGTCAGATGTTCAGTACGAGTGAACGGTGAGCTATCTGAGAATTCAAGTCATCGAAGGAAATGGTAAGGCGATTCTCTTGCTTGCTTACTTTTCAACATTGCTCTCAAAAAGGCTGTAAGAGACTCTGGAATTCAAGTTGAAGGGACAATTTTCAACCACTCGGTGCAGCTGCTGGCTTACGCGGATGATTTAGACATTTTTGGACAGTCCCACACATCTGTCTTGGAAACATTTATGGCACTCATGGGCCCAGCTGGAAGATCGGGATTAGAGGTAAACCAGTCCAAAACAAAGTATATAGTGACTAATGAGGTTCCTGCTCTTGGAAAAACGGTGAGGTTTGAAGCTTTTCTGTTTGAGAAAGACTCCAAGTTCACGTACCTCAGATCAGTAGTTTCTCAAAATAATGAGGTTGCAGTGGAAATAAGAGAGCGCATAATCTAAGCAAAGAAATGCTACTTGGGATTAAGAAACAGCTTGGAGTACGTATTTTGTCCAGAGCAACCAAAGTACACCTATACTAAACGATTGTCCGCCCAGTCCTGCTCTATGGCTCTGAGACCTGGACAATCTCCAAGGCCCAAGAGAATGAACTACTGGAACTACTGATGCAAGGAAACTCCTGGGCGCACGGAAGTGGATGGCAGCCGCACAAAAATGGTGGAAGCTGTTGTTGGAGGCCAAATCCCATGAACAGGTTGTAGTGCCGCGATAAGTAAGGTTGGCGAGAAATTTTAGCTATGTATAAATGTATATAGAACACTATGTTGGATTAATTTTACTAGATTTAAATAATAATAAAATCTTGGCTTTTGAACTCAAAACCCCGCAAATATTATGATATCATCTGAAAGCCAATTAAATGCTCTTTCCAGTAATTTAATTTCAGGTTTGTGTGATACTATTTTGAGAGAAAATTCAGCTATCTTTATTTGTATGCGCAACGATTAAATTATAAAACTAACAATAGGGGAGAGCGGGGTTGGTTGGCAACAGTTTTCACTTTTTTGATTGTTGAATGTTGAGTCGTTCCTGTTAATATAATCCCAATAGGGCTGATACCAGTGTAAACTCCAAGTATTAGAGTACTTCAAGTATTTTTTTCACTACATAATATCTAATACTAAGATCATAGAAAATTGAAGAATTCGTCAATCTAGAGTAGGCCAATTAACCCCCAAGGTGGGGCAGGTTGGCCTAGAAGGTGGCGTTGTTTAGCCATCTCATTCAAGTACTGCCTGACACTTATTATTGTTATTAAAAGCTGCATTATAATGGTATAATCATTTTGAATCGGTTTTTAACAGCTTTTAAGGGAAAATAGAATGACAATAGAAGAAGATAGAAATTTAGACTGTCGTCACTTTCTGAATAAGAAAAATTGCTCTCATCCTCCTTGCTGGAACAAAAGACAATTCACCTTTCTTTATGTTTACCTTGCTTTTGTGAATTGCTAATGCGCCAACAAAACCCAGTTGAAGAGAGCCAACTAACCCCACAGGAGGGAATATATGAAAGATGGCTGCCAGAACAAGGGAGAACAATCAAACAAGAAATTGGTTAATCGAAAGGTTAGGTTTTTCAAAGGAGTTTGGGTCTATGTGAACAGAAACGGAGTCAAATGTTTTACCATGCCTTTACACCAAAATTACTAAAAATATAAAAATTTACTTACATGTTGTAAAATCAATCAATGAAGCACACTCTTCTCTACACTGTTAGCACCGGATTGAAAACTTAGGGCAAGACTCCCGAGGTCGAGCGGGTGACATGGTACAATGGTGGGGCTTTCACAACAGGTGTGACAGAAACTATAAGCCGATGGCCAACCAACCCCCTACGCCAACCAACCCCGCTCTCCCCTACAATTAATAACTTATAACGCAATAACCCCCTCATATAAGTTCATTATTCGATAGAGAATTTCTATTGATATATAGTTGATGAGGCTGGTTGGAGTGAGATTTGCTCAAAGCATTTTTGGATTATCGTTTTACTACTAGTGAAAAATATATCTTTTTATATTTAAGAATTTTTTTTACCATGAAGGAAAATTATCTCTCAAATAAGTATTTATGGAATCATCTCATTATGCATGAATTTTAAAATAAATGAATAAATTTTGAAAGCCAGTTCAATTAATATACATTCTACGGAGGAAAGTCTTAACACACACAAGGTGGTTTTGAGCTCAAGTCGTTATCGGAACTTCAAATATGTTAAAAGTTCAAATGACTATAATTTTGAAACTACTTGTGGTAATTAGGTAAAATTTGGCAATATCACTTAATTGTTTAGGAATAATCACTTAATATGTATAATTTTTTATCAAAATCTGTGGAGGGAGGGTATACTATTCAAATTCGACTGGATGATTTGACGTGGAATGGCTCAAACATGGTTTGGCTCTACAATCCACGAAGAAAGTAAGTATTTTGCTTAAAGCTAGAAAAGAACAAGGAGGGTACCTTAAGAAACTACCAAAATATCAGCCGATTTGAGGTTTCCAATTAAATGAGTATTTAAATTACTTTTTGAACTCTCTGTTTACAATCCATTGAATATTTCTTCTCAAAAATGTAATATTTTAAATATAATAAATTTACATTCACTTAAGTAATTATTCACATTATATTGCAAGTGAACTGTAAAGATATGTATATATTGTTTCAAATGGTTGGAAAGTTATAGTAGATTAATCAATTTGGTACAATCAACAACATTTACTTCGCTTTTTAACCTAAAATATCGCAATACCCTTAAGTAACAGTTGTTGTATGAGATTATTCAGTCTGGGGCAAAATTAATCACAAAAAATATTTTAATTTGGGCAAAGGAACATGTTTTTGGAATGGATAGAATATTTTTACCAAATGATTCATGAAAACTATTTCTGCCTCATGACAAGATTATTCATTTAATGATGGTAATATTTAAAATCTTGTTTTAGAATATTTAGTTAAAGAAAAATTACCTCTTTGTTTCCTTGGCTCATTATTGTTTGGTTTTTCCTGTACTGCTTTGTCAGCATCAATTGAGGTTATTTCTTGACTGATACTCTACTGAAGTAATTTGATTCTGACCCCAGTAAATTTTGTAAATCTTCAAAATGGTCCTTGAAAGTACCATGATCTGGTGAGTGAGCCTAATTTCTCTCTCTTTATAAGTAATATCTTTAAAGACTTAGTAAGTATTTCTTAAATTAGTTTTAGCAAACAATTACTTTTCGTTTGTTCCTTGATATTGTTTTTATTTTTTCTTAGATATTTATACTTTCTCAATTGTGCTTAGGAAAATCTTTATTGATGGATTAATATTTTTTTGTTAATTGTGATTTTAAATAAATAAAATATTGACAGTTATTTTAAAATCCTTTACATTTTTTTAAACTTTATCTTACTTATGTTGATAAAAGTTTTTGAAATTTTGTTTTTTTTGCCTGTTTTTTCATTCCAGTTTTCTATATTGTTTGTGTATTGTTAACTTTTTATTCATTTTCTCACTTTAATTGTTTTCAATCGCCGTTATACTTTATATTATAAAAAGTAGGGGGCGGACTGTGATTAATGTGTGTGATTTCATCCTTATCTTCTGGCTTTCATATATACATAAACTAAGTGTTAGAGATATGTCAGTTCAGATTTTTTTGGGGTTCTAGTTCATAATTACCACTTTTAACTGATTTCAGGATAACTTGGAGTACTGTTGCTGGATTCCTGAAACCACCCAACATTTTTTATATAATCTCATGTTAATGCCTTTAGTAAGAAGACCAGCATATCAAACATTTTCTTTCTTTGTACTGATTTCCGCCTGTATATTCATTCCAAAAGTTTTTTTTTTCTTTTTTAATGGATCATTGATTATAATAAAATAATTTCAAAAATCTATTAAATACTTGGACAGTTTCTTTGATGCATATTAAAATATGAAATCGTTTTGTCCGTTCAAGAATGTTAGATGTCATTTAATTATTGATTATTTTTTAAACAATTAATTTATAATTTTTAAACTATTCATTTAGAAGATAAAAGATTTGACCATGGCCGGGAATCGAACCTGGCCGTGTTCTTATTAATGAGCCAACTGTGGGGCTGCTCCCAACTTTGTTTGAATCTTTCTCTTCTGTGATCCCACACACCAGGCCTCGTCACATTGTAGGGAAGTACCGTGGGGCTGAACAATTGTCCAGAAAATGGTATCTAAATGATATACGGCATCGAACTATGTGTATGTAATACATACACATAGTTTGATTCCCAGCCATGGTCGAATTCTATTTAAATAGTTTAAAAATTACAAATATGTTAGATTTCGGCCCACTTTAACATTTCGGAATCTTCGGAATCGGAATCAGGAACCAGAGGTAGTGGTTCCTGGCATAAATCTTCCCACTCTAGTCAGAACAGTTTTACTGGGTTATACCTCTAGAATAACCCCTCCCTGCACAGAAATACACATTTTCGCTCTTATAATTGAATTTGTAGTTCTTATATGCTCTATATATACAAATCTTAACAACAAGTATATTATATGTTTATGATTAGTTTTATTTATAGTTCTTTGTGGTAATCATAGTTATATTATGTTATTTTTTTTACTGTTAAGTACTATGGGCAGTTAATTTATTTATTGATTTTGATGGTCCATCTTTTCCAGCTATCATTTAATTTAAGCTCTTGTTTTATATCATTATTTTAAGATTAAAAATGATCAAATTATAAAAATTACAGGTAATGCTACTGCTTTGCTACCTCTGGGCATGGCTTATTTCAGGTTATATTACCTCAATATAAATGTCTCCCACCGCGTCCTTTTTAGTTAAAAAGGGCCTTGATTAGCTTTATTAAATCCCAGCTTGCTCTTCAGGGATAAATATATTCACAATATATCTTTTTCATTTGAGATTGTCTGATATAGGCCCTGCTCAGAAGTTACAGCAGTAGTAGTACCAGGTTACATTTTATTGTAGTGACTATATGAGAAATATTAACTGATACATTTTGTTTTAGTGTGGATAACAGTGATTTTATGAGAAATGGTGATTTCTTACCAACTAGGCTCCAAGCCCAGCAAGACGCTGTGAATTTAGTATGCCATTCTAAAACCCGATCTAATCCTGAAAATAATGTTGGTCTCCTAACCTTAGCCAAGTAATAACTATTTCTTAATGCTAATTGATTTTCTATAATTATTTATATTTCTCTTATGAACTACTCTTCTTCTAGTGTTGAAGTTCTAGTAACATTGACAACAGATGTTGGGAGAATTCTTTCCAAGTTGCATCAAGTTTCACCTAACGGAAATATCAATCTCCTTACAGGAATACGTATAGCTCATGTAATCCACATTAAGATTTTTAAAATTATTATTTAATTTGAATATCCTAATTAATTAAAAAAAATTATGTTCTCCAGCTTGCTTTAAAGCATAGACAAGGCAAAAATCATAAAATGCGAATTGTTGCTTTTGTGGGAAGTCCTATTGGTCTTGATGACAAGGAGTTAGTAAAACTAGCAAAAAGGTTGAAGAAGGAAAAAGTTAATGTTGATGTCGTGAGCTTTGGAGAAGAGGTAGGACATTTGTAATTATTGATGTAAAATGGTTAGTTTTAAGATTTATTTTGAGAATTACATTTTGTTTATAGGTTGCAAATAATGAATTGCTTACTACATTTATAAACACGCTAAATGGTAAGGAAGGAGGAAGTAGTCATCTCGTGACTGTCCCACCTGGGCCTCATTTATCAGATGCTCTTATTTCTTCTCCTGTTATTCAGGTAATTAAAAATAGCAAATATTTGTTCAAAATCCTGTATTTTTTATTTAAGGAAAATTGAAAAGATTTTTATTCAGCTTTTGTTTCTTTATATTATCATAATTCCATTTTAAGGGTGAAGACGGTATGGGTGGTGCTGGCCTTGGTGGAGCTGGCTTTGAATTTGGTGTAGATCCCAATGAAGATCCTGAGTTGGCCTTAGCTCTGAGAGTCTCAATGGAAGAACAGAGACAGCGACAGGATGCCATGAATGCTGCTGCTAATGTTGAATCACAGCCAGTAAAGACTGAACCCTCCGAAGAAAGTATGTGATTATAGATTTTCTAATAATAAATTATAAAAGGTGTTCTAAATAAGTACCAACAAAAAAAAAAAAAAAAAAAAAAAGAAAAGAAAGAAAAAGTTAAAATTCTTTAGATATATGAGAAAAATCCTGTAAAAGCATGGTCTATCTATTTCTCACTATTTTCTATTCATCATAATTTTTTGATTTTGCTACTATAAAGGCCTGTTCACACATAACTGTACCGAAGCACGAGCGTGTATTGTATTGATAGTAACGGGTCGGTTGACCCGGAACCGACCCGTTACTAACTATCCTTCGTATTTAATCAGATCCAATACAATACACGCTCGTGCTTCGGTACAGTTATGTGTGAACAGACACTTGTATATCCTTTATTGGTTTTTTTTTTTATTGAAAGTGGTTTGGGATTTGTCATTTAAAATAGCAAATAATTTTTATTTATACTTAAATTAATTTTTATTAATAATAATAACCATTTTAAATTTTAATCCCTCTTTTTTTTTTTTTTTTTAATTTCACCATTAAATTTTTTAATTCTTTAGTTTTAGAAATCTGAATTTCAATTATTAAAAACAACTGCTATTTAAAAAACTATAACTTCTCTGTTTCTAAAAAAGTGGGAAATAGACAATGTTTTTTTAAAAACTTTTTGTAGGAAATTTGATGTAGCATTATGGTATTTCTTTGTCTGCTTATCCAGAACACTCAGTCTCGGTATGTGTGTAAATTTTTTTTTCCATTGAAATATGATTGATTGATCTTGATTGTAACTTCAACACATTAATTTATTAACTTGGTCTTAAAGATAGATACTGAATTTATAGAATAGAAGATCAATTAATATTGACAGTTCTGATGTAAAATTTTGTGTGCAGGAAAAGGTAGTCTTTACCAAGTGTTAAACATGATTATTTTGTATAGGTGGTGAACGAGCAATGCTGGAACGTGCTCTTGCAATGTCTCTTGATGCGCCACAGCATGATTTCTCGAACATGACTGAAGATGAGCAAATAGCTTTTGCAATGCAAATGTCCATGCAGGATTCACGTATGTATTTTATGATTTAGTGATTGCTCTTGTCGTATTACTTTTTTTATTTTATTTTTTATGACATTTACCTACTAATATTTAACTTATTACTTAACTACTTACTAAGCAGTTTAGTAATAGTAATAATGTAATATTTTATTACATTATTTAACTACTAGTAAGTTTTAGTAATGCTGGTATTAAAGCTTTACCTATTGTACAATATGTTTAATAATACTCGGCATCAATCCCCCACGTTTTCCGTGGCCTGGGGAATCCCCGTAGATCCTACAAAGTGAGGGGGAAAATATTGTAATGTTATAATGAATATAATTTACTTTAATCGCTATTTTTTTAACCATCGATTGAAATTAACAAATATTAGCTGTGCCTACCTCAGGAAAATATAATATGGCTGTCATTTTGTGATAGATTCTCAACCACTCAAAATTCAAAGATAAAGTTCGAATTTATCATAGACCGTTATTATATTATATTAAAGTTTTTTTTCGATTTCCATTCACTATATATATTTTTTTTCTACCATCAAAAAACAATATAAAACTTCAGTTTCAGTTTAGAAGCGTGCATAGATCCCAGATGATTCTGGGTTAAAAAAATTGTCTAAAATTTGGATCCAACTTCGTTCTTGGAACATAACTTTAAAACTATCTGCGACAGTATTTTCCTATAGAATAAAAAACAAATTTCCATTGTAGAAAACAAGTTTTATGTGTCCCCTTTCTTATGACACTGACACCATTTAAAAAAAAAATGACTATCTTAGGTGGAAGTTGTGTGATGTGGGCACCGCTCCAAATTTTATTTTATCAATGGTATAAAATAGTATTCAACCCATTTGGAATATTGAAATATTTTCCTTATGTTTCAGAAGAGCCATCTGCTTCCACTGCTCAGGAAAAACATGAAGAGAAGAAAGAAACTGCAATGGAAGTTGAAGATTACACCGAAATGATGACAGATCCAGCATTTCTTCAGAGTGTTCTTGAAAATTTGCCAGGTGTTGACCCCCAGAGTGAAGCTGTTAAGCAGGCTCTTACGAAAGATACT
This sequence comes from Aelia acuminata, assembly GCA_911387785.2. Taxonomy (NCBI): domain Eukaryota; kingdom Metazoa; phylum Arthropoda; class Insecta; order Hemiptera; family Pentatomidae; genus Aelia; species Aelia acuminata. The sequence goes on along the minus strand of OU426978.1, from coordinate 134,859,796 downwards.
AATTCTTCAGATAAAGACAAAGAAAAGGATAAATAGAAAGAGTGATGTTAAGCATTATGTTTCTGTGCGTATACATAATACAAAATTATGAGAACTTATCTTAAAATAAAAGCTATACACTCCCTTAAAATTTATATTTTAATCATATAGCAGAGAAAACAAAATATTCATCTTGTTTCACCATTCAGGTTATTAGAATTATCAATTCTAACATTCATCAAATAAATTGTAATTAATTTCAAAAATTTTGTTATACTATTTCCTATTGTTCTACATTTAGGGTTTTTATTATTTTTTAAAAATGTAAATCCTTTTCTTTTTATTTGAAACAAATGTGTTCAATGGTTTAGCCCTCTCTACATTCTGAGTTTTGAATGCATTCGTTTATTACATTTGATCAAGGCTTTCAATATTGTGAAAAAAAATATGTTCTAATTAAAACTTACGAATATTTCCAATATGTACTTGATTTCATATCACTGGTTGCACGTATTCTTATTATTATTTTTTTTTTTTTCTAATGGTTTAAGAATTATGTCTTGCTTGTGTTGAAATGATTATTTTTTTTTTTTTAAATAAATCTATTAAATTAAAGAATAACATTTTTCTGTTGATTTTATAATAAGTTCATCAAAACAACTGTTCAAAAGCAGAAAAACTTTTTAGTTTTTACAGTTATCACAAAAATGTATAATTCAGACTTTCAGTGTAAATAATTTTTGAATTATTTTTTTTTAGGAATCAACTGGTGTGAAATCAGAAAACTTATGTTAATGAACAGTTTTTACAAAATATATAAATTTATCTTATTTGGCACTTACAATTTCCGCTTTGGTATCACTAGGCTTGATTTAAGCTATCAGGTATCCATTCTTTGTAGCTATCAGGAAGGTTTCACGTTTTCACATTAAAAATTGTGATAATATTTATTTCTGATCTGCTTTTATTAATCTATGAACTTATGACATATCTAATCAATAACTCCAGTTATTTATTCAAAATATTTCTGATACCAGAAAGAAATGCCTGTTTTAAATTGTCAATTTGTGACAGAAAATCTGATTATTTTAATAATTGTTAAAAGTCGGGGAATGGCTAATATCAATGGAAAAACATAAGTTAAAAATTAAGATCCTGTTTAATTTCTGATTTTTTTTTCCGAATTTCTATTGAAGTCGGTTAAATATTTTACCTTGTGATTCTTTCTATTCACATATATGATAACTTCACATCTACTTTTTTCCTACTCCAACATTCCTAATTGGGTTAAGTTAAGAAATTTCATTCCTCAGTTCTATCAAAACACTATTTACATTATCTATAACAAATTTCAAAGAACATTCTAGATGAATATGTAAATAAAAAGTACATACTCTTTTTTTGGCAATACAAACTCTTTTCAACCAACTGTTCTAATTCTTTCTCAAGAATGATAAGACATTAATTTGAGTAAATAGTTAACCTGTGAAAGATTAATGTTTTTTCAACATAAAATTAGAAAATCCACAAAACTTCAAGAACACATTTTTATTAAAATTATCATTAAGATAAGTTTTTCTGGGTTTCTAGAAATTTTCTCTACCCATACCTCTGGCCTTTGGGCCATGCAAATTCAGAGTTGGGCAAAAAGAAGTTGAACTACAAATTACAAAACTACTGACACAGTAGTTGTGAAGTTGTTGAAACTACAACTACTTTTGTAATTTATAGTTGATGGACCACAACTACAACTACTGTAGTTTCAAAAAAGTAGTTGCATTTTTAGAACTACAACTAGTAGTTGCAACTGTAATTATGGGCCTGAAACTACAACTACTTTTATTGATAACTAGTAATTATCGATATATAGTATTATCGATAAGGAGTATATCAAATGAAATTCAGCTAATATATAAAACATGGCATTGATCTAGAACCTAAGGTTAAAAAATAATTGACTGCCGGAAATCATGGAAAAATTTGTATTACGTATATGTATTGTTCTATTTTTAAAACAGATTATCAACCATAATGGAGCCCATTTATCTATGGAGTATTTATCTAAACACAAAATAAAAATAGCAAAAACATGTGATTTAATTAACGTTGCTTAGCAAATGTAGTTGCCACTCTAAAACTACATCTACAACTACTTATTGTATTTGCCATTCCCCAACTACTTTTCCCAACTACTGTAGTTGTAGTTTTAAATTACAACTACTTAACTGGTAGTTGAAAAATAGTAGTTGCGCGCTTCCAACTACAAACTATATGTAGTTGTCTGTGTAGTTAATTACAAATGTAGTTAACTACTGCCCAACTCTGTGCAAATTAATACATTGTGTAGTATTTTAAGTGTGAGCAATCTTTTAAAGATTTTTTTGTTATATGGCTGCTTTGCAATGGGTAGCCATCACAGTGCTGGTCCTCTTCCTACGATGCTTTAGTACTTGGGTATGTACATTCCTGTATTCCTGGATATTCCCCACACTGTACATGACCACATGCTAAGTTGTTCCCGGGACTCTACCCCCAGGATCCCTGTGTATCTAAGTTGGATTACCTTCAAACCCCCACTACCACAGAACCCCAGTGAATGTGATCTGAGACATCCAATAGTTATGGAGGACCACAGCTAGCTTCCTGGCTTAACGTTGGGGAAACACTTCCTGATTACTTCCTTACTTAAAATCGTTCCTTCAGACATTGCTTTGTGTTGGTAAGTTCTCCCTAATTATCTCCTTACAGTTGGTAGGATTTCACTCCTATGTTCTTAGTAACCGCTCTATCAGCAGGTCGATAGATTGTTTTTCTGTGGTGATATGCACTTCTTCATGTTATATTCTCCTTTGTGCCTCATTCACTTTTAGCAGAAACAACTCTTTGCGCCACCCAAAAATTTCCCTTTTTGGCAAAGCAAAATATTCTTACTAAAAGTGGTGGAAGCATAGCCTACCCAAGACAAATGCCCTGTACCTGTAGATCACATAGTTCAATACTAAATGCTGGGCTTTAAAAACTCGTCATTAATCCCTTGCCCCGGGGAAACCCTCTTAGTATAAAAACTTATCTATTTTATATATATATATATATATATATATATATATATATATTGCTAAAATAAGTCTTGGTGTCATTAATCCCTTGCCCCGGGGAAATCCTCTTAGTATAAAAACTTATCTATTTTATATATATATATATATATATATATATATATATATATATATATATATATATATATATTGCTAAAATAAGTCTTGGTGCTCAGGACTTTTTTTATTAAAATAAAATTTATTTTTCAAAACAAACAAGTTATAACAACTTCACTTACATCTTTGCCAATTTCATTGGAACTGTGTTAACAGTTTTAAATTTAATAATTATATCAAAATGTTTAAATAATAACATATAAAGACATGAGTAAATTTAATGGAATATTTATAATATTCGATATTTCTTATTAAAAAGATTAGGTGGTGGTCATATGCACAATGGCATATTCGGATCGGCCCAATGGCTCTTTGGGATGGGAACCCCACCTCGTAACCTTTCTGTTTCATTAGAATACACCGGTTTAAATTATTTATCTGCCGTAACTATATTTTTACCAATAGTTGTGCAATGTATATTACATGAATTAACATTCATAAAAAAATTAAGCATTATATACCATTGGTTAATAAATTATTTACTTGTTTAAAGAAACAATTATTTACCTATTTTATCACTTATAAGACATTAAGTTCTTGAGACTATATTGTTCAACAGGTTATCAAGAAGGGGACCAATCTGAAAGATAAAATAGATACAAATCTACAGTCAGGTCTGGTTTACAAGATTGATTTTTTGAGGTGCCCGGCTACTTATATTGGTGAAACTAGGCAATATTTAAAGGATAGGCTTTATCAGCATAAAAATTATTGTAAAAAAAGTGAAGAGAACAGCAAAAAGTCAGCACTAGTTCAGCACCACCATATAAGCAAGCATGAATTTTACTTTGAGGGGGCCCACATTTTACATAAAGAAAGTAATAACAAAAAGAGGAAGTTATTAGAAGCAATGTATATTGCAGAAAATATTGACAAGTCTGTCAATTTTAAAACAGACACTAAAGGTCTCAATATGCAATAAGGGGAAATATTAAGAAAAATTAATACTTAAGTTTATATGGATTGCATGGGTCATTAATTTTAATTTGGAAGTATACAGCTGATGTACATGATATAGTTTTGGGTTTTCTAAATAATAGGCCTTTGCTGGGGGGTGTATTATAATGAATTGGACTTTGCTCACCCTGAGTGTTTTAGGTGTCTTGGGGTTAGTGAACATTGGTTGAGAGTTGTATCTGCCCTATGTGACTTCAAATGATTTGTCTGCTTGTTTTGCTGGTCTGTATATATTAAATACAGATGACTAAATGACTGTATTCACAAATATTTTTGATTTATTAATTGTATTGTTAAATGTTTTTAGAACTGAAGATGGCTCAAAAGAGCCGAAACGTCTTATAAATAAAAAACTGTATTGTTGAGACTAATTTGGTCCCCTTCTTGATAACCTGTTGTACCTATTTTATGTATTAATTTTAATAATCCTCATGAAAGTTAAGACATAAATATATAAAACTAAAATCTAAGCGAGATGTAAGTAAAAACTTGTGCTGACCATGTAAATTTTCCAATTATATCTCAACATTACTTTCTAATGTAATGTTGAGATATAATTGAAATTAAAATTACAAACCTCAAAACATATTGGACTGGATCTGTTATAAATGCAGATATCTGGGTTCAATATTTTTCATGCCTTTTTTCATCATGAAGGAATAGTACTCAAACAGCAAGCAGGATAACCGAAAAATAGTGAACAAGAGGTTTTTTTTTTTCGAATATCAGCTGAAGAAATAAATCTTGCTTTCAAAAGAATGAAGAATCATAAATTGAAATTTTTTACGATCGCAATATTTCATACATGAGTTAAGTGAAAGTAAAAAATGGACGGAAAGAACTTATCCAATCCCCATTCGCTGTAGTTACCTTATATTTATCAGACAACGCTGGAAGAAGGCAATAGCAAACAACAAGAAATGCATTTAACTTAGAGTATATAAAAAAAGCTTTTGATGCCGTGCCATTAAAAAAGCTCCGGGAAACACTGGACAATTTTAGCCTGAGCCCCTACCTCATAATAGTAATAGAAAGCCTGTATTAAAATTGGAGGCTCTGTTAGTAGCTCCATAATGCTTGCTGTTTTAATTTGACAAAGTTGTTATTAACATTTTTGGTTATAAGATTATTGGTGCTTATGATTCTACTTAATTTAAATTCACCTATGCTTGTTAATTTAATTTTTAGGGGATAATCTTCTAATTGTATTTCAACATATTTCATATCTAATCAAAGGTAATTATTAAAAAATATTTTCATTCTATATAACTACTAAGTGAGGTCAAGGAAAAGTATATTAATGGTGAAAACATTTCAGCATACAAAATTTGTGAATCATTTTTCATAGACTGAGGTCAGAACAGTAAAGAGCTTGATGAAGTAATAGCGCAACAATAACACTACACCATGAGATTTTGTATATTGTTATGAAGAATCATTGATTTTTTAGTATAAGTCAATATATACTGGGTGTCCCAGACCTAGTGTAAAAAAAAATATTGGGTAATACTGCATGTTAAACGGGGTAGAATGGCGCAGAAACGATATTCCTATCTCAATCTGTTGAGGAGATAGAATTTGTTTTGTTTTTATTTTTAAAATCTTACTTTTTTCTGAAAAATTACAGTTTTCTCTATTTTGGTTTAGCGTAGAATCAAAAACTATGATAATTTCTTAATCAGTATTAAATTTCCTAAAAGATGAGATGAGTCTGGTTATTTAAATCCACTATCAGTGGGACTTTTAACGCGCTAAACACAAAAAATTTATTAAAATTTAAATTTTTAATAGTTTTTGAAAATTCCTCACTCCCCACTGGAGCACCCTAGAAGCTGTCAAATTTCCTAAAAACTGCGGAATTTAGTTAGCTTTTTAGTGGTGTAATCCACGATACAATTGCACTTCACCTTTTGAGTCTAAAAGAAGTTTTTCTGGTGAAAAACATGCTAGAGAATGTCACAGCTGGGGCAATGAGGAAGCGCGCTAGAGCCTGCATCCAAAGTAATGGATGCCGAACTTCCCATGGGTTAGAGTTAGTTTTACTTTTTTAAGACTAGAAAGAACAATGTATGAATTCTATATAATATAAAAAGGGTAATAATAATCTAAAATTAAAAAAAAAAACTCCTTAGTTTAAATTTAAAAAATACTTTCTTTAAAATAAATTAAACTTTTTTCTTCTCTTCTACTAATATTTGAAAAATCCTACATAAAAAATTTTGAAGATAAAAAATAATATTATTATATAACCATATTAAAATGGATTATTGAAGCGCATGTTAAAAATTTCCTCCATGATTTTGGATGCAGGCTTATATTCAACATTTTTTATGTGGGATTTTTTTTTTTTTAATTTTATATTATTGTTACCCTTTTTATATTATTTAGAATTCATACATTGTTCTTTCTAGTCTTAAAAAAGTAAAACTAACTCTAACTCATGGGAAGTTCGGCATCCATTACTTTGGATTCAGGCTCTGGCGCGCTTCCTCATTGCCCCAGCTGTGACATTCTCTAGCATGTTTTTCACCAGAAAAACTTCTTTTAGACTCAAAAGGTGAAGTGCAATTGTATCATGGGTTACACCACTAAAAAGCTAACTAAATAAGGAATCATCATGGGAACCAATTGTGATAACTTAACAGGTTGTCAAGCGTACGCGTACGGGAATCCTAGGGGAATTTTCGCCGGTGGGAATTATACTGGAATGAATACATTATGCAATGGAGAAGGTAAAAGTACAGAAGAGAATGTGGTCCCTGGATTCAGAATTGTCCCCTGTGCGAATTGGGACTGCGATCATGCTGTAAGTAATTCAGGAAGAAGAGTGAGTAATTTAAATATTCTCAGTAAAATGGCCAATATTGTTTAAATAAATTAAAGATTTCATGAAAATATCAACCATACTATAAAAAGGGCTTTTTATGTAATACAATAATAATTAATAAGTAGGTTAAAGAAGAAGAGTCTCTTGAATTTAAAATTTTAATAACTTAGGAACTTACAAAGGTAAGCATTCAAAATAAGCGTCTTTTCAAATGCATCTATAAATAAATATAATATTTATGTACAAGTATTCATTTTAAATAAAATATAAAATAAAAATATATACAGTTTTGACACTTTTCCACAGCCCACTAAATTGTTCATAAACCATAATTTCTTATGGTAAAAGATTTCGGACTTAAAGAAGCTAATTCAAAACTTAGCTTCTTAAAATAATTTTGGCTGTTGTTTACTCAATAGCCGAAGTTTGGGCTTAACATGAATGTTAACAAATTAAATTGATACACCTACTATTTTGAGCCAATAGCTTCATAATTTTACAATATTAGAAACAGCAATAAACAGAAACAAATTACACGTTGCTAGACTTCTATAAAAGGACTAATATAACAAAATACATTCCTAGTAATCCAATAATACTAACACTGAAACACCTGAAAAATGTGGGTAAGTGTCCTATTGTGGCATAAAATATAATATATATTAATTAATAGGGTAGAACTACAGATCACATTGTATAGAATTATAAAAGCCCATTAAATTAATAAAGGCTATGCCTTGGGGATAATCCCAACAGTAAAACTAAATTGACTTGAAATAAGCATTGACAATACACCTCTTCCAATAAGGATACAAATAATATTTATAAAAAGTCTTGAAACATCACATTTAATTAAAAGTGATATGGAAATGTTTGACAGTTCCATTTCAAAAAGTCTGTCAGGAACTGCTTCGCATTACCTGACATAGGAATGCCACATAAGCTCACAAGTAATAAACAATTCATAAGATTTATCTCAAGAACACCCAGTTCAGCTAACATATTTTACTTCAATTAGTCATTAGCAACCACTCCCCATTCATTTTTGCAATTTGGGCATTTAACTTTCTTCTTGAACGACTCCCTAAACTGAGAAAAACAATGCTTATGAAGAAGTGTATCACAGTTCAAACATTTTTCACCACATATAACCATTTGCTTACACAAGTGACAATTATCAATATCAAAATTTTCACTTATAAATGGGCCTAACTCAGCAATACTCAGTGCGGAAAGAAAGTACATTCCTTCTTTCATGAGTAATAATTTCTTCTCTACAAATAGGCGTAAGTATTCATCGGCTACACTTCTGGACACTTTACCACCTTCTAGATCTGAACTAAGGTTCAAGGCATCTATTGAACCAATAAAACCATTTTCAGAAGTAATAATTGCATGAACAAGTTCGTACAGGTATTCTGACTGTATAGGTGTCAAATTACATTTTAATTCAGGTCTTTCTGCAGTAGAAACAAGAACACACATTTTCTCACCTGTTAATTCACAAGGCAATATAACAATTTTTTGTAAAAAAACACTGATTGTTTCATTAATAATCCTTATTGCTTTATCTAAATCAGTATACTCCCCATCACTTTCTGTTTCCAATATATTTTGTAAAAGGGTGTATGGTGACATTTGCTGTATAAGAAGACACTGCAAAATTATCTTATATTCAGGTTTATATTGACTGTTGACACTCATCTGCAAAGTAAAACAACCAAACGTCAGTTATTTCAAGTTTAGAACAAATTCATAATCAAAGAAGCCAGATAAACAGAATTGTAAAATTAACTGGAGAAAAGTTTTAAAATTATTTAATGTACACCAACATTTCGTATGAATAATGTTTACCTTTACAGTTATCAGAATTAAAACTTAAAAAGCAGGCCATGTACATAACCTATAACTATCACAAACTGTACAGCGCGGTTCAGGAAAGTTAACATCGATCTACAGTGTTGACATTCTTCACCATTTCCTAATTTATGATTTATTCTATTTTCTCTTTTCACAAAATAAAATTTTTGGGAGTTGATAGTTTTGGTTTACGTATGTACCAACCAAATGTTTAAAAAATATTATTGAACGTTATTTGTCAAGAAATCATAAAGAGAAAAGGTACATGGATATTTAAAGATGTTACCGTGACGAGGTCAGATTCCATTTCATAGCCTACAATTGAAACGATGCTTGTTAGTTTCTCTGCATAAGTCGGCACCTCAGAGTTTGTAGAGCTAAAGAAATCAGCCGGTAAACGCAGCTTCGTCCCATAAACAAGTTCGGCAGGAATGGCATTGAAATTTTGACGGAACTTCTGAGGCGTTACAGGACAGCGGGTAGAAGGGCTGTCCATAATCCGCCGGCAGGTGGTAGGTGAGCGCTGTTTTTAGTGATCTGTGCCATCATTTCAGTAGCCCGTTACTTTGCGGGTGGTATGCTGTATTGTGTTGTAATTTAGAGCCAATCAGCGTCGACAGTGATTCGACAACTTGGTTTGTCGGACCGTTGACGTAATGCATAAATGAGGAGTTTACGGTTCGTGAAGCATGTTAAGTTTCGTCCTTCCAGTATGTGCCTAAAATGATTTAAATGACCAAAAGCTCTTTGTTGTATGCAAAATAAATGGTCTCCGCAGAGCTTTCTAGAAAAAAAATCCTTGTGGTTTGGTACCCCTCTTGGAAATTTGATGGAGAACACCACCGATGGCCTTATCAGAGGCATCAGTATAAAACTGTTCTATAGAAAAGAATAGGATTCGGATGAGAGAGGGTTACCATCTGCCGAAAAAGCATTCTTAGTTTCATGGATAGCCTCTTCTACGGTAGGCGTCTAGTGAATGGTGGAATGTCTAGGGCCTGTAGTGGCGTTGAATGGGGCTTGGATAAGAGCGGTATTTGTTATGAATCTTTGGTAAATATTTACCATTCCCAGAAATCTTTTTAATTGAAGAATGCTTTTGGAATTGAGAAATCCTAAAAAATTTCCCGCTTCTCATCCAAAGGTCCAACTCCTCGCTCTGATATTTCGTGACCCAGGAAAAAATACCTTGGGTTGCGCGAAAACAAATTTTGTTTGATTCAAGAAAATCCCATAATCTCCAAGTCGCCCAAAACTTGTCTCTAAATGTTTTAAGTGTTCTTTTGATCTAGAGAAAGCTACTAGGATATTGTACAGGTATCTAAAAGAGAAGGGTAGACCGTTTAATGCCTGGTTGATGAATCTCTGAAAGGTTTGCGCAGCATTACTCAGCCCGAACGGCATAAACGGAAATTCATAGTGGCCAAGAGGAGTACTGATAGCTGTTTTCTCTAAGTGATTTTTTTGAGTTGGTGGGCTCGCATTAGGTCGGTAGTTGTAGAGACCGTTTTTCCTTGTAGAAAGTTAGAAAGGTCTTGAATATTTTGCAGACGGTATCGGTCCGGTAAGCTTTCGGAATTTAACAGACGGTAGTCCCCACATGGACGCCATTCTCCATTCTTCTTGCAGACCGTATGTAAGGGACTACTACATGGGCGAAATAGTCCTAGAGATTCCATGCTATCGAATACGGCCACAATAATTAACCAAACGAATTTAAAATTAAACACTATAATCTGCGTTAAATTATTCCTGTGAACTGAAAAGCGTAGAAGATTCTCGAACAATAAAAACATGTACTAGAACAAGTGGCAACTGTTCCAACAAAAAAGTCGAAAAACCCTTTTGAATCTTAAGGTTTTTGTTTTATGTTACAATATTTTAAATATTAAGAACCACTCTTTGCTGTATAGAATGTTCTGAAATTATAGTTATTAAAAATGAAAAGAAACCAAACAAACTCAATGAAAACTTAAACGCTTCGTGGACAGTGGTGCATGCCCAACCAATAGAAACAGTCTTGTAAATCAAAGCTACTTGTTGGGAGTGATGTGGGACCCGCATTCTTTAGAATTCCTCCCCATGAAATCTCTTCTTTGCCTAGAATAGAAACCATAAATCGGAAATATTATTGCAATAAATGTATAGAGTACACATTTATGTTATATTTATGTTCTTTCAATTATTATGATGAGCACCAAGCAGCCCGGATGATATGGTTACGGTTAATTGGTCAACGGGAGAATAGACATTCATTTGAATACCATTCATGGTTCACTTGCACTTAACCTCATTTGATTCTGTACCTAATCGTCCTGTCATTAGATATTTTTATATTTTCGATAAATTAAACGAATGTGCTTCGTTAATTTTACCAGTAATAGTGTTAGTGATATTTAGTTTCGTACAGGTCTTTCGAATTTCAAATTTTGAAATGCTTTTAAGGTGCAGGTATAATAAATTATTGTTGAAGTGTGATAAGGCTACTAAAAGACATAAAATTGCTGCTAATACATATTTTTGAAGGAGCATTGAGTTTATTTTTTAAGTATTTAGACATAAAGCTGGTTTTATAAAACAACATTTTTTCATGAATCTCTCCATTGTTCTCTGGTAGAGGTCCTGGGACTGAGGCTATATTGGACTATGGAAATATTGTACATATGGAATGTACACATTATTGTGTATTTCATTAGAATGTATACATACATTCTAAATTTTTTTTTAATACCTGAGTGTTCATTTAGGTACAGACCAAGAAATACAGCAACTCTACATCAAATTTTCTACAAAAAAATTCCCTATAAAACCGCATCTCATTAATTGCAGTTTTTGTGAGTTTTCAGCTAGTACCTAGTTTTATTCTTTTTGAATATATCTGATTAAGTTTAATAGAGAAACAGAATTTTTACCATTTATAAGAGCACTAAATTTCCATTAATTCACGGTATCTAGTTTGTAAAAAAAAAGTTACATTAAGCTCCTAATAATAATGGGTGTTACATAATTTTTGTTGGCAAAACAAATGCAGTCGTGTTTTCATGGGATCATAGCTTGTTAACTTGTTTTATCAAGCTATATTTTTTGTTACTATAAAAGCTTGAGGCATCAATAAGCTTTTAAATAATATAAAGTTCTGTTCTAATTTCTGAACCTTCAAGATTTGTTTTACTGTAGTTATTATGCCATACTAAGGTATTAGCTATATTTAAAAATTTGCTGATTGATTTTGTTGACTCATGCTGTCAGCAAATTTTTTTTTTATTATTATTCAATTAAAATCAATCAATCCTTGAAGAGGGCTTAATCTATTTTTGTATATAATTCACATATATCTTGTTTTAAAAGTTTTTTATTAGATTCTTTTATTGGTGAAATATTTTTAATAGCCATAAAAATAATTACGTTTTATTATAAAAGAAGAGACTAAACTCAAATTAATTGATTTAAAACGGATGTTTGGGAATTTATTAATTTTTCAAATAAAAACAACGAAAGAAAAGAGGGCAGATGGACGCTAGCGCTTGCAGAGTAATGATTAAATGAGGCTGTTTTCGTGTTTTAAGTTTTTGTGGTCTGTATCGTTAAAAAACAGCGGATTGAAGAGTAGTGGCTGTACGAGTGTTACTGAAGCTACGAGAAGACAGGCCAGTTAAGGGAACTAACTGGATATTTGATTATTTTTCTAAGTTTCTTTAGAAACGTTTTTTGTATCTTTTCTTGTATACACTGTTCATTGTAAACTTATATAAGTTCTAGTTAATATTGCTTATGAGTGTGAGCTAGCAGGACACAGAATCTCGGGGTTCGAAGCTCGGTCGATTAGATTAGCAGAAAAGATTAGCATAAAAAAGATTATAAGAGTGCTGATCTTTTTTTTCTAGTGTGACGCCCCTTTATTTATGATCATTAATCTCGTATCCACTGGTCTACCATTTCTTTTGTTAGAATTACTTTATATATTTAAAACCATTTAGCTTTTTAACGTAACAAAGGAAAGGCTGCTTACTCTTCTTAAATGAGTCTATTTCAGGAAAATTAAAAAACCTTTCACTGACTTTGAATATTTTAAATACATATTTATTACTAACTGTTATGTGTAACCTAGTTAAGATCACCGACCGTTATCGCCCCTCCAGCTTAGTTCTCTTCCAATTGACATAACTTTTCGGGTTTGTTGATGAACTAGTTTGTCTTGTTTTTTATTTTGTCCAAGCTTGAATGTACGGCGCCCTGTTGGGGGCCATCTCTGCTTCTGAAAACATCTAGCAGGTGAACTACCATCTCACATCGATATCTTTGTCCAAGGTTTGTTCTAAACCAAACTACTTAGCTAAATAGTTATAAAAACACGAAAAATAAATTCATGGGACCTAAAGGAAATGCAAGAAATGGAGTAAAACCGGCTTAAATCATATTGTGCCCTATCATATCTTCTAACGTTTTGCCGATTTTAAGCTGTAAAGGAGACAGTAGAAGAATCTACCTGAAGCTGGCTACAACAAAAACCGAAACTTCGACTTGTCATTGATATAAACCTTAATTGGCTATAATTACTTCTGTCAGCCGTTCTTAAAGAGAAAAATTCCAGTTGATTTTATTAGCAAACAATTGCAAAACCAAACTAGCCACGTATTGATATTTTTACCTTTTAACTTATCAAAGTAGTACAATCAAACGTTCTACGTGTTTAAAAACTCTTAAATCAATAACCTTTATCGCTAAAACAAACCATTCAAAGAAAAATCAATAGCAAAATATTCCGATTTAAAATAATCATAACAATTAAATACTTAATATAGGGGTCACCTGTGGTGTTGTGGTTAGCATGGCAACCTACAATACTAAAGATCGCGGGTTCAATTCCAGCGGTGGCCCTAGGATTTTTTAATGGGAGTAAAAAATCCTTAGCTATGCCGTCCCTCGGATAGGACGTAAAATGGAGGTCCCGAGCCTGTACGATGTCAGGTACTCGTTAAAGATCCCTATCCTAATTATACCTGGATAGGCAAAATTTAGGACTCCCATTGTAGCATCGTCCGATTAGCCTTAGTAGCATAAATATGGACGCTAAACAAACAAACAAACAATACTTAATATGGCAACAGTCTAATGCCCCAAATAATCTAGCGTTAAAGACGTTTATTGAGAAGGGTGTGAATAGGAATTGGAGAACGATTTCGATTTACAAACATTACGAATAAACCTTTAGTTTAACATTGATAGTCGACAGCCAGTATTTAATAAGGAAGTATAGTGCGTCTAATTGCCACAGTGAAAAACTTGTAAATTTCAAATCTAAAATTAAGAATCTGTATTAAAAATATATATTTGATTCCGGAGAATAAGCCTTTTTAAATTGTTTAGACTGATTTCTCAAAACATCCCGGTCGATTTATAAGCAGCTGGTGGTTCAGCTTCGCTGAACAGGCGGAGCGGCTGATGACCACATGTAAACCGAATTATGTTCAATGGTCATAATGCCCCGCACTGCTGCAGCCCTTTCGAATTCCTCCAGGGCACCCGAAAGTGCGGGGATTGTTCTTGACGTCAACACCACATCGTCCGCGTATACCAAATCCTCCCTCGGTTTGTTCGTATGCCTGTTGTGACCATTTCCATTGACAAGTTGGACAGGGTTGTTGCCTGAGGGTCTCCCTGCCTCAATCCCGACGTAAATTGGTTGAATGGGTGATATCTGCATACAGTTAATGTAATTGTGCTTGTATTGCATCACATATTTCAAGTATAGCAAAACAAGAAAAATAAAACGTCACATGGGTCCGTCGTGAGTCCATTTATTTGGCAGTTAGCCATGACACCAATGACGATCCCCCTTCTTGCTCTTTGTTCCTATACTCTAGCTGACTCCTAATGACAAACATCCTCACTTACAGAATGTAATAATGTAAAATATTAGCTGCTTATAAATCGACCGGGATGTTTTGTGAAATCACAATCAAATTTGTTTGTATAAAGTAATCAAAAAAATCTTGATGCCAAAAAAAATAAAAAATAAAAAAAAATAAAAAAATAAATAAATAAATAAAGTAATCAAATTCATATTTTTAATAAAAATTCTTAATTTAAGATGTGAAACATTTTCCCCGTTTTCGTTACACTTCCACTTCCACAAAGAAGTAGATTTCTCTTTTAGACCAAAATAAATCTATGGTACATTAATCATAAAATTATAGCGCTTTAAAAACTATTCGTAGCGCTTGCTAAAATTTCTTTTTGTGAAGTACAAACACATAAGGTAATATGTATGGAAATTACACAGAACAACCTTCTCGGTAGGTTTGTGCTAAGCCAGAATGATCTCAGTAGTTTAAAAGTAATTTTATTTCCAAATGAATGAAAGTAATTTTATTTCACATTTTGTATAGGTAAATCTCTGTCGAAGTAAGCTAGTTTTATAATTAAGGAGTTCGTTTCACTCATAATTTGATATTCTAAAATTTTTAGATTTTCCGTTTTTCATTCGAAGTAATAAAAATATCGACTTCGGCGAAACGACTCACTCAATTTTAATTAAATACATGAGTCATTTGACGCGACTTATACACTCATATATTTTAAAGCGAGTAAAATTTTATTTGCGATCAATTGTTATCTATTTATTGGCGAAAAACTTTTAAAAAGGCCACATTCTCCATTTTATGGGGCTACCATTGCAACGAAAGAACTGCGAGTGGGAGTGCATGCATTCGCGGTATGCTATGAGTTCAAGTATTTAGGATAACTTCTGCCGGAGGACAAAGACATGCTCACTGAAATTAAAGCGAGGATAGGATAGGAGCTCAAAAGGCACTGGGGTTCAAGGTAAAGACTGGAAGAGCCCACGAATAATTTATAAGACCATAAAAAGGCCAATAGTGGCGACGCGATGAAAGATTATCGCTCAGGGCCAAAACGAGTGGAGGAAAATTATTAAAGAGAGAAAGTGAGTAAGTAACTGCCGAAATGTCTTTTATTGTAATTTACCTGCATTGCACTATTAGATTTTGGTTCTGTATAAGTATCCAATGAAAAGTAATTCAGTAACAATCAGATTAATCCTATGACATGTTAAGAATTTGTGCTTTTATATGTTGTCTGCATTAGCCATAGTGGCGTTAAAGAACATCAAAAAAAACAAAAAAAAAACAAAAAAACAATCAGATTAATCTATAAAAAAGAATAACTGTTTAAAAGAAGAGAGGAACTAATAACAGGAATTTGTGGTATTATGGGATCCTTGAATTAAAACCATTCGATGAAGAGAAAAGTGATTAATGAGGTAAGGAAGACATGTAGGAAAAGGCTACGTCGTTACTGAAGGTGGTATTTCGCATGGGGCGACAGCGACTCGCGGCTGTGGTTCCACTCCGGCTGGCTGCGGCGACGAGTTGCAAGAGTTGGGCACGCTCGAATGAAGGAATGTGGTTACGAATACAAAGGAATCGGCCGCATATAGTGCTTACCCTCAAAAGTATATCTAATATTTATATTATACTTAATAATATATTACTTATGTTTAATATGGATTTCATTTACAGATCACCATTTAAATTTTAATTAATCCTAGTTAGTAATCTGAAAATGGCATCCATATTAAAGAAGGTAATAAACGTCCTTGGGTGATTTTCAAACTACGGTTAAGCTTCAGCTGTTCAACTTACAGTTGTTCAGCAAACACCTCGAAAATGACAGGTAGAGTTCTTAAAATTCTTCAGTCAACTTCGAGGGACGGTTATCTATAGATAATGGGCAATCGTACTACAAAAAGGGCGATATGAAAATGAGGAAACATCCAGTTTTCAACCTAACGAACCTAACGTCTTCGTGGCAGAATAAATTTGCCCAGCTTTTTGCAGTCGAAGGAGCAGAACCTAGGAAAGATAATCTAGTTTATGTCAATAGATATTTGCAATTCGATAGTAGAATAATGTAAATTGTATAACATAAATATTTGTTTTTATTTATTATATCATTTTCCAATGTGTATTTTGTTAATAAAATGTGTAACTAACGTCCACCCAAAATTTTTAAATAATTCTTTAGTAGAGTCCCTTAGTTTTACTTTCACTTACCTATATATGAAATATACAGCAAGGGAAAGTATTGCGATCGTGAAAAATGTCGACTTCCGGTTTTCAACGGAAATACACGTTTTGGGGTCCCCTGATTCCAATGTAAGCGAAATGGTCTGTGGTGTATATATATATATATATATATATATATATATATATATATATATATATATATATATATATATACCCGCAATGTGGCAGCAAAAATTTCATCAAAATTGGTCAAACGGAGGCGGTACTTTATTTCATAACTTTACTCCCCATTTTTAAGTTATTTTCGATTTTTTCAAAAACGGCTCAAACGCTTTTGATAAAACTTCGTATTTGATGTAAGTATATGTCCGCGATGTGACAGCGAAAATTTCATCAAAATTGATTGAACGGAGGGGGCACTTTATTTCAAAACCTGTTTTCCAATTTTTACGTTTTTGGAGCATTATGCATTGCCGAATTATCGCAACATTATTATTAATTAATAATGTGTAATTTAGAGAGCAAATACAAACAAAAATAAGTAAATGAATGTGGAAAAATGTGTTACTCTGAGAAATGGCACATAACAAAACACGACATTTGGTAATTGGAAGTTATGTATTGCACACATCGCACCAGCTTTTTTATTAATAATTTATTTGTATGAAAACTTTCATTGATGTGTACTTAATTAAATAAAGTATTTGATTTTAACACATAATGTTTTTTTTTTTAATCCTTTTTGTTTATAAAACATGGGGGGTAATCAAGCAATCTTACTTTTTAAGACATCGAATTCATGTTACCAATTTAGGGTAATATATTGTATATTTAATTTTATATTTCTATTAATTATGGTCACTATACTTAACGTTTCTTTTCAAGAATATTCCGAGTTTCTTCCAGGTATTTCTTTTAATTTAATATTTAAATATCCTCACTTAATTAGTCGAATAAAACTGGATACCCCTCCACTGTATGAATCAAGAGCTCGTCGTCTTCGTGGGAGCAACGAACCAGCGTTCATTTGACTAACCAAAATACATATATGTTGTGCCCGAACACCTGTTGAACTGAACACAAAACAGCATGAAACGCCGCGAATCACTTAGTTTTCCTAGTTCTTTGTTGTTAGAATATCTATTCGCTGTAGGCTGGCGACTATACTGGTTCCTAGAGCAGTGGAGTAGCAGCTGCTGAGTGACTCATTTTCCAGTCGTAGTCGCCATTTCGAAATAGTTCGGTTAAACGAGAAGTGTGCGAAGGGTAGCCGCGTCTCAGAGATCTATTGTGAAAAATAATAAATTCCTTCATTATATCTTTCAGAATGAATGAATCAATCAATGAACATGAAAGATACAATTTTATTTCGCTATTAAATCAGCTGCTCAGATTTCATATCCCTTTTAACAACAGCTGATTGTTTTTATTTGGGTCGGTTGGTTGATTACTGTTATCCTTAACTTTTAGTTATATTTTATTCTTTTCAGTAAACAATTTTAGCCTTGATCTAATTCGTTTTAAATAAATTAAATTTCTATCTATAACGATAACTTTATTCTCACTCTTACCTAATATGAAATATAAAGAAGAGCATTGCATTGTTATATCGTTCTGATATTAAGCATTTTTTATTAGCATGTAGGTATTATCAAAGTTGTAACAGTATAACAACGTTTAAATGACAAATCTCTTCAAAATTCAGTTTCTTCCTGAATTCTATTATGTCCTGATAAAGCATTTGTAATTTAATCTTAAACGGTTTCCCTATTTTCTCTGGTTTTGAAGTCTAGCCACATCGCAAGGTTTGATTTTTCCAGCGTGTGCACAAAAAGTAATTATGAGGGAATATTCTATGACAGAATATTCAGCCAATTGTTGTTTTGAGTAGAAGTTCATTCAATGTAGAACAAAAATATTTAATCGACAATTTCATCAAAGATGTTTAAACATTAATTTTTCTCCATCAAATTTAGTTTAGTGTTTTAAAATACATATTTGTCGATATATATTTTTCAAAAATCAGTTAAGGATAGAATCGATTTTTCGTTTAGGCTATATTATGTTAAAAGGAAAGTGAGCCATCTGTTGAAGCCATATTGATGTCAACAACCTTAATAACAAAGATACACACATACTCAGCAGCAGTGGCGGATCCAGGGGGTGGCGAGGGGGGCGCGCGCGCCCCCCCCCCCGGGAGGTGAGACCACCAATCAATTATTACTATTTCTGTATAAAAAGGGCTATCTTTAATCATTTTTTAAGCTCCTTAAGCGAAAAATAAATTGTATTTAAACATTTAATAGAAATTTAATACTTAAATGTGCACTAATATTTTAAATTAGGTCCTTTATGACGCAAAAATATGAAAAATAAAAAAGTGCGCCCCCCTCAGAAAATTTCTGGATCCGCTACTGCTCAGCAGTAGCAATAACAAAATTCAAAAGCAATGGAATTAAATAAGAGGTGAGAGAGGGTTTAGCTGTACACGTTTTGTCATAATTGTAAGAATGCTTATTGTAAACAGAAGATTACAATAGGTTTGAAGATGCCAACGCCAATTCCTGCATGTTCTATGTTAGGACTTCTACCACCTCCTCCATTTCTTTTTTAAATCTTAATTAAGATAATCACTGAGAGGTTTTAATTTTCTTCGGAATAATCTCAATTTGTCTTGCCTCGATTAAGAGTGGGATTTTTTTTGGGATGGTTCGTGTAAGAGAACCGGATGATATGAGGGATCAGAGTTGGATTTAATTGTATATGAAATGCTTTTTATATATTGCTAATGGAGGAATTTAGTAAGTCAGGTGTCTTCATATCTAATGTAAGTAGGTAAATTTGGAAGTATAGACTTATAGACAAGCGTAGAGCAAGTTTCCAGCTCCTCGACAGTTCGTAAAGACAGCTGATGGAACCCGTTTCTTCTTACATGAAGTACATGGGTGATTTTGGCCAGATTATACACATTTAGGATAGCGGTTTCTGTAAATCTTCGTGTGGCCATACTGCTGGCATCGCATAAATTGTGGTATTAATATTTTCTTTTCGGTCTTTCAATCATTACGTGAGTGTCGTAAAGAAAGTTCTTTTAAAATATATTATCACAGAAAGATAGTTTCTGATATCTACTAAGAACTTTGGTAACGGCTTTTTAAATATAAGCATCATTGACAATCTCCGCTCCATAACCTCTGAATTTTAATTATCTATTTTAGGATAACTGAAAGGTGTGAAAAGCAGCGTCTCTTCTGATTAATAAGGCAACTATTGGACGGTAAGCGTCGGGTGTTTCGGCTTAAATACACTTTGTTACCTCAAGCCTTCAGTTTGAATGAAAATGGGCCATTAACCCTTTCGAGGAATTTTATGAAAACTGGATGATGTTTGACATCGTTTACATAAATCGGCGGTGGTTTAGATATATAGTTTTTGGTGATGAATTTTCTTGTTCAGTATTTGAATTTTGTGCTAATGTTGTAAATAATGTAGTGTGTAGTAATGGTTGGTCTGTTGATAGTATGTCGTTTGGGTTGGTTTATGCCTTTTCCAGTTACTTCTTGACTATGGAGAGGCGTTTGTGACCTGTACCTTGTTCTCAGGGGACCCCTCTTAAACCTAAGAATTAATTTTTTTTTTTTTTGTGGCGGTTGACAAACCGAAACTCCCTAACATTTTCCACCCCAACATTTTCCATAGACGTTCGTTCATACTTAAAAGTTCACCTCACAATCCTACATTCGAGTTCAATGGGCTTCTTTGTTATTGCCAGGACACTTTTCACCAAAAAATCTTCGATTTAGCACACTAAAAAGACTAAATACTTAAACCTAATCTTTTAAAAACTTACAGACACTTTATTACCAAATGAAACATATGTTCTCTATTTAAATATTTAAAAACGAACTAAGTGTATACTCCGCGAAACGCAAGATAGCCGTTGACGACGCATGCGCATTGGTAGATCCCAACAAGAGTTCGGTTAGGAGGTCAGTGTTCGGCCAGCCGTCAAAGTTGCAGTGTCAGCTCTGCATTCTACAATGGCCAACATGTAAGTACGAACTATATAATATTTACGATCCTAAAAAAAAATTATATATTTGTTATATATTCAAAATTCAATGTGTGTTCTTTTTAGTTCATTTTTTCTTCTAGGTTTTTAACCGACTTTAGACATTTAAAGAACTTTTTTAACGTTTCGATTTTCAGATTTATTTTTCTCCTTCTTCATAAAATATGTGAATCCATATTATATTTTTTCTTAGTCATGGAGCCAGATGTTATTTGGCTCAAGGGTATTTTTAGAAGGACTTGAAGACATCCGTGCTGCAGGAACCCTTCGTGCCCGCTTGCATGTTGTTTTATTAATTATTTCACCAATCGTTTTATTTACTTTGTGTTCTCTTGAAACTATTTATATATTGTTTTATTCTGGTATTTTTATTCATTACACGATTTTCTTATTTACAATCACGTATACTGATATTTAATTCAGTATTTTATTTACATGGTAATATTTGAGGATTTCACGCTTTAATGAATTCTATCCGACATCGTTTTCTGCCTATCAAGTATTAATATTTGTTTTTGAAATTTATTAGAGTGAAATTTACAAGAAGAAACTTATTATCATGTTTTTAAAGAAATGTGATTATTAAAATGAAAATGTTTGGATAATAAGTTAGTTGATAATTTGTCGTACAACTTCACCTATTTGTAAGATAAATAATAATATTTTTTGTTAAACATGCTTTGAAACGCTCTGAAAGAAGAAGAAAACTTGATACCGTCCTTTTTTGCCACTTTCGAGACCATTGGAAACATTTTTTATATATTTGATGTTTCACTTTTGAGGCGTTTAAAACGACGTAGCTTAAAAATCCCTCAGTACTTTTTTTTAGGCAGCTTCCTTCTGAAGAGGATTGATTCTCTTGATGCGTTTATAGATAGAATAAAAAAAAATTTTTTTTTACATATCTGACTCAGGAAATATTATTTCTGATATCTTAAACGAATTTGATTATGAAAATTTTTCAAGATGCATGCCTAATTATACCTTAACATATACAATCTTAGCACTTGAAAATTCACACTTTCTAGTTAAGTCATAAGTATGTTCCTAACTGTTATACCTACTTGTTTGATTTTCCTTGGAGGTTAGTATCTATGCCCCTATAGAATCATCAGCGTTCTGTTAACTGTGTGCCGAGATCGCTCAAAATCAACTGTGTCGTTCTACTCAACTGATCTCAGATGAACGTTATATTTGCATATTGGATTATCATTAGAATTATGTATTTGATCGGATAATCGGAAGGTTGTTGAAATTTGTTTATTATATTTTATTGATAGTAATGAAGGAAATAAATGCGTTAAGAAATATTTTAAAACATATATACTAGAATGTTTTTTTTTTTTTTCTGTTCCTAAGATTTTAAAAATCTTTAATGAACGTTTAGGTATTTTGACCTAGTAAAATCATAATAAAAAATAATGATAAAAACAACTTAAGGATTTGAAAAATTCAATATAGGTAATAAATAAAATTAAAAATTATGGCTCAATTATTGAATTTGATAAATTAAAAATATATACATGTTAAAAATTTTCTAGTCTTGATTGCTATGGAAATATGCACATTGTATTAGTTTAAAATAAAACTTAATTGAACCAAAATTTCTATCCCAAAACTTCAGATAGGCCCAATGCATCAAAGAGATGGTGAATTATGGTTTGCTCCTTGCTGCCCATAGTCTATTGAAAGGAGCTACATTCTTATATCTATTTCCACGATTATTCTTTATTCGCTTTATTGGGTGTTATGGCATCTTTCAAGTTCTCACGTATGTTATCGACGACAATTTACATACATTTGGAGTTTTAAGAAAATAAAATTTATTTTATTTAAAACTTATTATTCTCCTTTTGATTTTTTCTGAGGGATGTTTTTTTTGTTGCATTGTTCGCAAGTCGAGGAAATTATTTTGCTTTTAGTTATAATATTATTATCATGAAGGAATCTCTTTATGCTGCAGTTTGAGAGCCTTGTCTAAACATAACCGAATGACTCATTAGTTTTGTGTTACATGCATTATTCCAATCTTAATCATCATTATGTTAGAACAGAGAAGCATTATGACATTAAAAAAAAAAAGTAATTATAGTTTGTTATTTATCATTGATAGAGGTTTTCTTAATTTAAACCTTTATCAGTAAGATAGATATGTAATGTTAAATAAATCATTTACGTAAACAATGGTTTGGTTTGTGATCATTATTGAATATAGAATGTTGCTTCACAAAAAATTTAATTGATTGGTCGGTTGAATATTTGAATATAAATATAATAGGTCCGTTCTACATGTTATATCAAACAATGAAGACTTGTCCGCTGTGTCATTAACCTTGTATAAAAGAAGCTTTTATGTGTGTTGGGTCTTTTGTCACCAGTGTTGGCCAGTCGCTTCAAGTGCATGCTGCCAGGCGAATTTTTAAATTATCAAGTTATAGTGTGAAGTGTTATAAGAGGAAGATGTTTCCTATATAGGAACAAATACCATTCGAAAAAAACTCTTAAAAAACATTATATTCACTATATTAATTAAAATTCAATTAATTAATGAATGAATTAATCAATGCATAATTAATGATTTGCATAAGATATGCTCGTTTGAATTATTATTATTATAATCAGCTTTATTATTGTAACTGCGAAGTTCAGATGTCTCCAATCGTTTATTTCAGAAATCCATAAATTTTCTAACCTTCCTAGGGTTCTATTTTATTTTTAGAATCTTTAGTTAACCATGAATAATATTATTTTTTCTAAATCTTTAGTTTTCTGACGTTAAATAAATTCCCTTACTTCTTGGAATTTCAACGAAATTCAGGAACCAAGAGTAGTAAGACAAATAACATTTGAGTTATTTACATTTAAGCGATTAAGTCGATTTTACATCCCAGACATATTTTATTTTTCCTTAATATCATACCTTTTTCGGTTTTTAGATATGCTGTTCACTCATACTCATTAAATATTCTCTTTTGCTGTAGTTTTTAATTTAGACTCAAGTGTGCCATAAATTTCAATTTCTGTTGGAATACGAAATTTTTCACGATATCAATACTTCCCTTTTCGGTTTACCGTTTAGTATGGTATATAGGTAAGCGAAAAATAATTACATTTAAAAAACATAACAATTTTCGCTACCTAATGTATTTAATTAAATTTTCGTGGCGAATACTGATTTAAATAAAATAGAGCGCTGTTCATCAATACATTGATATTATACCGATAAAAACATGGGTTAGTATCATTAAATCTATTAGTGAAATTTATGGGTGTTTAGGTTGTTAATGTTTACTTACCTATACGTTTTCATTTTCAATAAAAATGTAAAAAGAAAATTATAAAGGAAAGTAATATATGTAGTATTAGTTAAACTTTAAATCTTCTCTGTATTGTTCCAATTTTAGTATATGTATCTATGTAAGATTTCAAAGATTTCTTACATACTGTCAAAACTTACCCAGGGATGTGCTGTGATAGCAGACAAGAAACTTTAAATTCATAATATTGCTACGTATATGAGAGACGGGGGTTGTAAATACCTGAATTGTAATCATTTTATTGACAAACCACTAACTGGGTTTTTTGAAAAAAATTTTAACTAATGGAACAACGAATATCAGTCACATGTCTGCTTTGATGATGGCCGATTGGCCGAAACGTCTGAAATAAAGTTTTAAAAAAAGTGTTGAGACTCAATAATGGTCGCCCCGATCCTTATTTTAAATCAATTGACGAATCTCAAGAAAAGGAGTGGAACATTAATAAGTTATCTTTAAATACAAGCGTATGACTAAAAATATAAATTAATGTAAATAACAATGTTAAACCTAACGAACAGCTAAATTTGTAATCCGAAACCAGATGTTTCCCTCGAGGGGTTAGCTTAGTTTTATATCCCTTTCTTTCACCTTTTGTGGCCCCCCTCAATAAAAGTCAGTATTTAATAAATAATTTAATAATAATAGTTTAATTTATTATACATAAATACTATTTATAGCAGTATTTTAGGACATCTATCTACACATAAATATCACAGTGAGATTATATTTCCTTTTGTGATAACGTATGTAAAACCAACCGGTCTTTTAAATAAATAATCATTACTCAAGTAAAAAATAAATAGTTTCTATACATGTGCCGCTCGCTAATTTCTGCCGGTGGGACTGCTTCCCCCTTTGCCGCACCCTATCCGGCTTTGTTCAGAAAAATTATATTTTTTCAACATGTAACTTAATCAATGCGATTACTTTTAATATTATTTCAACATTTACCCTTTGAGAGAATTATACTTTAATGTGAAAAAATATTGATAACGACTTGTTATTGGGCTAAGTGATATGAAATCCACGGGAGAATATTACGAAAGCGAAAACCAAAAATAAATAATACTTTCTGATTATTTTAAGAGAAAAGTTTGCGATAAAGGGTCAAAAGAATAACTGGAAATATTCCGGCAACAGGTGCCATCCCACAACTAGTATTTGCCACTTTCAGTTTATTCAATGTTCTGTGGGCTAATTCATGTATTTTTCGAATTTAAAATCATTTACATAATATCTTTTCTCGGCCTCTTTAAGTCCTTATCGATCAAGTTTAAAAATATAAAATAATTATGATCTAATGTGGATTAACTATGATCGAATACTTTCTTCTCCATGCGTGTTTATATTAGATTCTGTACCAAGTCTTAGCAATTAGGATGTTTATTTTAATTTCAAAACTTATTTATTTCTTTTAATTTCAAAACTTAGAACAATTTTTTTGTTCTCTTTTTATTAATGTATTTATTATTATTATTGTATGGCTGTATTATAAGTATATTAATAACCAATAATAATAAACTAAATTAAAATCATTTATTATCATCCATATCTATAATATAATATCTGTCTATTATATAACGCCCATAACATAATATATTAATTCATAAACTTAATAAAGTATAGTCATTACCTTGTAAATATGTGTTAATGTACTGCACACTATATATATATATGTATATATATATATATATATATGTATATATATACATATATATCACACTATGTATATATAAATATTATGTTAACTCAACCCCTTTGCCATAGACGTTAATTTGGATTTGAAGATTTTTCAGTAGCTCAATACTCTATTCGTTTCTTATGTTAGCGTATATGATTAGATACTGTTTGAAAGGTACTATTTTTCATCTAATTCCTGCTCTTTATTGTCTTATTTTTTTAAAAATAGTTCTTATTTTTTTCATGTATAATATTAATAATAATCTAAGCATTGTATTAATAATATAGAAAAATGACATTTTAAAAATTTAATTTTTCAACGGGACAGCCTTAAAATAATTTAATTAATTATAATATTTCATGAATAATAATGTGTGATGATATTAGGATTGATCGTTAATGAAATATCAGTTATTTTTATTTTAAAGAATGTCTATGAATTGTGAATTTTTTTTAACTCAAATAGGTACCATGCTCTTATATGTGGTAGTTAGCATTCATATCAGAGGTTTTTTTTTTTTTTTTTTTTTTTAAACACTAATTAATCAAAGATAAACTTACAATGTATTATTTCCTCTTATCAAAGTGTTATGCTGGTTACCTTGGCTAGCAGCGATGCTGGCAGATTACACCTGCATTAATTTTGCAACCAGGCCTTATTTTATTTTATCATTTTAAATAATTATGACGTCAAATTAAAAGGAAAGTTACTTTTGAATTTCTAGCCTTTTGTTTATATAATGAAATTCATTTTCACTGACCTATTGACTGAGGTGCAGTGTTGAGTTAAGAGTGTTACTTCATCGTCTTCAAAAGTATTCTAAGATAAGGGTCATTCTCCAAAAAAGGCAGAATATTTCCTCTTCCATTGATTGCCCTATCATAAATACTAAATATTACTTTACAACACTCCATTGATTTATTCTTTTAATCTGTTGGATCAATTGTTTATTACAATCGATATGTTATTAGGCTATATTTTTAGTATGGAATCAAAGTAAACTCTATGAAATTATAACTATATATTGATTGTATATTCGGCTAAAGTGGTTATACCCATCCTACCGCCGGAAATATTCCCTGGCCTCCTTTCTTTTCCAAGTTATCCGATCCCGCCGTCCTTCATACATCGCCGAACTTCTCCAGTTCAAAACCTCTGTCCATTCCTGCAATACCCGTTCTAGGTCTTCAGATCTATACACTCCGGCCCACCGAACGTCAGCATTCTAAAGATCTATCGTTATCCGGTCCTCATCCCCATCCCCTCAATTCCCCCTTTTATCCGTCACTCCAACACTCTCCCTACCTTCAAATCCCGCCTGTACAATTACCTCCTATCCACCCAGTTTCCCGAACAATTGTAAATAGTCTTCATAAATTCTCAATTTTATCTTTAAATTGGTGTAGGCCTTTACTTTTTATTTATCTTTTAAATATAAGTTCAATTTGTTTTATTTGTAAATAAGTATATATATGTACATATTATATGCTGCACATACTCAGTTATCTTTATGTTAAGAGAATAAGGGTATTATTTATTTTTAATTTTTTTCATCACATATTATTTATCATTTTTTTTTCTTTTCTGTTTCATTTTTATCTGTTTCATTGTTTAAAACACTCTAAGGCACTGAAGCCTATTATGTATCTGTATAATTTGTTCCTAAGGGACTAGTTCCCGGGACAATCAATAGTTTATTTATTTATTTATATTTATTTGTAATCGTTTTGTTTTTTATTAGTTTTCATTCCTTCAGTATCCCAATCCGAAGGAAGTTAATTTTTTCGTTTTGTACATTCCCTACACTGAAGTATGCAATGTACAAGTCGGATGTGACGTCGATTCCGTTTCCTTGTAAACGTTTAAGGTTTTAATTATTTTTTTTAATCTATTGATTTTGAATTGCTGTATATTAATAAATGCTTATGTTGGATGCTTCCCTTGCCCAGAATGAAAATCGTGTTTTGAGCCTCTCTCCCCCACCAAGCCACTGGCAATAAACGTTGAAAATAAAAGAAAGGAATCCGTCTCGCAACAGCCCACGAAGGTAGGAGGGGGAGGGAAGGAAGGAATGGTTGTACGACCTTGCGTTAAGATGTAGTCTGATCGGCACTGAGCTACTAATTATTGTTTAATTATTATTGTTTTTAATTTTTCCTTAGAAATCATCTTTCATACCACTTACTCATCCTTACAAAACCCATCATTTTTCAAATGTAAGAAAATACTATTTTAAATTGTTTAGGAGGGTTGTTGTGGAAAATTGTATCCATTTTAATTCTTCTAGTGTTGAGGATCTAAATAATTTCTCGTCTAATCCTTTGTGTGGGACTCTCCCATCCCTTCTGAGGATCATCGAGGAAGGACTCGAACAATATCTCGTCTTATTGCAAAATGTGTTTTCTTCACAACTGGTAGGCCAGCAGGACAGTGCAAGACCCCGTACCTTCCTGCGGAACTGCCATTATATCAATATGCAATCGGGTCAGGGCAGCTCACTATTGGCAACACTCTTTCATCGCTCTCTCTTTTCGCCATTTTTATTTATAAAGAGCGATTTCGCTATTAATTTCATTCATAATTGTTTTCACGAGATATTTTAATGTTCCATATAAGTGGATATAGAACTAACCGTTCCAGCAGAGTGTGGATAACTACGGCCTTCGGTCTTCCAAATTTGGTAATCAGCTAAGGAAAAATAAAACATTTTATAGATTTGATCGATATTTTACTTCATATATATATATATATATATTTTTTTTTTTATTTGTCTTTCGGGTTTTCCCGGGCCAGGGAAGAGGGTGGGGGATTGATGCCGATTATTACTAAATTTTCCCCTGGCTCCGGGTTTTGAACTTGCTATCTTTCGGTTCTCAATCATACGTTGCCATGGGCAAGGCGTATTTTTAAAGCGTTTGCCCACTCGGCCATCCCGCCACCACTATATATATATATATATATATATATATATATATATATATATATATATATATATATATATATATATATATATATATATATATATATATATATTCGTGGAGACCCTTCTCCACAATAATAATTCTCGAGGAATAATTCTCGACCTTCCCACCATGGTTAGAATAGGTTAGTTACATCTATGGAGTACCCCCCCCCCCCCCCCGTATGCCGAACAAACAAAACAAAATAAAAAAAAAGGTACCTGTGTGTGGGAATTAAAAAAAATAAAAGTATGACGAATTTTAAATAATAACTAAAACTTATTTTATGATTATCAGGACAAGGAATAAAAAAGTTCCGAATTTTTTTTATGCAATAGAAGATAAATAAGCCCAGAGGACGGAGAAAACTCGGTCTAAATTAAAAAAAATGCTTAGAAGGTTTTAAATAAACATATTTCACCTTATTAAAACAATGATAAGATAAAATATAATACTTCCCATAAATATTAGAAATTGAAAAATTTTATTTGCAAATTACCAGATTATGATAGTCTTTCTTTCACAAATATTTTATTCTTCGTTTATTGTGGTATATTATTTTTTGTACTTCCCATAAAGAATTATTAGTTAAATTAAAAACATATTGCTACTTTCCTATTAGAAAGTGGCAAGGAAGTTGGTGTGGCGACACACTTGTAAAAATAATGTAACTTTCTGAAATTATGAAATCACTTAAAGATAATGACAATGTTTTAAAAATTCCATTCAGTTTCCTCATGTTGGCATAAATGAAACTGGGGGAAATGTGACCTGAGCAATATGAATGGGCTCCCTATAGCTCTCGTACACGTAATATTAATTACTAACTACAACTACAACGAATACCACTTTTTTTTTTTATTGTTAAATCACAATGTTTCATCACATTGAATAGAAATAAGTAATACTTTATTTTTTATTATTAAGTACTAATAAATATGGAATAACTTTTAACTATGCCCAAATAAATTGTTTCTTTTCTTTAAATTAGGTTAGTATCTTTTTCGAGGGAATGTTTATTTTTTGGCTTTGAAAGAGAATTATTACTCTTCAAAATGTTTTCTCATTTCATTAGATTTTATGATTAGTTTTAGGAATTATTGTATACTTTAGATGTATTTATAAATAATACGCCGATTTTTTTGAAGATTGTGTGCATCTGCTTGAATGGATGCTTTCATACTTACATCATATCCATTTGAGTAATGAATGATAATTATAATTAATTTTTATTTAGTTCATATGATGCCCTCAAGAAGTTAATCCCCTCATATTTTTTCTCCTAATTATAACGCAGTATAAATTATACAAGATAAATAAGAAAGAAAATAAAACAATTTAAAATGTTGAATACGTTCGTGGTTAAAGCAAAGTTGTAGAGCTCAATTAAAATTTAAAAATCTAAATTGTTGTATTTTTTTAGCTTTTTGAGACTTTCTATTGAATTGGCCATACTTTTACCATACAATTTAAAATTTCAAAGCATTTTCATTAATTAATACAAACCAGAGGGAAGACACAATTTGAAACCGTAAATGCTGCTCTTTTTAAAAATATTTCATATTTAAAAGGAAATTTAAAGAAGAAATTTAAGTTGTTTTTGTTATTTGGTCCATGTATAGCAAGCTAACTTAATGCATAGAAGTTTACAGTAGCCATTGAATATAAATTTTGGACCAGACATTTTAAAATTTGTATCTAAAATTTTGTTCAGATCTGTTGAAATGTGTATCTACATTTTACTTGTTGTTCAGAAGCTTAAGTGAGTGCCTTTTTGAGCTCATAGAGATGTTTTGAAGCGGAATGAATTGAGTAAAATCGCCTCACAGCGGCCTTTGACAAATGGCTCTCTTAATGACCCAGTTAAACACATTAATTGAAATGACCGCTTCCAATAGACTCATAATTATTCCACGAGCTACCAATTATCCGGTCTTTATTGATGACAACAAAGATATTTGGAGTTTGCTTCTCTCCAGTTTGGATGCATGTAAAAGATACGTTCCTTCGTGTTTTTTATCGCCTGTGACCCAATTTCACAGTCGTACATCTCGGACAGCTGTAATTCCGCGAGCTCTTAAGGCAGCGGCAAAACCTGATCAGAATAAGAGAGCAGGTGAAGAAATACTTGATGGCAAGGACGCCGGTCTACGCAAATAACCGTCCTCTGTCTTGTTTGGTTCTCCCAATGTTACACCAATTCTGTTTCTTCCAATCAATATGTGAATGTAGGAGTGGAGATATGCTCTCTGCCATTTTATTTTTAGTCCTACCGACAGGAGTGATATCCTGACAATCGCCACTTATGTATCATCAGCATTCTAAGAAAGGCTCGCCAAACATAAATAGCTTCAACAGTTCTGCAAGTCAGTTGAAATTATGAATTTAATTATTTTCCGCGATTTAAGAGACTCGAAGATTATTTTGGGAATTATAATACGCAAACTTTAAAAAAAAAAATCAGTTTCAAAATTATTTACTTATAAATTTTCTTGAAATATTAAGCAGTTGAAATAGTTCATTTTTTTTTCATTTACTTCACCTGATAGACACCTGATAGATTTGATGCGATTTTTTATTTCATAATCCTTAGCCGTAAAAAATTTTTTTCTCCAACTTTGCCAACTTAAAAATGGTAAAACATATTAAACGCATTACTTTACCCGGCTTCTATTAACTATTGTCCAAATTGCAGATTTATTGTTAAAACCTATACTGGCAGTGGGGGGGGGGATGTTTGGATATAATTGTATTATGTTTCATCTCTAATAGTTTCATTGACGAAATAAAGAATTATTAATATATTCAATAAATAGGAATCTGCATTGTATTTATTTTATTTTAAACTTTTCTAATTTATAATGCCATATAACAAGGTGAAAAAATGTGAGGTCATTAACTTCTTGAGGACATCATTTGAACAAAATAATTATTATTATAATAACCTCAAATGGATAAGATGCACGTATAAAAGCATCCCATCCATTCAAGATGCAGAAAATCTTCAAAAGAATATAATGGGTGTAATAAATAATGGATGTAATAAATAAAAAATGGGTGTAATAAATACACTTAAAGTATACTTACGATATTTCCCGAAAACATTATAATATCTAATGTAAGTTCTTGGAATTTTCTGATTTTGTTGGCCCTAGTGATCAGAAAGTTCGTTCAAATCGCCGAGAATTCCTATATCAATAATTTTGGCAGTTTTATCTTTTTTATACATAATTAAAATATCCAGGCGGTTATGCCATACTTTCGGCTTCATCGTTTTATCGGTAATAGGGTACCTCATATATGCCCCTAAGTCCATAAGTTCTATATTTGATTTGGTGGTATATTTAATTATTGTAGCTATATTATTATAAGATTATTATTATTATAATGCCTCATCAAGCATTCTGTCCAGCTTAAGTCTAGCAACCACTTGTTTTAGTACCATTACATAGACATTACATACCATTACATACATACCATTATATAGACATGCATTTTCATGAAGGTTTCCGAAATTATTACGAGGAATAATCCTCGTAAATTTTGCAAATTAAAGAATCCTCTGTGATGATTTTTGCGGAAACGTAAATATTACTATCCGTCCATTAATTTCTGGAAAAAAAAATAAGATGCATCAATTTCTAGTTTCAATGGTTAAATTATTTTTTACGATGAAATAACTCATATAATTATGTTATTTTCTTGTGCATGTATTGATATTATTTTCATCCTCAAAAATATGTAATTGTTACAATAAATCAGTTTTTAAAGACTTTTAAAACTTTTTCCCGTATGAAAAAAAATTATGCAAACTATTTTCTATGTTCAAAGTTTATTTATACTTGTATTTCAAATACAAAGAAAATGCTCCATTTCATTGTCAAATTAGGCCCTATACACACTGGGATACTAAAAAGAAACTGATTAGTGATGCGAATTTCCAATTGGTTTACTTTGAGTCACTACCTATGCATTACAATGAGACACCGCACACAGCGCTACTCGCCGGGGACGGATTTGTGATTCAGTGAACTCGTTTGTAACTAGTCGCCTATGATTCGCACGTCGGGTTGCCTGGTGATTTGAGTTTCCAGTTTTTTACTTTCACTTACCTATATATATGAAATATATAGTAAGGGAAAGTATTGCGACCGTGAAAAATTTCGACTTCAACGGAAATACACGTTTCGGGGTCCCCTGAGTCCAAATAATAAGTCCCGCAAAATGGTCTGTGTGTGTGTGTGTGTGTGAACAAACTAGCTCCAAAACTAAACCGTACGAACCTGAAATTGGGTATTTGGTGTATGCATATGCCCGCGATGTGAAAGCAAAAATGTCATCAAAATTGGTCAAACAGAGGGGGTACTTTATTCCATAACTTTTTGCCCATTTTTAGGTGTTTTTTTTTTTTTAGATTTTCTCAAAAACGACTTTAATGATTTTGATCAAATTCGTCATGTTTAATGGAAATCAAGTCTTCTTTAATATCAGGTAAGCTTTATCATTATTAAAATGTACTGAGAAGGCATACATGAGGAAGGGGTCTTTTTGTTTTTCTATAAAGTACCTTTGTTTTTGTTTATATGGAGAAATTATCTGTCTCTCGTTTCGTCTAAAAATAAGAAATTGCTAAATATGAAATATGAAAAAATCAAGTAAATGTATGCAGATGAAAAAAAGAAAAATATTCCGTCAACTCTTAAAATAGAGCCCACGCATGCACAGTACACCTTTAATGCCAGACTATAGTTTATAATTAAATAAATATCACTCGACTTTCCCACATTGCTCGAGCGATATCCATGACAACACTTAACGAAATGGAGATTTCGGTTTCTGTTGAGTAGCCTCGTGTGCGGAGTCGAATCACCATTCAGTCTGTAACTGATGAGAAACCCAAGTTACCTACTGGTTTAGTTTATTTCCAGTATCTCCGTGTGTATAAGGTCTTAGAGTTTCATTTATCTTATAGTGTAAACCACTCGTTACTTTTATTCATTCATATAGTGCCGTTACCTTATATAAATGAATACAATTATATGAAAATGGTTCCTACATGCAATTTTGTGCAATTAAGCTCAAAAAGGCCAAAATGTGCAATTTCCTGCAAAATAAAATTGGTCCATAAATGTGTTAAGTTTTTTGGTTTGGAAGGCACTAAACTCAAGCAAACAAAATGTGCAATAACACATAAATATGGGTCCCTTGTTCTCACCCTTTACTAGCACACCAATACGTACAATAATTCCACAGCCTAATACAATGCTATAATGGGGGTCAACTGTGGTGTAGTGGTTAGCATGGCAACCTACAATACTAAAGGTCGCGGGTTCGCTCCTTGTGGTGGCCCCAAAATTTTTTAAAGGGAGTAAAAAATCCTTAGCTATGCCGTCCCTCGGATAGGACGTAAAATGGAGGTCCTGAGCCTGTACGATGTCAGGTACTCGTTAAAGGTACCCTGTAATAATTATACCTGGATAGGCAAAATTTAGGACTCCCACTGTAGCATCGTCCGATTAGCCTTAGTAGCATAAAAATGGACGTTAAACAAACAAACAATGCTATAATAAAAGGAACTGCACCCTATTTCCTATTGCCATCCCTCTGGTAGATGACGAGAATACAATTTCTGTTCTCATGAACTGTGGAACAGGTCAATTAGATTGGATCCAGCTGCCGTTTTTGGTAGTTATAGTATTGCACTGTTTAAGGCTATAACTACCATCTAATTTTAAGGCTATAATGTTCCCTACAACGAGGATGTTGAAAAGTTCCTTTGTTTTTAATATTAATTATTAATGCAAAATGTAGAGCTATGGTAAATAAATTATCTGAATATGCACCTTTATAATACAAAAAAAGAAAAATTACATATATTACTTCTGAAAATCCCAGTACTGAGTGAACATTTCAAACAATGTAGTAGTCATTTCAGGAAGATTCAATAACATAATTCAACATTATAATTTTCACAACTACCTTATAGCTTTACTCAATTATTTGTTTTTCACGCAGGGAATGCGTGGGTAGTAGTTTTGACCATTTTGTGTTCTTCACAACTGAATTCATTTTTAATTCTGTTACGTTCCGCAAATATTACCACAGAGGGATCCTCGTAATAATTTCACAAATTTTCATGAAAATGCAATGCTAACATGAAGGGTCCTAGACTTAAGCTGGGACAGAATACTTGACGAGGCATTTTAATAATAATAATCTTATAATATTATATGATACTGATGATACTGAAGGGCAGGTGTGAGATACCTTATTACCGATAAACCGACGAAACCGAGGGTATTGCATAAACGCCCGGATATTTTAATTACGAATAAAAAAAGATATAACTTATGGATATAGCAGCGATTTGAACGAATCTTCTGATCACCAGGGCCGAAAAAATCAGGAAATACCAAGAACTTGCCTTGGAGCTGAAATCCTTTTTTAGCTTGGAAAAAGTAGTATAATAGTATCTCCATTAATGAATAAAAATTTAATATCAGTCCAAAAACATTGTTAAGTACGTAAAATTATCCAGTCCCTTGATTTATAATTCCAGACCTCTGAGAAGACGAAATGAAAATAATAAGAATAAAACACTTTATTTGGTTTTATTGCATTCTGCCTCAGTCGAGAACATGGTGTATTGAAGTTTAATATTTGCTTATATTGACTGAAAACATCTGTTGAAGAAAAAATTTTGTATTATTTGTTTCGAATCTGTTGATTATGGTATCTATATGAAGAATCGCCGTCCACAGCAACGATTCAGCATAAAGCAGTGGAACCAACTGTAACAGGAAGTTGTCAGAGCTATTCCACGGATTGACCCGGTTATTGGCTAGCCTGTAAACAAGTTCTTGGTTTCCTGTGGCCAGGGATGCTACTTATCTCTGCTGATAGCCTAAGAACAACTTTCCATCATGTGATTCCTTTTCCCATACAATGTATTTTGGGGCCTTGAAGTTATCTTAGGATGATACGAATAGCTGTTATTGAATAGGCTTTTTCCTCGGTCTATTTCTTCCATAATTTATTTTTGAATCTTCAATATTGCTCAATAATGCTCTATAAAAGTACTCTTCAATAATGTTCCATCAGTTTAAAAGAAAGAAAAAAAAAATGACACAGAAAGAAATTGAAAAGAAGGATATTTTTGGTGGATACATTATATTTCTTCACCCACTATTTCCTTTTTTAAAGAACACATAACCAAATAATTAAATTTTAATTAACTAACGCTAACATCCAATAATGTATATAATTAAGTTAACTTTTCCACTCGATGACTTTGTTCTCTTCATCTAAGACATAAGGTACTCTTTGGTTAACATATTCAAACATGATTAAAGAATAGTAAACTAGCTTCATTATGTTTAGTGTTTCGTTGACCAGTAGATTCGATAAAACGCCTGTTAGTAAACTGTACTGGAATTAATTTCCCCTTGAACACTGACCCCTGAATAAGAAGTTGGCCCATCCCATCTTAAGGACATTAATTGGAGTTTGATGTCAATCAGTGGCCATAATTATTCTCTCCTCTTCAGTAATACCAAACTCTATTCCATTTTAATATTTTTTTTGTAAATGAGGTAGATCGATCTCACAACTCCCTCCAAATATTTTATTTATTTAATCATAATTTGCTTTCAGGGAAACACCCTATGCAAATATTAATTGTTGTTTATTTATAATTCTTGTGCAATAGAGCCTTGATGGCGATATATTGAATATAGCTAAACATTATTAATGGGAGTGATGGTTATCTCAGTTCAAGATATTTGGCCTCGAAACCTGATATGCATCCGCGTATTTGTCGTGTGCAGGAAAAGAAGTTAAATTTTCAAACTAACTAACTTTACTTAGAAGATGAAGGATTCGACCACGGCCGGGAATCGAACCCTGTGCCTCTGCATCCATGTGCATCTAAATATTCAGTTTTTGGCTAGGGAGATTCATTAATGTTTAATTTAACATTCCGTAAAATGTAACATTGCTTTTCTCCCAGTGGATAGTAATCCAGAGGACCCTCTTAGACAATTTTAGAATAACATTAATTATTTGAAAATGTAAGGAAAACTACTGTTGAACTCGAAGTAGCTGACCGATACGGGCTGTAATATATTTCGTATTGGGCCCACGGAATAAATCTCACCCTTCCTATCCTGTTTGGAACAGGTCGTACTTGTGTGATAATCCCCCCATGCTCAGATAGGGGTTCTGAGAAGAAAAAAAAGAAGTAGATTGAAAATATAAAGATCGTCAAAAGTATGCCAGAGATAAACTTATTGCCAGGGCCTAAAAGGAATTCATTGCAGGAGACGGGTTGAATTTGAATTACAAAAATGTATTGACATTTCTAGTAAAATTAACCCTGTTTGCCATAACTTCAATGTCAACGATTTTTTTATCCTTAAAGTCTCTATCGAGTATCCAAGCTAAAACTTCTCTCTCTTTTTGTCTCTTGGACATTTTTGGCTTGTAGTGGGAGTTAATCTAGATGTGTAACCAACCTATTCTAAGCATAGTAGGAAGGTCGAGTTTATTCCGTGGATCTGCCTCAAAATACAAGCCAACCTGCCCAGGGAGGGTTAGAACCACCGCTGTTCGGCCCGAGATTTCTTATGTGGGTTGCGTTCAAACATTATCGGCTATACAAAACGTTTCTCTCTATGTACGTTGTATTTTGTCTCGAATGAAAAACACTAAGCAATAATTTAAGTATGTACTTTCGCTCGTCGTGCTTTGCTTACAAACCCCCAACGGGTCCTATTCAGTTTAGATCGGGCCACACTCAACGACTTTTCGTGTTGTCAGCCAGTGGGAGGTTAGATGTTATATCCTCTACCAGAACGATTATACAATGTCATTCGAAGAAATATTTATCACTTTGAAAAATAGTCGTTCGCTAGTTGTGGTTTTAGCCCTTACCGATACTTTACTAAAATACATATGTTACTTGTTTCTTGGCTGCACCGCATTGTATAATCGTTCTGGTGGACAAAAAATTGTAATAATGTTGTTGAGCGTCAAATTTCAAGTACAATGTCTATGAATATTTGAAAGTTAGTTAATGCACGTTTCTTAAAATTTACAATTTCTCGTCTGGTAAGTGGCTAGTATTATGGTACATATATGAAGGTGGCCAAACCATTGGTAAGGAATGAATTTCAAAACTTCATTAGTACTAATATTTATTGTACTGAGTTCGATATTTTGGTTTAGAATCTACTACTCATGTAGTGTAGTATCCGACTCTTAGCAGCGATGGGTTTTGATAAAGGTGGTATCGTAAGAAGTCGAATTTCATGAATCACCCATGCCGATTCGAGTGCTGTGCTTGACCTAATTTAATAATTATCGTACTCATCCAACACAGAATTTGATGTTCTCAGGGTGAATATGAGTTTGTGATTTTTCTTTTTAATTTTTTTAACTTATGTTTATTAACTTATAATTATTGTTCGCACTTATAAAATGCCTGATATTACTTATACAAAAATAAACTGTTCAAATAACTTCATTTTTATATCTTTCTCAAGTCGCAGATCTTTTTTGTCATTGACAAGCAAAATATAAGAGGTATTGTTCCCTCAAGCTATGATTCCAGTTGTGTGCGTGAATTTTTCGGTTACATACCTTTTTTTTACTATATAATTTATCGGTGGATGTTTGGTGTTGAGCGTGAAGGGAATTCGAAGAAGGTATGGGATGAAGAAAATATACATTTAGGTTTTCCCTGGGTCCAATTAACCTAACAATATATTCCATAATAACTAGTCTAGCCTAGATATAGCAATATATTCCATAATAACTTGTCATTTTAGTCCCAAACATGTGCTCTGACGGTTCGCTCCAATCGCTAGTTCGTTCCAACACTGAATTATGGGCACGAACTGGACCAGAACCCATTGACCGACCAGTCAGAGATTGCTGAAACACATTCTTCGGAAGGTCCTCCCGTTTCAGCTAGGCAGAGTTTGAAGTTGAACCCCTGGGATAAAGACCACGAGAACGACCTAGAGAACTATGGAGATGGACCCGGGAGAAGGAGATGCGGTGAACAGGGCAGACTTGGTCAGATGTCAAGAAGCTTGAGGGAAATAGAGATGGCCGGCGGAATTCGTAATTTAATTTCTAAACTATTTTATTATAAGATAAAAGTCGAACCCAGGTCCTCTGCATCTATCTATCTAACGAAGATGCAGAGGACTTGGGTTCGATTCCCGGCCGTGGTCGAATCTTTTATCTTATAATAAAATAGTTTAGAAATTATAAATTAATTATCTAACAATAACTAATGACTACTTAACAACATACAATAATTTAATTTCGTAATCTAATTTAGTCGTAAGTCGTCCCGTAGTAGGCAATTCGTGCCAACTAAGCGATCCAAGGATTTAATAATTGTAATATTTTTTGCCCCAATGCATATATATTTTGATTTAAGATGACCAATTAAAAAATCGGATACTTCTATTTATTACTCTGTCATGAATGCGCCTAAAGAGTTGTTCATTCTTGCAAGATCTTTAAATCTTTAACTCGATCCAAGCAGCATCTACGAAATTTTAAGGAACTAAAAATGGCCTCCTTGGCTGGTCACATAAAATGTAGGTCCCGAGCTTTATTCGTTAAGGACCTCTATCCTAATTATACCTGGATTGGCAAAATTTAAGACTTCTTCTGTAGCTTCGGCCGATAATTCATAGTAGAGAGTGTGGCGTTAAGTACATGAACAAACAATATTCTTTTAATTCACTCTCCTACAGAATATTTTTTTTTAGATGTGATGTTATTGAAAGAAGTGTACGCAACAACTAATAATTAACTAACTAGTCAATTTGATATTAAAAAAAATACTTTTTTTTAGAAAAAAAGTTTTTCCGTTGTATAAGCTTTTAAGTTTCAATAAGGCTTTAATTTGTGTAGCTTATACTACGGAAGAAACAATTATTCGAAATATATTTTGCCTTTTTGTGAATATTAGCGGATAAAGCCCAACATAAACATAAAATTGTAGGTTGACGGATGGCAAGTTAATTTAACTTAAAACCTTTACTTTTAAACTATTGCATGGCTGGGGAGTTGGTTAGCACGCAACAGAGATGCGTGGACCCGGGTTCGAATCTCAGACATGACCATCTTTTCTCTTCTCCATTGATGAAATTGTTAAAAAAAATATTTTAAGTAATGCCTACTAAATTTAACTTCAAAACATTGTTGTAGGCAATGACCGAAAATGGTTTCGTCGAAATCATGCAATTTTTGCTAAGCAGGGAATATATTCAAGCATTATTCAAATTTATAAAGTTGCGTGATTGATTTACATTAAAATATTTAATTTTATAATGATGTTTGTTATGAGCCTATTTGATCCCTTCATATGAATCAATCGAAGACTGATGTTATCAGTGCATAGAGGTCAACTTCCGCTATTAGAATAAAAAAAAAAATTAAATAAAGAATAAAATTTATCTCATTTAATTTTAGTCTGGGAAAACACGTTCAAAACAAGAAAACAAATGGGGATTGCAGGCGAATGCCACGTGCCGGCTAGATTAGTTCTCCGACTGTACATTACCCGCTCTTCGGCAAACACCGAGAAGCGCGGCCTTCGCAGTTGATCTTTGCCGAACACCTCGGCTGTCTAGCTAATAATACCAAGAATAATCAGACATTAGTAAATAAAATTCAC
Organism: Aelia acuminata; assembly: GCA_911387785.2. Classification (NCBI taxonomy): domain Eukaryota; kingdom Metazoa; phylum Arthropoda; class Insecta; order Hemiptera; family Pentatomidae; genus Aelia; species Aelia acuminata. The sequence continues at coordinate 134,819,185 of OU426978.1, read as the reverse complement.
TCTTGCCAATATCATTTACTTTGAAGGCTATTTTATTTATAAGAATCAACATTCAGTCTTGATTATTGAAACAAGTATTCATTAATTCCGTTCTCTTCAATTAGAATTTATTTTTCAATGTTGATTTTTGTCTTCTTTTTTGTTTGTCTAGTGACATGATTTTAGCTTTTTAGTGTTCTATCACGGATTCTGAGGCTAAAGCGATTTATTTAAGTTTTAACTAACCTCGAAATTTATTTATTATTTTAACATTTTTCTAGGAACGAGATTAGATAAGATCACATGTTTCATATACCATAATAGGATTGTCTCATTTTTTATCCAGTTATCTGCGGTACCTTATCTGGTTGAATAAATGTCAAAAAAAGGCAGTTGAGTCATCTTTGTTCCATTATCTCCATTGATATCATTACTTTTTATTATTTCAATTTGTAAGCTCAAGTTGAGGTGTTTTCTTTCTGATTACCTTACTCATGTTACTGATAAGTTTGCGACCTTTTTGCTACTGTTTGATTAGTTTTGGTAAACTGTTGTAGACGAGTCTATAATGTTAGACTGGCAATTATCATGATGCTGGCTTGCAACAATAGATAATGATTTTAAGTATTACAGATCCAAGATCTGGATCAATGAATTACGGATTTTTAAATATGGATGATTTTCGATTAAAAATTATATATAATTAAAAACGTAAAATAGAGATCCCGAGCCTGTACGATGTCAGGTACTCGTTAAAGATCCCTATCCTAATTATACCTGGATAGGCAAAATTTAGGACTCCCACTGTAGCATAGTAAGATTAGCATTAGTAGCATAAAAATGGACGTTAAACAAACAATATAATCATAAAAAAAAAGAACAGCATGTGCAATGTGAATTCTTGATAAGGGCACAAAGAAAGAATTTAGAAGATTTATTTTTACATCTCATATTTGACTGTAGTAAGTATTAACGATGCATTTATTTAGCACTTATTGGATTATTTCAGAAGAGGCGAGATTAAATATAAGTAACCCATATGTAAAAGGAACTAATTAAGAACATAATTGGAATAGGGTTTAGTAAAAACACAATAGACGGCTAAAATTTACCTTATTAATCTTTTGTCCTACAACATATTAATTAAATTCAGAATATAACACATGATGATATGAGATATCGTCTACTTGTTGAGGTTCTACCTGAAACAGGTTATGAAAAGCGAGCAACCTCAAACAATGCTGAATGTTCTATTTACATGCTACTTATCAAAACATAAAAATTTAATTTTAGCAATGAGATAGATAACGTTAAGTTATAACTTTTTACAACAATAATGCACATTTTTTTGTCTTTTGCTAAAACAAATGGATTCGTTCTTTTCTCCACACGTGAAAGGGCGACACTTAATGGGAAAACGCGGATTTTCCAAGTCCAAGCTGAAAAAAAATAAATCTATGCTTCCCCACCCTAAATATCGAAAGAAAATGAAGTGGTGTGTCAATAAATAAACTTACACCGCCATCTGTTGGAAATGTACAGAACTTAAAAATAATCATACTCAACTGTAGTATAACAAACATTTAATTTGCAATAAACGAAATATTGAAGCTGATAATCGAAATAAAAAACTGTCCTATCTTTTAAGTTGGACAAAACTTCAGACAATGAGCAAAATTTTATTATGGTTACTGAGTTTCTAATTTTACCCCCGACAAAAAACAAAAAGGTTAAAATCGACAATGTATCGAAACACGAAGCAACCTAGTATTTGCAATAATTCGCAATAAAACTATCCTATTTTTATGTAGTCTCCAATAGGCGTTGATGACCCAAGGGTTTTACGCCTCTAAGCCCTAACGAACAAACAAACAAACTATCCTATTTTTAAGTTGGACAAAACTACACACAATGAGCCAAATTTCATCAAAATCGGTTGAGTAGTTTCTGATTTTACCTCCGACAAACATGGGAACCCGAGATTTTTATATATATAAAGATTGGTTGGAAATCGTCGATGTTTATTTCTAAGTAGCGAAGTGCAATTGAAAAAGCCCGTTACCCCACTATTTATTTTTATTAATTTTTTAGATTCGTCAACTTTTAGAAACCAATTTTGTTAGAAAATCGTGGACTTCCTATAGTTGGTTAAGTAAAAAAAAGTCGTGTATGTGGATCCCTAAGACATCTTTATCTTCCATCATAACATTGAATTAATTAGTGTAAATTCATTTTTTTTTTAATTCTATGCATAGCGGAGAATTTTTTTTTTTAGATGTGCTATAGATATTACTAGTAATATTATTGAGTAATATTGATGTTTTCTCAAGTCTTGGCAGCTTTTCTTTTTTCATTTTTTTTTTCATACTAGTTTTAAAGCTATGTCTGTTATGGAGATATGTTCGTAACGATATGACGAGGGTTCGCTATCTCAGGGTCGGCACATCAACCCGAAGGTTAGATAAGCTTAGGTAAACATATATATGTATGGCAAATATAGGTCACAGTCTGCTTCTCATAACTATTCTGCCAGAATTTAGAACAGTCTCCATTGATAAGATATGTTAATGATGTGTGCTGATTATTATGTTATTTACAACAATCTCCTCGTTACAGCGTTCATCGTTTAAGATTAAACAAATTTTTATGATCAAATTCTGGTAGGATTCGAATGGTTTTTGTGTTTCTGACTATGCATCATACTGAGGGTTAAATGCTTTACCAAATAATCGCCTATATCATGGAAGGAAATAATTTTTGTGGAGGTAGCCTTTTACATATGATAGGTCGGATAAGGTAATGGCGCGCCTAATTGAATAGATCTCATAGAGATGTCCATGCGTTATAAAAACGCTGGGCAACCTGTTCTGTCTTCTGGAGTCATTATGAAATATACAATACTGTTTGAATATCATTAATATCATATAATTTACCCAGGATGTGAAAAATAAAATATTTAATAGTAAACCAGCATCTTTTTCATTCACGTAAAATATCCTTGATGTTGTAGCTAGAACATTGCTTTGCTTCAAGGACAAGGATACTGCAGTCGCTATTATCTCGCTCTTTGTCTAAATATTATAATAAATATAATAAGTACTGAGTGTTTATTTTTCTTCTTACCCATTTCCATGACTTCGAATTTTACGGTCAAGCATCATTATGTTTTAAGTAAGAGAAAGAAAGCTTTTTTTTTTCGACATATTGGTTTGATAAGGTTTAATTTTATGAAAAGCGAGTTTTTAAATTTCAGGTGTAATTTTTTTTAGGTATAAATGAAATTGAGCAATTCCGGTCCTATTTCTTGGTCTTATTCGTTCGTTTAATATGTTACAATTTATACGAAACAATATACAGTAGAACCCCCTTTATCCGGGGTAATGATGGGTAGGGGGGTCCACGGATATTCGAATTACAACATTTTATTGACTTAATGTGGTAGAAAAAAAGATTAATTAAACAAAAAAAACTGCGGAAAATCATTTTTATTAACAAACGAACGTTTTAACAAACGAACAAAAGTAACAAATGACCTCCTTCAGCGCGTTTTTGTATGAACCATAGATAGACAGCTGCATCTACGTCTTTTAGTGTAGAGTTCTTCATTGTTTTCCGAAGACACGATGTTTCGGCCGACGACGATACGAAGTCGGAAATGTCTTTTTTCTTCTTCAAAACGTCACAAACAGTTTGCTCGCCGATTCCTAATTCAGCGGATAATGTTTTAACCCTTTCACATTTTTCTACTCGGCTTTTCTGCGACATTTTATTAGTTCATATTTAAATGGAGACTAAATCACAACTGAGAGTATTTTGTTTTGTAGTCAAACAGGCCAGTGGGGGGTGTTTCCTAGAAAGACTTGAAAACAATATCGTTCTTAGAATATGAATCGGAGTAATAGTTACCGGAAATATCTCATCATACGATACCAGCTTGCCGTGTTTTTCCATTTATTATTTTATTTCACAATTTCTAAGAACAATAGCCATTATGTAATCGTTAAAACATAAACGTATTCATTTTATTTAAATAAATATTATACATACAAAATTAACTTATTAAAAAAAAAAAAAAAAATTGGCTCCTCGGAACCCCGGTTAATAGAGGCCCGTATGATGGGGGTCCTACTGTACATAACTAAATCACTGGTGTTTGTGCAAAAGGACTTAAGTCATCGAATTTGAAGCTTAAACAACGATTTACCAAGCTTTTTAAAAATCATTATAAATTCTATCTGATTGTATTTATTTATTCCTTAGTAAGAAATGAAACTATACTATTTCAACAGAGACTGGTCTTTATGGTAAATTATGAATTTTAAGAAGACGGAATCAGCTGAAACAGCTGTTGGTGATAATAGGTTATGCACGTGCTTTATTTTCTCTCTATGTTTTAAAAGTTTTATTTAATGTTTTAAGTGATAAAATTAAGTTATTTTTACTGCTTTCACTTCGTATTAGTAAGTATAACAAGTGTGCGATTGAAGGAAGTGAATCTTTTAGTGAAGCGGGTTCATCCGCTTAAACAATGAATGAACCGCAAGGTTCTAGTGGTGTACCTATTGAAATAGACAATAGTGATGGTACGGGCCACGAAACAATCTCTTAGGAGGTTGTTTCAGGTAGGAAAAGACAAATGGTATCGGAAAGAGACCCTCGGAAGCATCCTAAGGTTAGTGATACAATTGTTTTACAAAATAGTTTCGCGCCTTTATCGAACCTAAAAGAAGATTCCCAGCCACCAAATAAGCCACCTTTAAACACTAAACCTCCACCAATACACCTAAGTGATGTTAAAGACTATAGAGCGCTAGTAACCTTCCTTCAAAATGAAGGTGGCCCCAACAGCTTCAGGCTGAAAACATCTGTGAGGGGGGTTAGTGTCTATCCAGAAAATGCAGACGTGTATCGAAAGTTTGTTACCAGTCTAAGAAAAGGAGGTGCAGACTTTCATACGTACCAACTCCAGGAAGATAAAAGCCCTCGAGTGGTCATAAAAAACCTTCACTTCGCTACACCCGTAGAAATCATCAAACAAGAACTAGCAAACTACGGGTATGAAGCTACAAGTGTAGTGAATGTTATTTCACGCTACAAAACTCCACTCCCAATGTTTTTTGTTGACGTGTCAAAAGCAACATTCAACGAAAAAATCTTTGAAATAAATTCTTTATACTATACGCAGGTGAAAATAGAAGAGCCACGTAAGAAAAGAATGATCCCTCAATGCGTGCGATGTCAAGAGTATGGGCACACGAAAACATATTGCAACCACCCCCCGAAATGCGTGAGATGCGGTATGGCCCACGAAAGTTCGTCATGTACCAAGACCCGAGAAACTGCGGCAAGATGTGCTAACTGCAATGGACCACATCCCGCTAATTACAGGGGCTGCATAACGCTGAAGGAGCTGAGGAAACGTCGCAGCATCCACAACATTCTTCAGAGGCCCCCGAAAGTGCAGGCCCCACCACCACCCAACCTCGATGAGTTTCCCGTTCTACCTCAGCCGCAACAGCGTCAGCCACTTCAATCAGGCCCGAGACTGCAACAACAGAGGCAGCGACCAGCTCCAGCACCACCGCAACAGGAATTTACAGGTATGAGTGGGAATTTTATCCACCCGGCTCCCCCAATTGAAAATGGCTCAGGTCAGATATTAAATTTGATTAATGGACTGAATAACCTCATCCAGCCCCTCTTTGGTCTACTTCAACAACTCTCGCAAGCTACCCTCGCCCTGAGCCAGCAATATGCCCCTTAATCAGTCAACTGTGGGCTCCATGTCTGTTATACTGTGGAATGCAAACGGACTGAATCAACACAGGAGTGAATTGGACATATACTTACACGAGAAACGCATTGACATAGCACTCATGACGGAAACACATTTGACACCACATTCTAGATTTTACATTCAGGGTTATAAAATCTACCGGACAGACCACCCGGACGGTACTGCACACGGAGGCACTGCCATACTCATCAGAACAACACTCAAACACAACTTGATACAAATACCCATAACACCGCACATCCAAGCTACAGCAATATCACTATTTACTAAACATCAAAACATTACTTTTGCTGCGGTTTACTGCCCTCCTAGGTATGTCTTGTCGTCTGCAATGTTTAGTGACTTCCTTAAAAGTCTAGGTAGATGCTTCATTGCAGGAGGTGACTTTAATGCTAAACATGAGTTCTGGGGCTCAAGACTGTCTACCCCCAGAGGAAGGAACCTAAGGTATGTTCTTCACGAGCTTTCATTAGACACCATATCACCTCACTCACCTACCTACTGGCCCACTTCTAGACGGAAAACACCAGACTTACTAGACTTTTTCATTACTAAAGGACTCCGAGCCACACCACATACCATAAGTACTAGCTCAGATCTTTGCTCTGATCACTCCCTCGTGCATTTAATCTTACTAGATGAGCCCTGCCAAGTTACACAGAGACCGTCTCTAATAAACGGAAGAATGGATTGGGACGGATATAGAAGTTTTTTGGACAACTCTCTCTCAGTTCCTCTTTCTATCAGGAATGAAAAGGAACTTGAAGATGCTGTTGAATGTTTTACAAAGAACATACAAGAAGCAGCTTGGTCTTCATCAGTATCCAAGCCCAGAAAAACAGAAAGTCTTCCTATGTATCCACAACACATAAGGGATCTGATAAGGGCAAAGAGAAGAGCTAGGAAAATTTGGCAGACTGACAGACTTCCATCAGATAAACAAGTTTACAATAGACTCAATAACGACCTCAAACGACAGATTCTAAAATTTAAACGAACAACTTATGACAACTATATTACTAATCTTTCGACTGACGATGGGAGCTTGTGGAGACATACCAAAAAACTTACTAAGCATCGGGAGGTGCCGGCACCCCTCCGGAGGGAGGATGATTCATGGGCTGTGGCTGACGGAGAAAAATCAGAACTCTTCGCTGACTACCTATCGTCTGTTTTTATACCACACTTAGAACTCACAAATACTGAACACGATAGCCATGTACATAACACTCTAGACATACCACTTCAACTTACACCACCTCCTCCTTCCTTCACACCAGCACAGGTCGCTGAACATATCAAAAAGTTACCTAAAAGAAAAGCCCCTGGACATGACTTGATTAACGCCGAAGTGCTCCAGCAAATGCCCAGGAAAGCTCTAGTGTTTCTGACGACTATTTACAATGCAATACTGAGAACTACTAAATTCCCGTTACAATGGAAATACTCTCACATAACTATGATTCAAAAGCCAAACAAAGACAAAAACTTGCCCTCATCATATCGACCAATCAGTTTACTTCCAATCTGCTCTAAAATTTTCGAAAGTCTATTGTACAAAAGACTTATTGACATACTAACAAACTTGCATATAATACCAGACCATCAATTTGGATTCAGGACACACCACTGAACTATACATCAACTACACAGAGTCACAGACTACATATCCACGGCACTAGAGCAGAAATTATATACGACTGGTGTATTTCTGGATGTTGCTCAAGCGTTCGACAGAGTGTGGCACCAGGGACTTCTCTATAAACTCAAGATAATACTTCCACCTACCTACTATCTTATTCTTCAATCCTTCCTTACTGACAGATTTTTCTCCGTTAGACAGGGTTCAGAGATGTCTTCTATACGGTCAATCGCAGCAGGAGTACCTCAAGGTTCCGTGCTCGCCCCATTACTCTACATTACATACACACACGACATTCCTTGCAGCCCTGAAATCTTAACAGCAACATACGCTGACGACACAGCAATCCTAACAAGGCACGAAAATCCAACCCATGCATCACAGAACCTTCAACATTATTTGACAAAATTACATGACTGGTTTAAACTTTGGAAAATCCGACTAAATCACGACAAATCACAGCACATAACCTTTACTCTTCGACGTGAAACGTGCCCTCCTGTTTTTCTTGACAATACACAGATACCACAGACAGACACAGTACACTACCTTGGTTTGACATTTGATCGAAGGATGACATGGGGTCCACATATTAAGAAAAAAAGGAAAACTCTAAACCAAAGATTAAAACTTCTTTACTCACTTCTTTCAAAGCATTCAAAACTAAAACTAAGACAGAAATTAAACACCTACACTTACTTACTGAAACCTATTTGGACCTATGCATCACAAATATATGGGACGGCTAAAAAGATACATATTAACAAACTACAAATCTTTCAGGCAAAAACATTCAGAACAATCACTAAAGCACCATGGTATGTTAGCAACATAACTTTACACACCGACCTACACACACCGACTGTCAACGAACACATACGAACCCACTACAAAAGATTCCATGACAAATTACAAGGACACCCCAACTCACTCATTAATGACATGGCCACAACAGTGATGCCAGGTACCGCCCGTAGAAGGCTAAAGAGGAGCTGGATGAGGGACCTCCTCGTCTAGTGATCAAACCTAGTAACATTCAAGCCAGGAGGAGATGCCGCTGGGTAGTGCTCCCCCTCATGCCTCTCATGCCATTATTATAAATTTATTGTCAGCAAATTCACTGGTTGTTACTATTATATTAATTAACAGGTGTGAATAAAGATTAAAAGTTAAAAAAAAAAAAAAAAAAAAAAAAGAAGACGGGACAAAAAATTTTTTATGACTCAAGCCCTTTTGCAAAAACGCGAATGAAATACAATTAAAATATTCTTAAATTTTTTTAAAAATAAAATATAATTTATTATTGAAAATATAATGGACAGATATTTATATTAAAAAAAAATGCTTGTATGAACAAAAGCTGAAACTAAAAATTAATTACAAGCAAGCCTTTGCTTACTGACGTTTGTTTGTTCGGGTTATTTGCTTAACGTTTTTGTTAGTTATATCTTGGACCAACGTCAAATGGCATAGATCATGAGAAATTAGAATCTGAACATTGTGAAAACATTTTTAATTAAAATATAATTCATAATAGTTATATTGATATTACTTATGGTTCTATTTTAACAATTTATTTTTTATTATTCGAATAAAAAGGAATATTAATATTGATGTTCTTTTCACATTTTCGAGGAATTTTTCGAAAAATTTAAATATTAGTCCCTTCAAGTAGTACAGCAATGGATACCTGACGTCCTCATATGTTAGCGCCAACGTCTCTTGCTTTTTACTTTTTCTTCCAACAAAAACATTAATTATCTGCAATGCTGATTACATTGCAAGTATACTTAAGTTAAGTAGACTTAGACGATTCCCGTTTGGTTCCAATGATTCCATATATATATATATATATATATATATATATATATATATATATATATATATATATATATATAATTTTATTTTTTTATATAGCTGTATAATGTTTACATGTATTTTTTTCAATCCGTTGCTATTGCCTGCAACGGCCTAGTGCAAAATTTACCATTCGTAAATTATGTCACATTGATTCTCTAGATTTGTTCTGACCTTACTAAATCCTGCTCCACCTAGCCTTATAAAGCAGGCATTGTGTAAGCATGATGGAATGTCGCTGGTTTATGGACTCTTTTTAGCTCGAAGGGATAGTTTAGCTGATGTAATAATAAGAAGGCTATTTATCAAAAAATATATATTTTTAATTATTATTCGTTGGAGCAAAACAACATAATCATATATCTTGGAGGCTAATACCTCTACAGTTCGCTAGTATTTTCTCCTGTCGATTAAAAAAAAGAAGATAATTGGTTCTGATGATTATGACATAATGAGGACCACATTGAAACTGTTGTTGTTTAGAATGTTATTAATCTATTCATTATATAATCAATTTTGTAAAACATTAGGGGTTCCCCTGTTCGCCTGACAGCGGTCCAATCCCTATTTAACATTATCTCATTTTTATTTTTTTCTGAACACTTAAAAACAGAAAATACAATGAATTATTAATGGCTATTTTAATGTACAAGAGGTTCCGTATTATCACATATTACATTGTCATGTCTGTAATATACATATAAGTACTGAGGAGAGAGTTCTGTTTAGGATATAGGTTTTTAACTATTCCCTTTTTTAACAATTTATCTCTGAATTAATTAGGGTTATAAGCCGAGCTCGGATTTTATGAAATTGCATATTTTGTTTGCATCCTTTTTTTTTTTTTTTTAAACTGCAGACCGAATATATTTACGAATTACTAAGATGTAATCGAGTTCCTGTCCATTTTAATGAACTTATATGTGCCGCAGAAAATTCGCATTTTTATGATAAAACAATATTTTTTCTTAGAGTTCGTATTCAAGGAAAAGACTGTAGAGATCTAAATCGAACAACTGATAAATGCATGTTCCTGACAAGAACTCAAGACCTGACTGCATAATGCCGAACAGTTATTTTTAAAATGGAGACATATTTTTTCCATTTGGTTGAACGACCTCATAGTTGTTGCAGTAGATGCGTAGATAGTCTACCAATATTTAGAAAAGCGCATTGTTGGCGACTTTTGTAGCTGTAAATTATGTGTTAATACATACATTAATGTTCTTTTGACTTTATTCAAACTGTTTTGTCTTTATCCTCGTTTTCAATGGTGTCATTGATTGCTAATATTTATGATTGCGTAGCTGAAGAGATATCGCCAATATTGAGGAGATACCACCAATAATCGTAGCCTACAATCTCCTTGTTCTGAACCTCTTAATATTGTAACATTTATGTGGGCTTAAACATTTTTATTAGAAGAAAATAATGATTTGCACTGCAAAACAAACAATAAGAACCAAATTATTAGTAATGTTACAACAGTATCAACTTGTAACGACACAGCAAAACAAAAGCAACCATATAATTCAATCTTCAGAGCAAGATCTACATTTCTCCTTATATGGAGTCCGAATCCGAACGTTTCAGAAGGTTCCCGAATAGTGTAGAAGATTTTCGAACAATCAAAACCAGGTACTAGAACAGTTGGTAACTTGCAACAAAAAGTCAAGAACTCTTTTCAATCATATGGTTTGTGTTCATGTTACGATATTATTTATATTGAAATTCTTAACTTTCATCGCCGCACAGTCCTTCGAGTACATATATGGAGTTTTTGGTAAAAAATCTTTTGACCATGGAATATTATAGGGAATGCTGAGCTGATCACGAATAAACCTCATATGCGGGGTCGAAAATAATATTTGACCAAGTTAGAGCAAAAAAAAAAAAGTGCAAATCATGGTTTTGGTAAAGTATTTTAAATTTAAGGGAAATTAGAGAACCATTATCGGTTAGTTGGTCAAAATTTATCTTTAATAAGATAATTAAGGAAACACAAAAGATACTTTCGTGATTGTAGAAATAATACTACTCATATAAATAATATTTTACATAATAAAATAATTTTTGAAAGTATGTACATAAGAGAAATATAAACATCAATTCATCTGACGTCCTGGAAATTAGCTCTTCCACTCGTCTTTTTTTATGTTTTGACTGAACATTCTGAAAAGGTTATTAGAGCTCTACCGCGACTTGTTCATGCTTTATCATCAATGTTCAAAAATGTTTTGTTGTCTACTGTAAATGTGCAGTCCATCAACCATTCTTCGTAACGTTTTTCAAAAAGAATTTTTCTACGACTGCACTCACTCCATTTTTGGCCCAACTTCAAACAAAAAAATTTAACTTTATCTTCCAAATCGGTAACTAAATCAGGCTCCAATTTTTTCCCTACTAAATGAGACAAGACAGCATCATTCTTACAGCTGGGAGCCGCAGAAATCCACTTTTCAAAGAGTGTCGATTTTTAAGACCTAAAAAGGATACTCATGACTATTGGGCAAATTTAATACAAATTCAGTTCCAAAATTAAATGAGTTTTATTTTTAATTGAAAAGTCAAATATTACTTTTATAGGATAATGCAGTAAACGCAATTTCCAAATACAAATTAAATATATGTAAAGACAAAAGAGTAGCTACATTGATTTTATAAATATATTTTTTTAATTAGGGCATACTTTCAGACACTGCTTAAAATTATTGATATCGGTCAATTTACTGTAGTAAAAACTAATATTTTTTATGAAATTGAGTGTAAAGATGTATCTAATTAGAACGGCTAATCTAATTGTTGTAGATGCGAATTGGTTTTCAAGCAAGCGCTGAGTGCCTGATTTCATTTTAAAAAAAAATGTCAAAGTCAGATTCGCAGGTTATCGCAGATTATCTTTATAAGTTTTTATTCTAAATTAGTTAGACTACAAATATTAAAAAAATGAAAGAGGTGTTTCGCGGACATTTTGTAATATTTCACTTTAAAGTTAGCAGAACATCGTGAGAGTCAAAAATTTTTCTTTCCCTTGGCCATATTTTCCAAAATAATTTCGACTTTCACTTAAAATAAAGTTCACAGTACACCTCTTCTAAACAGAAAGAAGGCTAAATGAAAAGATTACGACAAAGCCAATGTTTACATCTAGTATTTATCTTCGATCTAAAATCCCTTCTCGACTAATACGAGTTAGTAAGTAGTCACTAATACTGTTTTTTTCGAAACATTTCTTAATTTTAATAGCAATTGAGTTAACAAATATATGTAAATATTATAATTAATGATCATTTACATCTTTAGGAACGTTTTAAATGCAAATTCAAGAAAAAAATAAAAACTTGATTTTTCGATTATTGTCCATTGATCGAAGCACTGTGCGCATTGAGCATATATATATATTATTATTGATTTTATACCAGGGGTCGAAAAGGTCATTAAACTTTTTAAATAAGTTCATTTTAAAATTATTTGAAAAACTTATTACGAAAAAGTTTCCTCAATAAAAGTTTTCAAATAACTTTATGATAAAAGTTTTTCTTCAAAAAGGTTCACCTAAACCTCTAGAGAAATTAAAATTAAAGTGTCAGTTTAACAATAACTTTTTCGCCCTGGGTTGTGATCATAAAAGTTTTTATTATAGGAAAAGAGATTGTTAATTTATACTGTTGTTTATTTTGATGAATAACCCTATGATAGGATTAGTTAAAGGTATATTTATTCCTATCCTATTATTTCATTCTTCTAGAATCAAAACAATTCTTGTGTTCATTCATTATCTCATCTCACCGGACCGTTTCATTTTAGTTTTAGTTATTATTTGTGAGTAAGCGGTTCACAAATTACGAAGGTTCGCAAAACCGAGTGATTCGGATTTTTTTCAGATACGTCTCAACAAATGTTGTAAAAGATTAATTATAGGTAATTTTTTAACGAATTTGAAAAATCATTTATTAAGGTTCCATATGTGTTTTTTACGAATTATATGACAGTAATAGGGACTTAAGTTTAGCAAGAAAAAATTAAAACCCATATCAGTAGATATAAGCAAAGAAATGTTATTAGGTAGCTGTGTAAAATGGGGGCTACTTTGAAATTTATTCTGGATGATTATAGGTGTAAATTAAAATGTTTTTAAATTATTTTACTTGTAAAATTAAATGATGATTGTTGAATAATAATCTAAATATTTTTATATTGAATAATGATATAATACATTGTATATCAATGATAATTAACCGTACTGATTCCCTGGTGTTGTTAATATAATTTTGTAGTTTAAAAATAATACACATATTTACAAAATATTATTTTCTTTGACTAAAATCTTTTTATGAATAAGTTTCAGAATAACTTTTTGAAATGACCTTTTATGCAGAAAGTTATTTGGATAAAAGTTTTAAGATAACTTTATCAAAAAGTTTTAGTAATGATAAAGTTAATTAAAGTAGGTTAAAAACAAAAATATAAGTTTAACTTTAAATTTTTTAAAATAAAAGTTAGATTTCGACTTATATTTTCGACCCCTGTTTTATACTTTATTCACGTGCTGCAAGTATTAGATTTTTCAAATGCGGTTTAAACCATTTAATCATCATTCAGGTGCCATCGTCAAGCGTTAAGACGTTTTGAAGAACGCTTTTTTTGTCTTTTTGAAAACGAAACAGAGGTTTTGGAGAGTAAAGATTGGAGTGCATTTGATGTTAAAACTTTATAGTTTAGTACTCCTTCACAGCCTTTCCCCACTTGGATCTTTATATAGGAGAAAGTTGTGCAGTACGACAAACGAAAATTGTTTTTCTTTCATTAAGAATTTGTTTAAAAAATTGCAATACAATGTTAAAAAAATTCAGCAATTCCGTTTTAAAAAAAATTAAGGTATCATTCTTGTAAGGGCTCGTATTAAAAAAAAACAACGATTATTCTTTGCAGTTTTATGTAAAAAAAAAAATTATGTTTGCTTATTGGTATCAAACGTGGATATTAGCAGCACATCTTATATTAATAGCCCCAGTAGAACATCTGATAGATTCAGGATAGGTCTCTCATCCAGTTTTATTTTCAGTTGCCTCTTATAAGGAGGAGCTGACATTCCCGTGACTGATAATTCTGTTATTATGCCCGCGTGTGATTTCTTTTTAATTTTATTGCTAAGTGGCTAAATTTGTATGCAGTTTTTTTTTTTTTTTTTTTTTTTTTTTTTTTTTTTTTTTTTTTTTTTTTTTTTTTTTTATTGCGTAGCTAGGATCGTCTAATATAAGTCTTAAAATTTGGGATTGAAAATAGTTTACTTTTTATAAGTACATCTGTTTGCAGAAACCGAATTTCTTAGGATTACCATATGTAAATATAATATGTCAAGTCGACCTTTTTTTCGAATATTAGTCCAAGGTAACATACACAGCTCATCTAAGGAATTTGGTGATCTATATAAACATATATTTGAGATTGTATAAGAAGCAACATGTGTAAGTAGCGGACAAAGTTCAAGAGAAAGTATTAATGGCATTAACGTTATACAGTTCACGATTCCACTTTACCTGGTAGAAAGCTCTACGTGTCTCAGATTCCAATCTGCATTTTCTGAAAAAACAATTTAGATTTTTAAAGGATGGATTACTCACGCTTTTTTTCGGGGTGTTTTTTTGTTGTGTAAAATTAGAATGTTCATTTTAATTTGAAGCTGTAATATATTTTTTCTTCTAAATATATCACATTAGAATATAAGGTGTAACTGCAATAGGCAGTTTAATTCAACTAACTTGAATACTTTTAATATTTTATAATATGAATATTTTCATAACATTTTTATTTACATAAAAATAAATGTTTTGAAAATGGTAGGGGAGAGCGGGGTTGGTTGGCATAGGGTGTAGGTTGGCCATCGGCTTATAGTTTCCGTCACACCTGCTGTGAAGGCCCCACCATTGTACCATGTGACCCGCTCGACCTCGGGAGTCTTGTCCTGAGTTTTCAATCCGATGCTAACAGTGTAGAGAAGAGTGTGCTTCATTGATTTATTTTACAACATGTAAGTAAATTTTTATATGTTCAGTAAATTTGGTTTAAAATCATGGTAAAACATCTGACTCCGATTCTGTTCACATAGCCCCAAACTCCTTTGAAAAACCTAACCTTTCGACTAACCAGTTTCTTGTTTGATTGTTCTCCCCTGTCCTGGCAGCCATCTTTCATATGATCTCTACTGTGGGGTTAGTTGGCTCTCTTCAACTGGGGTTTGTTTGTGCAGTAGCAATTCACAAAAACAAGGTAAACATAAACAAAGGTGAAAGTAAACAATTGTCTTTAGTTCCAGCAAGGAGGATGAGAGCAATTTTTCTTATGCAGAAAGTGACGACAGTCTAAACTTCTATCTTCTTCTATTGTCATTCTATTTTCCCTTAAAAGCTGGTTAAAACCGATTCAAAATTATTATATCATTATAGTGCAGCTTTTAAAAACAATAATATGTGTCAGGCAGTACTTGGATGAAATGGCTAAACAAGCCCACCTTCTACGCCAACCTGCCCCACGTTGGGGGTTAATTGGCATACTGTGGATTGACGAATTCTTCAATTTTCTGTGATCTTAGTATTAAGTATTATGAGGTGAAAAAAATACTTGAAGTACTCAAGTACTTAGAGTTTACAGTGGTATCAGCCCTATTGGGATTATATTAACAGGAACGACTCAACAATCAAAAAAGTGAAAACTGTTGCCAACCAACCCCGCTCTCCCATATACTTAAGTGCTACCAGAGGGGAAACACTAATCTTAAGTTCTCAATGTAAACCTATAGTTTCTTTTCAATAATCTGGTAGTTGAAATGATTATTTTCTTCATATTCCAATATTTCGTTTCAGCAACCTTGTTCCATATTATTAACTAAACATTATTTCTTAAGTTCTATGCTTTCCATTGATACATTTATATTAATACTGATATTAGAAATTGAAATTTTCGTTGTGGGAAATCACATATTGTTTTCTCTTCTATTTGATTATGAAATCCTTTCTTATTTTATGTTTAGCCATTTCTTGTTACTAAGGATAAAAAGGGACAGTTATTTACTCGAAATATACAGAATTCAAGGCACTTGATAGGAAGATTTTATCCTTAGCCATTTAAGCCATAACAAATTTTTTCTATGTCGATAAAAACTACTTCATATTAAACGTGGAAACAAATAATTTCTATTATGTTCCAAAAAATGTTGACAACTCTTTTCCATGAACAACGCTTTTTTTTATAAACAAGGGTCTGGCATTAATGGCCTACTGCGCATGCGGGGCCTCAACGTTTTTTTTTTTCTTCTCCTATTTATGGTCGATTTGTTTCATATTCCATATTTAGCTATATTTTATTTTTAGGCTTAATGAGAGACAGTCAATTTCTCCATATAAATCAAATCAAAAGCACTTAAAAAAAAAAAAAAATTAAATTAAAAATTAAATTTTTACTGTAAGTAAAAATGTGACAGTGAATTAAAAAGACTAAAAATGTGTAATATGCCATAAAAATGTAATAAGAAATTAGGATAGACATAAGTATTTATATTCTGTTTTAAAAAATATATAAGATGACATATGGCTAACGTGGAAAAAGAAGTCACGTAGGATAAGATAACCCCAGAGGATGAGCCAATAGCTCGAAACGTTGGGACACAAATAAAGTTTTAAATACGGAAGAGACTCCTTCATTAAAAAAAATCCTATATATTGAACCACTCTTCCTCACTAAGGGAAGAATAAAAATCTAGCAGAACTAATCTTTTTTTATTCATTTTGACAAAATAATTTATTATCCCACTAAAAATGAACCATTATTATATAGTGTTTATCATATAATCTTATCTACTATGTCATTTTACATCATCATTAAACGATAATAGCCTTTATATTTGTAGCGACCTGTATTGAGAAAAAAACATCCATATCCTAATTTAAAAACCAAAGTTGTTATAAGTGCTTTATTTAAATTTTGTCACCCTTCTTATTGAAAAGGGAGAATTTTTTTCAGGTTATGTTACAATGTCATTTCTTGAACATCATTTTCACTTCTTGAATCATCATTTTCACTTTCACTTAGGTATCCTAAAAATTCCACCCTGCACCGAAATCATACTATGTTGTTAAATGAAAGCAACTTACAGCCCAACAGCCTAACATGTTCGCTGGTTTGCATCCCGGCAGGTGGCGTTAAAAGGAATAAAAATTCTTGGCTATGCTTGCTTCTTCGGAAGAGACGTAAAATTGTGGTCCCGAGCCTGTACGATGTCAGGCACTCGTTAAACATCTAACGCCAAAGATCTAAAGCAAAATTTATACTCTCACTGTAACACCGTCCGATAAGTGTTATTTGCTTTAAGTGACCTGAAATCGACATAGCTCGTACCATGGTGAACAATTCATCTACTTGCATTTTTTTTTTAAGTAGTTATGTAAAGTATTTATATTAAATATTTGTTGTATTTTGGTATTGTTAAGATTGAGTAATGAGTAACAATCTTATGATAAACAAAAACTTATTTTCGCGGCTCTTCTAGCCTTTTGGCAAAGACCCCAAGCGAGCACATTCCTAAAGTAGGCTCGGGAACACCTATTGTATAATTAAACTGTAGTTTCAGTTCGCCAAATTTCTGTTCAAGGTCTCGTTTTTGCCATCTCATCTGAATTTACCCTTTATATCAAAAAGGAGGATTATTAGTATCTATTTATTTATTTATTAAGTTTTATTATCGTTTAACTAATATCAAGGTTTCTATCTTATAATTTTTGCAACATAACGTTTTCCTCGAAATCATCATAATGTTTTTTGTCTACGTCACCAACTGACTACTAACATTTTTGTGAGTAGGACCAAATACGAAAACAAAACACAATTGAACATTTCGTATTTAAGATTCTATTTTAGGAGCATATTAGGAATAAGGAAGCAATTAAAAAAATTAGAGTGTAAAAGTCGGTTAAGTAAGTTGAAGGAATAAATTATATACAACGACACTTTTTTCCCTCTGACAGTGAGTATTCAACTGATTAAATCTGTATCTCTTTGGTAATCTTGACTTATAGGGAAAACACGTTTTATCTGATTTCTTCACGTGAGTTCTCAGTCAGAGGTTATTAACTTGAGTTTAGATTCATTCTAATCTTATTTTTTAAACATGTGTCAGTTTTTCTCTTATCCATCATTACTATTTCTGAGCATAATGCAACCTTTTTGCTCCTCATTTTTTATGGGGGACACCGATTCTTACTCGAGAATAGTTTTAATTATATATTTAAAAAAATCAAATTTAACTTCCTACAGCTTCCGACATAATGTTAGGGAAGCCCGTTTATTTGATTTAAACGAGATTCTTGATCAAACAAAGCAGGAAAACGAGCGTAGATGATGGTGTAAATGTGAAATGTTTGGTATTTGTCTTCTATGTAATATTAAAATAAGATAGGTTTAGATGTAAGATGTCGGTATGTTCATGTCATTGGGTTGATTTGAAATAACCTGGGTGCATTAGCGATTTTTCTAAAAAGTTTGGATCGTAAAATTTGAATTTTGTTTATGTGTACGTGTTTTGCAAAACCCCAAAGTTATGATCTGTATGTCCAAATCGGTCTTAAAATAGTGGTTTAAATTAGTCGCTCGTTTCTTAAGTGTAGTAACCAGTTATTTATTTTTTGATAAATTTTTGGGATGGTTTCTAGTTCCCATTTGTTGAATATCTATGTGTGTTAATTATTAATGAATGAGAAATATTGTACTTGTTATTTAATATTATTATTTTATCGATGTTCTGATCCATGTTCGTATTCAATGAGTCTCCTGTGTAGGTTTTAAATGTTTTCATCTTTTTAGCCACGTTGAACTTTACATAAAGTAATACCTATTAGGTTTCTCAAATTCCTAAATAATCTATTTTTTATTAATTTTCCTACCCGAATACATCAACCATCCGCATAATTGTTGTTGGGGGAAGATGGGTGGCCATTGCTTAGCGACATGGCATCGCCCAAGGTTCCGATTGGAGGCCAACTGCTACGATACGATAACACTATCATCGCGATGAGTTCATATCCTCACAAGCCAGAGGCGTGAACACTGCGAGTTTGGACTAGTTCCTCCTCCGCTCCTGTTTACGTTTTGTATTGGAATATATTTAAATCGAACTGAGTGAGACCCGGCAGGATCTGCAGTAGTAAAGTATCATCATATGTTTTATCTCAAGATGATGATAACGTATCACTTTTTCTCGTAGCATATTGTCATTGTTTAATCATAATTCATGTTATTATTTATTTAACTTTTGTATTTATTGTGTTTACAGTAGGGTAGAATATCCTACAGTCTGCTTGAAAATTGTATGTATTCGTAACTGCAAGGCATATAATCAATGAAGATTTGACCAGACAGAATTGATTTCATCTAGCCACTTTTTGTCGTTTTTAACAAATTAACTGAAACCCTTGATAGACGTGGCCTTTAACATAATTGCTGGTTGAAGTCTGATTACAATTGAGATGAAGCCACTATGGTTTTCGGTGAGGACACAAAGTATTTGACCACGGCCTTGACTTTTGCTATTGGAGGGAAGAGAGTTCTGTGAATCGATAGACATTGAAGGTTGGGTATCCACCCTTGACATATAAACAAATTGACCGCGATTGTGCAGATTTAAAAATCTCATAAGCTAATTCAGAAGACTATTATATTAATTAATGAATTCTTCAATGTTGATGTCCACAGCTTAAACAATTATTACACCTTAATAACTAGGCAACTTGATTTGGGTTACAGTTGGGGCAGGTTTAAATTTCAGCGACCGAACAATTTTTTTCTAAACAAACATAACCATGGATTTAAGGTAGTGAACTGTAACATGTTATTAGTAGTATAGTTTATTTGTATTTTTTCCTGAATTTCTTGACTTAATTCAAACTTAACGGAGGAAAACTGTGTGTTTATTCGGGATTAAAAATATTACATTACCTGAATCGGAATTCTCTCTCGCGTTTTTCTTCAATTAACTAATTTGGTTCCATATGTTTAATTTTGTTATGTTGTGGAATATCGCTTAATGCAATTGATCCGATTTTGATCAAATTTTCAAAGATTGTTTGTGCGAATGGTTTAATACGAAATTCACCTAGTTTCAGCCTCTCCATTCATATTCATACTTAAATTTGGGTCTAAGTTGTAGAATGTTCCATGAAAATACTAGTATGAATTTAATTTAATTTCATTCAACAAATTTAATTTATGGCATTATAATGGATTTGGCTTTGAGTAACGGGAATTGAAAGTGATATACGTTTTTTTTTATCTAAACATGTTATATGTTTTTTAAAGGAATACTCAACCCAATTTTCTAATAAACTGATAATATTTAAGTCAGGGCTTAAATGGATAGTTCTCCATTTTATTCTGTGTCTATTTTACGGCAGGTTAGTTGTTGAATTTTCTGAAGCACGTCGAAATAAACATTACTAAAAATGATGTTATTTTTTTATGGTCTTTGGTTGAATAATTAAGTTATAATTTTTAAACTATTTTAATAGATGATAAAAGATTCGACCACGGCCGGGAATCGAACCCTGGTCAACATTCAATTCTAAGAGCGCCGCAACGTAGATGCGGAGGACCTGGGTTCGATTCCCGGCCGTGGTCGAATCTTTTATCTTTTAATAAAATAGTTTAAAAATTACTAAAAATGAGTTGTTTCTTATATTTCAACATGAAATAGTCAAAATACTTGGCAGACATTTTCATATATGTAGATAAAGTTTCAGAAAATATTGGAATTGTTCTATGGTCAACGTTGGAACCGCTAGAGCTCGATAGATTTTAAAATTCTGAGTTGGTCGTTCATTTTCTTTCTTAATCTTATTTATTCTAATCTCTGAACTCAGTCGAACGATTATTTGCTTTATATGCTATTCTAAATTATCCCTGTTTAAAGGGAACAACTCCGATACCCTATTGGTTCGTTGAATAATCTTATAGTTGTTGGTCACAATTTTCACAACTAGGGGACAGATTTTACATATTTCACGTACTTTTTTCTGAGCTTACAACTACCATCAGAAGGCTCAATTCAATCGTTTTATAGAATTTCGAACCGTTTAAATGGACATAACATTTTTGAGATTTGTCACTATTACATCTAATGATGTGGAAAGAAATTTCAGCCGATACAAAGCTATTTTAAGATCGGATATGTGATACAGATCAATTGAAAAATTAAAATATCATTTAATATGTAATAATTTTATACTTAGACATACAAGTTCAAAAAAATATACTTGACATAGATGATAAATATGAATATTCATATAATCTAATCAGTTCGATGATATATGTTCTTACATATGTACGTATTTGGTTTTTTATTTTACATGAAAATACGATCCCTACTCATAACTAAACATCACTATACGTAATCCAGACAATATAAGTGAGAATTTATCAATTATTATTATTGACCCCGGATGAGGAAACAAAACGATTAGAGTGGTTATCTATAAAAGACAACCAAGAAATACTGAAAGAACATAGCTTGATGTGTATGACTTACGGAATTTCAGAAGTACGAGCTGTCTCAGAGGAGAAGAGTTCTTCAGGAAGGCAGTAAAACGAATGAGACGATAACGTTTGTTCTTTGCTGTGTAGACGATATTGCTATTGAACAGTCTGAATTAAATCAAAATTACTAATATCTGCCATTAATCAAAGCGTTTTATGAATGTTTATACTACTATTAAGACTGTCGGTAGATAATATGAAAACTCAGACTCATAGGTCCATAATTCAGGTAGTCCTAGACCAGCTGTCATTTTCGGCTACGGCTTTTTGTGACCCTTTTTGTCGAAGAGGTCTTGTGGCCTCAACTCTTTGTTTGCCGAACTGACGCTGCTCCGTTTATAGGTTTTTTTGTTGTCGTTCCTTGCCTTATTTAATGCCTAGACTTGTGTACCTAGCGGCAAGAATACATAGCTTGTTCATTTTTACAACGCTACCTAAGGAATTCGCTACAGAACAAGATAGGGGCTTGTGATTTATTATATTACTTGATCAATTAAGGCGACTGAAAAATTTTATTTTGAATTATACGATAATGCAAACGTTTTCCGATGGCGAATCAGATTTTTGGAAAGGAAATATTTTGTTCTGCTCATCATATCCGAAACTGGTCTATAGCATATTTGCAGTTTTCTTTATAATACGGCCTCTCAATCATTAATATTAGGTTGTTTGGTCTATCTTCTTGCAAATATGATTGTCAAAAAAATTAAGAATAATAAGTACATGCGTTATTGAAAATAGATTTAATTACGTTCCCCGAAGGTAGTAACAGAATTAAATGGACAACACCATGTCTATTTTTTTATTTAATAAAATTTTACACTATGAATTTAAATACCATGATAAAAATGTCCAATTATTTATCAACTATTTTTGACATTGTGAAATACTTTCATTAAGCTGTCTCTATAAATAACGAAAACACAAATTTAGCAAAGTAGTTATCATGGTATTTAAAACAATTCCATTTATCTCCAGGGTACAGAATAAAAATCCATATGTGCCATCTTTATGGCGCTTCGTAAATAATTACTTAAACATGAACAAGATAATCGCTAGTTAGCTAAAATCCTGTCTGTAGCTAGAGTGAGTCCAAAATAGGTGACTAATATAACGATTTTACGATTGCATTTATTTATTTTTTAACACTACTCTGTCAGCTCTAATTTTGCCTACGATGGATTCTTTCTAAATATCTGCTTTCTGATATAAATTGGTTATCATGATGATGGAAAATACTTTCCTAAAATTCATTCGCTGAATAGTCATATTTTAAATTAACGCGAACGGAGTCGTAATCTCGTGTATTTTTAGGTTGCATTTGAATATCTTTCTCTTGCATTCAAAATCACGTCAAGAGACTTCAGTGTGCATCTACAGTTACTCTGTTTGTCACTGAAGAAGAACTAAATTAAGGATTAGGATAGCGCCATCTTCTTCAAATCATATTTAAATTTCTTTTTAAAAAATATATACTTCAAATTAAACTGACAAAAGCATTGCGACCAGTGTTTAGATTATAGATATAAACTTAAGCATTTTTAATTTATGCTTTTGTAAGACTTTACCAAGACGGTAACGTGGTTATTCAACTTTTTAATCAAAGCAATGCTAATGCCTATAAAATCGTTATCATTGACCTTTTTATTACATAATTAATGAAGATCGGCCATTTTCTACACTTTCTGTGAAACACTTGAAGATGTTGATCATATAACTTAGTCGAGAACCCACTGGAGAATGAACAAAGCTTTAATCTCATCAGAGACGATTGCTCTGTGGAATATCTCATCGGGATTAGTTCCTACCACAAGGACCACCTTCCACTTTGCCTGGAAGCTCCGTTGAGAACCTAAAAATTCTTGTGCGCAATCAAAAATGTTTGTGATTAATAATGATAAAATAAAATTAATAATGATCCATGTCCATCATTCATATTAAATATGAACTAATATTATATTATTTCAGATCTACTTTTTCTAGTGTTTGAGAAATTCTCCAATGTCTCATACTCTATTACTTATAACTATTGATTTTTAATTTCCTATACAATTTGAGTTAAATGAAATATAATTATTTTGTTTTTTACAGGTGAGTATCTTCATTTTCTCCACTTAGAGAGACCACTACTTCCACTTCACACGTGGGTGGTAAGTCCCAATAATTTCTTTCAATCAAGACTTTTTCGAGTATGATACACGCTATAGGTTACGTATATACGCCCAACCATTTAATTCTGTTTAACTAATTGAAAATTAATGATTTATATGTTATTATAAAATGCTTAGGCATTCATTTTTCTTATTAAATAGGCTGTCCGTGATCTGACTGAAGCATTACTCAATCCTGGTAGTACTTAATAAGATTTACAATCTTGCATTCTAGATGGATCTGTACATTGATGCGTCCGTTTGTCCAAGTTTATTTTTTTTTTTCAATATTTTATTCTGTTGACAACCGTTAATTAAAATAGTCTAACCAAAAATGAAACGATTAAAATAAATTTTATTCCGTTAGTATTTATATAAAACCCAAAAAGAAAAAAAAAAACATCGCTCATGGATTGCGTTACATTTAATTATAATATTATTAATTTTAATTTTAACAAGAATTTTATTTTCTGACAAAATTTTAATCTTTTAATTTTCCGTAAAAGAGTTTCTATAACCTGCCAATATATATTTTTTTTTTTAACTAAGCATTAAGACTAGCAAAGTGGTGCCACACGATTTGATTTAGCTCATCAATTACAGTGTGGCCTATTGATAGCTTGTACTTCGAATAGAATGTACTGGAAGAATTTATAGCTCGTGTGAACGATTTTAGCTCTGCCAGCATCCAAATGCTTGATGTAATACCTATCGAATGCATGGATGCAATATGTCGAGAATTAGCTCTAACAACGATAAATTGATTTCCTTCTGCTTCTCTAGAGCTTAACTTATAATGTGGCGGATATAGTTTATGAACTATTTATAACCTTATGAGGTAATACCTTATAAGCCGAAAAGTGGCATGAACTCCACTCAACTATGCCTTTGAGCCATAGTATTCTTATGTTGACCAAGGTATTTTTTCGGGTCTTTAACTTGGGTTTTTTGGGTGGGAGGGGTAGCATATAACGTATTCAATCTAGAGCGCCCAAATTATATGGCCGGTATTGGTTATATGTACTCGTAATTAATACATTTTTCAACAGTAATACATTTTTCTTATTAATATCGAAATAAACATGTCATAAATGCATCATATAATTATATTAAACTTAAATTAATTGGTTAATGGACGAAAAATAATTCCTTCAGAATGTTGTTGATGTTCTGTAATTTTTAGATTCTAAATCCGGCAGACACTAAACAGGATCGCGTCCCTTGGTTCAATTTGTTGGGACAGCTTTGTCTGTCTACCTCCATCTACCAATGAGCCACTTAACTGATCCAATCATCACTCTCTTTTCATTCACTTAACTTTCATTTGGAATGCTGCTGGCGTTTGCTGTCCCTTTTCCCTCACCATAAAAATAGAAGTGACCTACGAGTTATATACATATTTCTTATAAATACATAATGCTTGCTAATGACGAGCTGTGATTACATCTGACTTTATTTGAGCCTAAGTCAAAATCACCAATAAAAACTTTAAATTTAAAATTTGGGTATAAATATTTTTAGTTGCTAAAATATGGTTCTCTACTTACATAAGGGTAATTACCAATCAATATCAATACGCTTATTTTATTAATATTAACATATATTTAAAATAATGAACCCATAAAAGTTACAAGAATTAAAGGTTAATAATGTAATATAATAATGAATCCGCAAGGTAATCGGTTTTTTGGCGAAATTGCGAATGTATTAAAGACTTGTTAATTCGCTGGAACAGAAAAACTTCTTTCTATTTCGAAAAGCTTATGGTTTTGTAACTATGAAAAAATATGTTATACGTAATCTCATCCCAATATCTTAAGCGATATATCTTCGTTGATTCCTTTTATTTATTTTTTTATGTATACATTTATTTCCAACTTGGTAAACACAGGGAAATAAAAAGTTGTTTAATCAGTCCCGAAGGTCCTTGACATAGTAAACACTGATATGGCCAAGGGTTAATCTTGTATTTTATGAGAAGCGCTAAACATCCAAGCTATTCGTTAAATCTGTGAATTTTCACCGTTTTTATTTATTTATTAAAATCATCTCCCAGGTACTGTTATTCTGTAAAAAATAAAATAAAAGTATTGAGTGTTCTAAAAATTTGGTTTTATCTTTTTATTATTATAAACAGAAGGCGGTGCTTAGACTTTCTCAATTGTTTGATTTTTTAATTTGAAAAAAAAGTTTACGTCATTTAGATTACTACTAGGTTCTTCTGAAATTTCATCTGATGGTTTTAATGGTTTCACATGAAGAAGCTATAATGACAAGAAGAAATTTTTATTTCAAGCCGGTTTTACACGATTGTACGAAGCTTCCCTGGAACATTTAATCGAACGCTGGATTAAAGTGAGTTCGATCGAAGTTTAGGGCCAAGCCAGTGTTCTAGCATTGCTTTTATCTATCCGCATATTTTTTGTTTTTCTTTTTTCTCATGCTTAACTTTGTTTGCATATTGTTGATGTTTAAGTTAATTTAAAGTAGGTAACTACATTTTTTTACAGATTTAATATACAATTTTTCATTCAAGTTATATTTAATATGCAAAACGATAACATGGAATATAAATGTCACGTATTTATAGTTACACTTTATAGTATAAAATTTAAATCTAAATCAATCAATTAACGACAGGATAGTCCGAAAAACCGCCCTTCCTTATTGAGGAGTTGTGCAGCAGTTGAACACTATCGTTTCCCAGAAACGTCCCAACATCTCTTTTGCTCGGGGCAAGAGTACCAATTTAACATTTTTAAAGTTTATTTATTTATCTATGCCTATTTTACATAAAAGGCTTTCATGAAATTTGTTGAAATTAGATAAGTTTGGTATAACAAGTTTTTGGAAGAGTGGTAAGATAAATGTAAAAAGAACAGAAATAAATTGATAGACAACTTTTATTTATTATTATAGAAAAATGAAAAATATATAACAGAATCATAATACACACTAATAAACCAATTCTTTATAAAATGTCAAAACACATGTACATCCACTAAGATATTTCAATAATTATGGTGCTAATACAAAAGTAATAACATTCTAAAGTAAACAATCAGTTTTTAATAATTCATATAAAAATATGAAGTTGTTGAAAATAAATTTCACCTTACTTATTAAGGAAACTGAAGCTTTAATATTTCACATTTCCAACACACATCTTTTTACTTTCACTTACCTATATATGTAATATATAGTAAGTGGAAGTATTGCGATCGTGAAAAATTTCGACTTCCGGTTTTCAACGGAAATACACGTTTTGGGGTCCCCTGATTCGAAATGACCAAGTCCCGTGAAATGGTCTGTGAGTGTGTGTGTGTGTGTGTGTTTGTGTGTGTGTGTATGTGAACAGACTAGCTCAAGAACTATAAACCATGCGAACCTGAAATTGGGTATTTAGTGTAGGTATATGCCCGCGATGTGACAGCAAAAATTTCATCAAGATTACTTAAAGGGAGAGGGTACTTTACTTAATAACTTTTTAGGTTTTTTTCGATTTTCTCAAAAACGGCTCTAACGATTTTGATTAAACTGAGTATTTGATCTATTTATATGCCCGAGATATGACTGTAAAAATTTCATCAAAATTGATTAACCGGAGGGGGGACTTTACTTAATAAATTTTGTATCATTTTCACGTGTTTTTTTTATTTAATCTAAATTGGCTTTAACGATTTTGATCAAACTGGGTATTTGATGTGTGTATATGCCTGAGATATGACTGTTAAAATTTCATCAAAATTGATTAACCGGAGGGGGGACTTTACTCAATAAATTTTGTATCATTTTCACGTGTTTTTTTTATTTTTTCTAAAACGGCTTTAAAGATTTTGATCAAACTGGGTATTTGATGTATGTATATGCCAAATATGTGATAGCCAACATTTCATCAAAATTGATCAACCGAAGGGGGGACTTTACTTAATAAATTTTGTATCATTTTCACGGGTTTTTTTATTTACTCAAAAACGGCTTTAACGATTAACAAAAATAAGATATGGATGTAGAAAAATGTATGACTTTGGGAAATGATATTTAGCAAAACACGTCAATTTCTAATCTAAGTAATCTAAGTAAGTTGGTAAGTGAAAGTTGTGTGTTGCGCGCACGCACCAGATTTTTTAAAATAAGTTGGTTACTAATTTACACATATCTAACATTTACAACTCCTTCTCATGAAGGTTGGAACTAAACCATCCAAGAATATTTTGAAGAATATTAAGAAATATATAATAAATATACAATAGTATATCACAAACATCTCAATTAGAAGAATATTGCAGTCTCTCATCCCCCAAGCTAACCTCAAGAGAAATAAAGTTTGAGACTAACACTACCTAACATTGTTTTATTACACTTTTTCACTCTCATTTGCATATTCATCTTATAATAAAGATATTTTTGATTGTTATCCTGAAGCATCCATTAAGTTGTTTTGAAATCGGTTAGATGAGACATTGTTTACATTTGTTTGTTCTTTTACACTAACAATTTTTGCACACTATTCAACTTTGAGTGATTTCTACTCCAATTATCATGTTCTTATAGTTCTAGATCTGTAATTGCCACATTAACTACTTAAAACACTCGAAACAACACAGTAAACAAGAGTAAAGTTAACACTGATGTCAGGTTAGGGAGGTTACACTTAGCGGCGGAGTACTCTTATCAATCTTCTCTGATTGGTTGTTTAGTTAAGGTGGCCTAAAATTTGCACCTTAATAAATGCATACTTAGTTAAGGAAAGGAATTGTTAAGGAAGGTTCATAAAATGAGAATTATCTAAAGGAACACTTAAACTTAAAGGTTACCTTGACATAAGAACCAGTTAAGGTTACCTTAACTGCTTCCTTATGAATGTTCATAAATACGGCCCTTAAAGTTTTTCTCACTTCTAGAGCTTCTTCAAATCGAGTTAGAGGATTCATTGAAAGTTCGTTAATGAATTATGTTGATTTAATGAATTGTATTAAAAAGTATACTTACGGTGTCGCTCCTGTCTCATAATGTTCTTAGATGAAACATGAGAAAGAAATTCAGCTGGTCAGTTGATTCTGTTCTATTGCCTCTGGGAAGTGTAGATGATAAAAAATTTTCAGCTGTATTCCAAAAAAAAACAAAAAACAATTGACCAGAAATACAATATTGGAGTTTGAGCTTTGCTCGTCGTGTTTTTTTTTTCCTCTCTCCAGTATCTGGGGAATGAAGTAACTTAATAAAAACATCCCACAACATTTTTTCTAGTCGTTTTTGTCCATCTCCATTCTTGGCTTACCGCTTATCTTGGTCAGGTTTCCAAAAATATGGTTCAGTAGTTTAGGGCTACTAGAGGGATTAGGAGTAGGGCACCGCAACAATAGAAATACTTTTATAAGGCCAACACGATCTCTTTAACGAGTGAAAAAAGTGCCTCTAAAAAATATCTTGTTGCTGATGGCCATCCATTCCGGTGGTTAGTTTGTATTATTGCTTTAATCAAATTATGTCAACTTTATTCAATATTGGTTTTCCACTTTGGTCAATCTATTTATATATAATTAATTATGGTTACAAATGAGGATTTTGGGGGAAAATTGTGAGAATTCATAATTTACTTTTACGCTGCCATAAGCAATATTCACTGAGTTACGTCTATCTTTTGTTTATTGCCCATTTTTCCTAACTAAAAGCATATTTCATTTCATTTTTGTTTAGAATATAAGCAACTGTGTTTTTCTTTAATCTACATTTCTCAGTGTATTTCCACTTAATTTTGCTTGAAAAATGAGTTCATAAATTGATACTGATAAGGAAAACAAACAATTACTGTAAATGGCTGAAGACATTTTTGAAATTAAACCATTTCCTTAATTTACTTAAACTTAAACTTTTTCTGATTTTGATTTTATTAAAAAAAAAAAAAGCAATTTATCCAGAAAAAATATTAATCAAAATTTTAATTAATACTTTACTTATGCTTACTTATTCCGTTGCTCATTTATCAATTGGTGTAGAGTATTTGCCGAAGTGACGGATTGTCGGTACATTAATTAAAAATGGAACAATAATCAATCAATCAATAATTAATAGGCCATAAAAAATATATGTTGAACTAAGAGGGTGAAATTATTGACATGATAGTGAAATCATTCGCATATTGAGATTAATTGATTAATTTTAATTAATTCACTAGCATTACTATTTTAAATCAGAATGAAAACTTTAAAGGGCAATAACTCAATATCTTGTTTTTTTCAAAGTTGCCCTTTTAGTACCCAGCTCTTCAATTATTAACAAAATAATATGATAAAGTTAGTTGATAAGATTAATAGTTATTTTTATCTAATTTGGTTAACTGTTATCACCCATCTTCTTTCTTTAAACTTTTTTAATATTTTTTTCTAAACTTACTACTTATCCGAAACTGCAGATACAGCATATGTGATTATACATTCTGCGATATTCTTACTCTTAGGATCGGCCGCCTCATGTATCTGTATGGTGATTTATCTCTTCACCATCAATATGTATTCGCTATACATCGAGTAAGAATCTGCTAACTTCACCAGTTCTCGTTATTTAATATTCGTCTCTTGGCATTAGTCCAATACCGATAGAGATCTTTGTAGGAGAAATCAGAATATGGGTATAGGTAAATAATAAAATTCAATATGATTTACTGGACTGAAAAACTTATAATAATTAGACCAACTTTTAATAACTATTAGTATGCTGAACTGACTTTTCTAAATGGGAAAAAAAATACTTTTGTTCATTTTCCACATTGTTGGAAACTGTCATTTTTCAACATTGTTTGAACATTTAGAACAGTGAAATGCTTCCTTTATGTAACAGTAATAAATTTGATCTATTATCTTACATTTTTTATCAGATATTTATTCTGATGTCATTTATTTTACATTCTTCATTGTTGGAAGCCCTTCTATATCATTACAAATACTCGTATGTGAGGCTTTCAAAAATATATAAATCATTGATTTTTAACTTTGCTGCATATGTTCCCGTCCTCCACCCTCGTCCATGAATGCAGCTGTATTTATTTTTTTATTTATTTCCTTTCAATCGAACCTCGGGTCTTCATAGTTTTTGCAATACAAGATTAATACATTATATTACAGTTTCGCTGATCATATGTTCCGTGCCATTATAAGAAACAGGATGCAAATAGTTCTAATTTCACTCAAACGGGAGGAAGTGAAATTTCTACTACGAATAATGTCAGGAAGGATGTTATTAGCTGCAGTTAGTATAAGCCTAGATAGTAAAGGTCGTCAGCACTTTCTGGATACAGATTAGAGGCTTGGCATAGGATAACATTCTTAAGCCAAGTGATAAATTATGTCAGAAAGATACAAAAAAACTTGATTGCCGGGATTCTGCAGTCTTCGCTTATTAAAAAATCGAATGAAGGTAAGAAATAAAATATACCGTCTTGAACTTTCAAAAATAGTGTGCTGATAGAAATTCACATGCCTGCCTGACTCTCTTTATCACTACGGAAGCATTTTTGGATAGGGATGGCCAATGGAATGATTCTTTCCAAGATATCGCTTGGCAATAGCAATAACATGTGAATAAGAAAAAATGACATTTAATCAAATAAATTTATGAATGAAAAAAATGCTAATCTACTCAGCAATATTCTTCTTCCTATTATTCCTCCACATAGATTATTCCACTGTATTTAATATTTACATTTTTAACAATGATTCCCTATTATTTATTAAATGCCATCTACATACCTACGCTTTGGTGGAACAGTGCCAACCAACACTGTAATATAGACTAATTGGTCCTAGGGGACGGTTCAATATGAAGTGGTTTTTCCAGAGCGTTAATACAACTTAATCAATACTGGCTCCATCGGGCATATTTTCGTTGTTTTTTTTTCTTTACAATAATTTTTTACTATTTTATACAGTAATTTTGTGATGTCATTATGTATTGAATCTATTGAAAAAAAAAATCAAACTATGTACTTATATCGAAAATAGTAGGGAATGATATTTGTATTTGTTATTACCTACAGTAAAGTAGGTATAATTTCCATCTGCGGATGAAGCAGTAAACTTAGAGGTAAGAGGAGCTTGATCATCCTAGTTTGAAGGGTCTACTTGCAAAAATAAATTCAAAACTGTGTATTGTGCTATTAATGAATTAAATTTCTGAGTTGTTTAGCTTTCATTTTAGTTTATTGAATTGCAGTTATGTTTATACTAAATATTTATTTTAGCCAGATTTTAACCATTTTTAAAGTAGGACACCTCTCTTAATCCACCGTAATCAATCATTTAGAAGATAAAAATGTGTATTGATAACTATATATTATTAAAGTGCCGCTGGTGAGCAAAGAACTTTTTTTTGTGGCGGGAGGATAAACAAAAATGGTTAATTTTCAGGCTGTTCTTGGCTCATAGTTGTATCACATGAAACCTATGAGGTGACGGGGGCACGATTCGCCAACAATAGTTCACATTATCGGTTCGATACTTTTCGCTGTCATGGATTTTGTCATGGATGGCTGTCTTCGTGAAAGGTATTTTGGACCTTATTTCTAATCAACAGGTGTCAGCTGGAGGTGTCATTGATAGGACGGTCTTAAGATTCGATGATATGACCCCCTTCAGATTCATTATTAAAATCTTACTGCTTGAAGGGTTAGGTAATGTAAAATAGATATTGAATTCTGATCAAGAAAGTGTTATTTCCTTCTTTCACATCATGAATCAGCATAACAAATATATTCTTAACACCACCAAATCCATGCCATATCGTCTTGTATTACAGTTCAGTATCCTGAAGTTCGTGACTATGCACCTTAACGGAGAAAGCAATGTTTAAGGCTATAGCAATCACTATCTAACCGTACGTCGTGTATCTGTTTTAGTTTTGTGATGTATAAAGTGTTTTTTTGTTTGTTTTTCCTATATCCAATCCTAACGATAATGGGACGCTCTCGAAATGTTAACGTCATAATATAATTTATTTTGCCTGTTGGGTAATGCTGATTTTTGCTTATGCGGATTTCTCGAGCGCGTGTAGTGAAAGTAACCAAGTTGCCTGAAGGTTTGTTTTCGTTTTTATCATTTGGTTTGGAAGTCATTCCGCCTCCAGCCATTTATTTGCTAATTTCTAAGTGAAATTCTGCTCCTATGCGTCCCACAAATCGAGTTAAGATGCAAGAACTGGTTGCTCTTTATATATGAAAGTTTCTCCTGGAATCAGTTAATGTACTTCTACAAAAGCGTTCCTCATCAATAACGCTCCTGTAATTTTCATGAATTTTTTTTTATGGGAAACATCTACGCCAGTAATGTAAGTAAATAATTTATTTAATGCCTTGGAAGAAAATCGTATTATCTCTATATTTTTGTTCGTGAGCTCCTTCATTGCTTTTCTCGGTAATGTTCCATCACGATTTATTACATTCAGCAAATTGCGTGACGCATCCCGCAATCCAATTTTTCCGTTCCAAAACACATCTTGTTCATTTGGGGTTAGAAATCTATTTACTGTATCTACATTAACCTCTATATTTTTGGCTTCTATTTTTACTAACGTTCATACTGGTTTATCCGATTACAACCTAATTAGAACACTTCTCGTTAATAGGTCAAAGAAACACTTCTCGTCAGATTTATTCATCGTTAATTTCATTACGGATAGGTTAGGTAGAGAGATGATGTTAAGATTTTCCTGTTAATTAGTTTTAGATCCATTTTATAACTTTAAATTTTGACCCTACAATATTTTTATTATTAGACTGAATTATTTTTACATCAATAATGGATGTCAATAAATATTTATAATAATAATTTGTGTCAATTATTTATAATTATGTTTTTATTTATATCGCGACCTGAAAACCTTCTGTTTCGTTTGAAGGTAGTTAGAGACCGAGCGAACAATTACTTAATCTTCAAATCACTTTTATTTCATAACATGAAAAAAACTCTTAACAAAATTTAGATTGACAGTTTATGAATGATGACTGTTTAATCAATTAGTAAATAGATTGATTAAAAGATAGATCAATTAAGGTTAAATATGTAATCCATTAATGTCTGTTTTAAAAACCTACCAATGAAGTAGATATAAAAAAGATATAGGGACTCTTTTCCACATATCGAAAAAAAGTTTAGAAGATAACTAAATGTATGGAAATTACATTTATAAATTTCTTTTAATTTTATATTTTTCTGTAATTTCTTTTTTATCTCGTACATGGTAGTGGGGTCGGACAAGTATCAGAGATTGGTCCTGATATTTGGGAGCACTGTTTGTTAGTCATAAAATTGCGTTGTACGATGGAAAATAATAAGATATGGTCTTTATCGTAAGTTAAACATGAATATAGATAAATAAAATGTATGAGGAAAATGTAAGAAAAAATATTTAAGTTTAAATATATATAATTTTAAAAGGAGAAGCTGAAAATGAATTTTCAGATTTTTTCACTATTCATTCCCCTCTTCTTAAACTTTTATATATTTGTTTAAGTTACCTTCCAGACAATTATTTTATCTAATGTCAGAACATAATCGAAATGTAGTCAATCTTTAAAATTAATTTATAATTATCTGTGTACGTAGTTTTTTTTATTTCTTCCAGTTCTCTGACCGCTTACTCCGAATCAATCCTTATCAACTTCTACAAGAAAATCTGTTGAAGAAGGAAACCAGCTCCTTGTAGTGCATTCACGATTTAAAAAAATTTATTAAAAGACTGAATTCCTGTACCATACTTCAGTGGAAAATTGTATCAGACAAAAGTAATTTTATTTAAAATTGTATTTGTATATGGAATAAAGTATTTTAGAGAGGTTGTTTCCTATCAAGACTAGAACCATAGTTACGTGTTCAACGTAAATATTCAGATATTCCAGTTTATTAAGTTATCAACTGAATAATTATGATGGAAGATAATCGACCGTAGATATATTGAGGAGGAAATGGTTGGGGGGTGCGGTCAAAATAAATAACACTAATAATATAAATTAATAAGTTATACTTGCATATCAGTGTTATCTATTTTGGCCGCACCTCCCAGCTCTTTCCTCTTCAAAAATAGTCAACTCCCATTTGCTCGAGCTCCAGTCAGTCTTCTTTCAACAAATCTGGGGTTTGTGGTACACTAGACAGCACCGAAATCGATATCAACCTGTTGCCACCAAGCCTCGGTCGATATATTATACCTCTTCATTCAAATATTAAGTGAGATTATACCTAGTTTGGGATTAACATAATTAAGAGGAAAACAGTCATTCCTAAAAGCAGAAAACTTATCATTATATCACCATTTGGTAAAAACCATAATTAGATAAATATCAATATTGATGTCTGAAAAAATATTCTAATTATTTAATTGATTAACACACCACGAACAAAGACCTATTTAAAATCTGAGGAATAATGGCGGATCGAAAAATAATTTATTAAAAAAAATAAATAATTTCGATTCACACTAAAAGTTATAAGTTTCAAAACGCTCTCCAGAATAGTTGTGATTTTTTAGTTGTCTTGTTTTCTGCTAATGGTATCTTTTTTCCCCCTCTAATTTACAAACAATGCGTTTGCTTATTAAAACAAGTTATCAACGACGAATATTTTAGGATATATGTTATTCTATTTTCAGGTGGAAAAGGCTTTATAAGAACTAACAATTAAGAGGCTATTCTAAAAAAACAAGAATTCCCACTCTATATTTTCCGCATCACAACTTCTCTAAGACGTAGTCATATGAGCTAAAAAAGCTTGAATTACACTAATGTATGTACTTTTAATAATAAAATTAAAATTGAGGCACGTATATGGAAAAGGCTGTAAAAGTGCCTAAAATCTGAAGAAAAAAAATCTGGTGCGTGCGCGCAACACACAACTTTCACTTACCAACTTACTTAGATTAGAAATTGTGTTAATGCCACTTCTCAAAGCTACACATTTTTCCACATTCATTTTTTATTTCTGATTTCATTTGCTCTATAACAAACACTAATTTCTTTTATTATTAAATAAAAGTTTTTACTTGAGATAATTCGGCAATGTAAGCATATTACTCCAAGTCGACTGATTTTATAATTCTCTATGTACTTGTTGAAAATTTCATTTAGTTACCATGAAACATACATGGAATACATGTAACATGGAAATAACAGAACGGCTTTAATTATGAACAATGTTCTGTCATTAAACGCTTACGACGCATGCGTGGGCTCAACGTGTTTTATGAGTTGACGGAATATTTTTCTTTTTTTCTCCTCTATATGTTTACTTGGTTTTTATCATATCTTATATTTAGCCATTTCTTATTTTTAGACGTAACGAGAGACAGTTAATTTCTCCATATAAACAAAAACAAAGGTACTTTATAGAAAACGTAAAGGGCACCTTCCCCATTTAAGCCCCCCCCCCCCAGAACATTTTAATAATGATAAAGGTTACTTGATACTAAAGAACACCTGATTTTCATTAAAAATGACGAATTTGATGAAAATCGTTAAAGCCGTTTCTGAGGAAATCGAAAAAAAGGTAAAAATTGCAAAAATAGTTAAGAAATAAAGTGCCCCCTACGTTTGAGCAATTTTGATGAAATGCGGGCCATCACATCTTTAACATATACATACGTCAAATACCCAGTTTGATCAAAATCGTTAAAGCCGTTTTTGAGTAAATAAAAAAAACACGTGAAAATGATACGAAATTTATTAAGTAAAGTCCCCCCTCCGGTTAATCAATTTTGATGAAATTTCTACAGTCATATCTCGGGCATATAAATACATCAAATACGCAGTTTGATCAAAATCGTTAAAGCCGTTTTTGAGTAAATAAAAAAAACACGTGAAAATGATACGAAATTTTTTAAGTAAAGTCCCCCCTCCGGTTAATCAATTTTGATGAAATTTTTACAGTCATATCTCTGGAATATTAGTACATCAAATACTCAGTTTAATCAAAATCGTTAAAACCCGTTTTTGAGAAAATCGAAGAAAACCTAAAAAGTTATTAAATAAAGTACCCCCTCCCTTTGAGCAATTTTGATGAAATTTTTGCTGTCACATCGCGGGCATATACCTAAACTAAATACCAAATTTCAGGTTCGCACGGTTTATAGTTTTTGAGCTAGTCTGTTCACACACACACACACACACACACACACACACACACACACAAACACACACACACACACACACACACACACACACACACACACACACACACACACACACACACAAACACACACACACAAACACACACACACACACACACACACACACACACACACACACACACACACACACACAAACACACACACACACACAAACACACACACACACACACACACACACACACACACACACACACACACACACACAAACACACACACACACACACAAACACACACACACACACACACACACACACACACACACCCACACACACACACACACACACACACACACACACACACACACACACACACACACACACACACACACACACACACACAAACACACACACACACAAACACACACACACACACACACACACACACACACACACACACACACACACACACAAACACACACACACAAACACACACACACAAACACACACACACACACACACACACACACACACACAAACACACACACACACACACAAACACACACACACAAACACACACACACACACACACAAACACACACTCACACAGACCATTTCGCGGGACTTGGTCATTTGGACTCAGGGGACCCCAAAACGTGTATTTCCGTTGAAAACCGGAAGTCGAAATTTTTCACGATCGCAATACTTCCACTTACTATATATTTCATATGTAGGTAAGTGAAAGTAAAAAATTAATTGGGAAATGAAGTTAATTTCATCGCCAATGTAATGTTTTAAAGTAGTGAGTCTTTCTTGAAAATGTTTGTATCTAGAAACGCCAAAAATCATCACAAACGCTGCTAGGGAAGTTACAATTCACATTGGTACCGATAGTTCTTTTCATACTATATGTTTCCTAAAATATCGATACTTCATACTATTCGATACCGTTACTTGAACGAAAGAAGAGATAATTAGCAGAGATGGAATTTGAGATATAACTAACTAATATTAGAATTATTTTGCAGAAACGTATTCATTCAATCATTCATGTATATGCATGTCCCTTATATATTTTTTTGATTTTCAGCTCAGATACTAGTATTTTCATTTTTTTTTTTAATCTCAAAATCCATTATTCCGCAGTTACAATCTTTTCCATTTACACTTCACAATAAATAAAAATTATTTTTGGTATAATTTTATTGTTAAAATTCCCTCTATTACTTTTACATATTGATGTAAACTCCATTTGATGTATGAATAAATGAATAAAAACGTATTACATTACTTGAAATGAATATTATTGGAGGGAGATTATGCTAAACAAGTGCTCATATGAACCTGCAATAAAAAGAAGTTAGAAAAGTGGAGATTATTATTATAAGTTATTAAAATACTTTCTTTGCATTAAAAAAAGATCCAAATTCATTTTAATCTACAAACTGATGATGTTATCGTGCTCGTTGACTGGACAAGGGCTGTTCGTTCACTCATATCAGGTCACCGACTGTGAGGACACTTGGGGTACAGCGACCCTCGGTCACTCTGTAAGGGCCTAATCAAGATCGAAGGCCTCCTGCCACTCATTAGGTCTAAAGCACTCTCTCAGCCGGAGCCAACACAATAATGTAACAGCGGTGTCCTTTCGTTCGGGTCAATGCTCATTTCCTCTGAGTATCTAGAAAACAAATCTAGAAACATTTAGTATGTCCCTCAAAAAGTACATATACCATATATATATATATATATATATATATATATATATATATATATATATATATATATATATATATGTATATATATATATATATATATATGTATATATATATATACATGCACTCATAGTGTATACATGTACTGAACAAGTAATTGTTTATTTGTTTGGATGTTATTATAAGTGTTGGATAGAGACATTTAAACAAATTACCATTCCTTATAGCGATATTTACAAAGGGAATTTCGAGTCACCGATGAAGCCGAAGGCAAAAATTGGACTTCACACAACAGCTTACTAAGTTTAGGTCGCAGTTCCCACCCTAACAGATCCTAACGCTTAGGATTTTCTAAAGGGATTAAACGAATCATTGTTTATGCCGCCCTTCCGATGGGACGTAAAATGGAGGCCTGTGCGATATCAGATACTCGTAAAAGATCTCTTTTCTAACTATACCTGGAGGTATAATTTGACCGCACCCCCAACCATTTCCTGTTCATGGAATAGTTTCAGAGAAAAAATATTGACGATTTTGGCTGTTACCTCCTTTCCATGTCAACGCTTCAATTCTTTATTAATAAGAATCATGATTTTTGATAATGGATCTTAGGATTAGGGAGACAAGTAATGGAACGATTATTTTAGGTATATAAGTCCAACTGGCCTATTATTTTTTAACATATTTTTTCTAGATTATGTTTAATTGAAAGGTTGCCATTATATTACTTAAGTGTAAATTTTTTATTTCTCAACATATGTAGACCTTTCTTCTTGGCTCGTAAGAATTTTCAATATTTGTCCTTGGATCCTTACAGATTACAGGAAAAAAGAATACTTTTGACATTGAAGGTGGATTTCTGGAGGTCTGCCATGATTTCGAGGTTATAGTATGTCAAAAGTAGCCCAATAGAGAGGGAAATATAATGAAAGGTGAGGTGTTTAGACAAAAGGGGAAGGGACGACTAGGAATAAAATGAAAAAATAAAGTTTGATAGTGAATCACGTCTCTAGGTAAAATCAGGCAGAAACAGTGATAATAAAAAAAAATCTGGTGCGTGCGCGCAACACACAACTTTCACTTACCAACTTACGTAGATTAGGAACTAATGCGTTTTGTTAATTGCCACTTCTCAAATGAACAGAACGGCTTTAATTATGAACAATGGTCTGTCATTAAAGGCGTACTCAACGAGTTTTATGAGTTGACTGAATATTTTTCTTTTTTTCTCCTATTTATGTTTTCTTTATTTTTATCATATCTCATATATAGCCGTTTCTTATTTTTAGGCGAAACGAGAGACAGTTAATTTCTCAATATAAACAAAAACATAGGTACTTTATAGGACAAAAAAAAAAAAAAAAAAAAAGGCCCCAGCCCCCCCCCCCCAAAAAAAAGCCCCCTCAGAACATTTTAATAATGATAAAGCTTACTTGATATTAAAGAACACCTAATTTTCATTAAACATGGCGAATTTGATAAAAATCGTTAAAGCCGTTTTTGAGATCGTCGAAAAAAAGGTAAAAATTGGAAAAAAATTAAGAAATAAAGTGTCCGCTCCGTTTGTCCAATTTTGATGTAATGTTGCCTATCATATCTCGGGCATATAAATAGATCAAATACCCAGTTTGATCAAAATCGTTAAAACCGTTTTTGAGTAAATTAAAAAAAGCACTTAAAAATGATACAAAATTTAATAAGTAAAGTCCCCCCTCCGGTTGATCAATTTTGATGAAATTTTTACAGTCATATTTCGGGCATATAAATAGATCAAATGCTCAGTTTAATCAAAATCGTTAAAGCCGTTTTTGAGAAAATAAAAAAAACACGTGAAAATGAAACAAAATTTATTAAGTAAAGTCCCCCCTCCGGTTGATCAATTGTGATGAAATGTTGGTTATCACATCTTTGGCATATAAATACATCAAATACCAAGTTTGATCAAAATCGTTAAAACAGTTTTTGAGTAAATAAAAAAAAACATGTGAAAATGATACAAAATTTACTAAGTAAAGTCCCCCCTCCGGTTGATCAATTTTGATGAAATTTTTACAGTCATATTTCAGGCATAAAAATAGATCAAATACTCAGTTTAATCAAAATCGTTAGAGCCGTTTTTGAGAAAATCGAAAAAAACGTAAAAAGTTATTCAATAAAGTACCCCCTCCCTTTGAGCAAATTTGATGAAATTTTTGCTGTCACATCGCGGGCTTATACATACTCTAAATACCCAATTTCAGGTT
The DNA here is from genome assembly GCA_911387785.2 of Aelia acuminata. Lineage (NCBI taxonomy): Eukaryota > Metazoa > Arthropoda > Insecta > Hemiptera > Pentatomidae > Aelia > Aelia acuminata. Next base: position 134,778,114 of record OU426978.1, on the reverse strand, counting down.
CGCACGGTTTATAGTTTTTGAGCTAGTCTGTTCACACACACACACACACACACACACACACACACACACACACACACACACAGACACACACACACACACACACAGACCATTTCGCGGGACTTGGTTATTTTGACTCAGGGGACCCCAAAACGTGTATTTCCGTTGAAAACCGGAAGTCGAAAATTTTCACGATCGCAATACTTCCACTTACTATATATTTCATATATAGGTAAGTGAAAGTAAAAAATATTGATTACATGGATTTGATTGGCTTTGGAATTCTACAGCTCAAGTTCATACCTTAACTACTAACTATTGGTGTGATACGAGTATAATATATTAACCTCTTAACACAAGGAAACAAGATACAATACAAGGAAGCTCCTTCTACATCCAAGTTAAAGTTGCGTCCTTCTTAAGGAAAAGGTTTGTTTGCCTAAACCGTATCTAGTATACAAGTGTTAGAGTTGTGTAGAACTGAAGGAATGACCTCGACGTGCCCATTGTTTACAAACATTAACATCACAAAGAGACTCAGTTCTTCCTACTCTCTTGCAAGCCTTGACCTTAGCTCGCCGCTAACCGTTTCCTCCTAATCGAACCTGGTTAGATGGTTTGTTCTTCCTTTCGTATGCTTCTCTTGGAAAATTCCTATGTGCAGTTTCTAAATATGTAGAGGGGTTACGACCTGCTTTAATTTTGTGATCCAGCTCCTGGCTGGATTTTACAACTGTTAAAATATTTTAAAATTAACTCTACTTTTATTTTCCTTCTCTGGCTGTGCCATTTCCCCTAGCCTTTCTTTCCAATACTACCAGGCTTCCTACTGGATCCGTGTTATTTGATGAAATTTTTTTCTTCGAATGCTACATCGGTAGGCTTTGTAAGAACTCGTTGGCCACCCGCATGGTGTCTTGCCAGATGGTTGGGCTTTGATGTATCGTGATTTTGGTCCCGGGGAACCTCCTACTTCACCCCCACCAGCAGCGCCACTGTACCTAGCTAAGCCCCATGGAAAACTTTTACAACTATTGTGGAAATAATGTTTATTTTGTTTCCTGAATTACTTCTAAAGGGCGGTTACAATGAACTATTTTTCGTTCATTCCACGTCGCCCAGTGGGAACATTATGCGATTCAGCGGCCAAAAATCTATAAGTCTGGACCAAATTAAGTTAATCGAATAATTCTCTTTTTATTATAGAGCATGGGATTTTCTTTATCGTGGAAATAAAAAATATATAAATATCATCACTCTGAGTCTTTAAAATTAAATTGTATATGAATCCTTTCTTCACTTTCGTTTTATTAAAATAGTTTATTAGGTACAGGATCATGCATAGGTAAGGAAATGTGTCAGTATTATAATCTATTGAGCTTTCTGCTTATATACATGTTTTCTCCGGCATTTGCTCCTTTTGAAAGATTTTTAAATAATTAGAAGTCTGAAGAAGAAAAAATCCAAAAAATTAAAAATATCCTGTTTTTTAGGAATTTCGACGGAAAAAATATTGTCAAATAATGCAACTAGAAGTATATTTTATGATCTAGTATAATTCGAGGCCGAAGATGTATTCAAATATAGGGATTCAAATCTTGAAATCGATATATCGCCTCGATAATGATCGGTCAAATTCTGTTGTGACATTTTAACCCCTTTTACCCTCCACCAGAAATCAGAACCAATTATAGCCAGTAAAATATGTATATTAAATACTTTTTCAGTAAATTATATAGTTTTATCCAATAATTTTATCCAATAATTTTTATAATATAAAAAGTTAAGCTTATAAATAAAAGATAACAATAATATCTAAGAGATGAGCATATATTTGGCTAAAAATGAAATACTTTTTTTTTAAGCTTTACTTTTTATATATGAGTCAATTTTATATCGGTTTATTTATATCCTATATAACCTCGTATAAACTATTTTCAATCAAATTCATTTTATTGTTGTTTAACATTTCGCTTTTATTCAAGCATTTTCAAAAACTGTAAGAAGAAAAATACAGTTCTGTTATCCAAAATATTAAAAAAAAAATCTTCAGACATTTTAAGGGAGAAATTTTTTAATATTATATCCAAATAAAAATTTTACACCAACCAGTATTATTATCTTCGTAATTTGAAGTTTGTAATCAGTATATATATAAAAGCAACGCAGTCAAATATTGATCATCTCTCTTTTTTTGTTCTTTATTTGGCGAGTATCCTGCATTTGTAGCCTTGTCTAAATTTTATTTGCTTAAGCCTCGTATGTAAAATATATTTAAGTAAATATGCGGCTTAGGTAAATTTGTAATTAAAAGTTATTGTTTTATTCTGATCATTTGTATTTGAAATAGGCTTATTTGATTTCATGTATTCTTGGGAAATTGTTACATAGTATCAAAACTGGAATATTTCCTACAAAATATTCATTATTCTTTATTTTACTTAAATGATTTATATTATAAATTTATTTCCGCCCCTTTGTCACGCACTTTCTTATTTATTTATCCCTTTCAAGCTTACATTTACTGTGTGCTTTGCTTAAAAACTATGCTACAGAGTTAATTTTTAAGTTTTAAGTTTAGTAATATTTCTCATCACAACACTTCTTAACTAACAAAAAAAAAAGAGAAAAAATAGGTCAGCTTGAGACATCGACTCACAAACATCGATTTTCAAGAAATGCGGCTGCATAACATAGATGTTTAAAACTATCAATTTTTTAGAAACATCGACATCGATGTCGCATCCCTTCGCGTTCGGTAGACTCTTCGGTGCTTATTTTCCTCAAGTCTCTTATAGGCAAATCCGGTAATCACCTTATATTTAAGTAATATAAGATTATAACTATGTCGCATTCTTTTGGAAATAATTATTATACATTCCCATATATTGGCTCATGGTAGTCCTGTCATTTAACTGAGAATCGACTGAGTCAGTTAAATAACAGGACATGATTTTTTTTGAAAAAGAAATGTGACATGGTTAGTGGACATATTTTAATACAAGACATTCAATTATATGACTGAGAAATATATCTTTTGAGAATAGGAACTCAACCCCGAAACGTAAACGAAGTTTTGTATAAGAAGTTATAAGAAAATAAAGAAAAATGATAAGGAAGAAAGATTGCTAATAATTCATTAGTTCTGTATGAACGAATTAGTCTTTGAGCTTTATTACAACTTAATATAATAGGCCTTTTTTTCTCGACTTACTCAATATTTATTATATATTATGAAGTAAAAATTGTGAAAAAACAATTATCATCATCACATCTGAAACTTGTGATAATGTAAATGTTCGAGAGGTATAACAAAGCTGTAAACAACCCAATCAAGATAATTGATATTCACATTATTGTGCATTGGGCTCGTCTTGAAAAGTTTTCAAAACACGGGAAAATCGACGGAATACTACTATGATGGTTACAATTGGGTAAATATGAAGTATGAAAAACATTGTTTTCAACTTTGAAAAGTAGAGTTCCTAAAACTATACAATGTCATTTTTCGTTCACTTTCTGAAATCAAGTGAATGTACACTATTTAAATATTTATTAGCAGTTCTCGATACAAATAAAAAGCCGAGGTAAAGCAATTTATTCAAGTTATGTTTGGATTTGGAAAGATGCCAGGATAAAGTTGACGTGGTGCCATCCAGTCTCTGGTGAACTTGAAAGAGATAGGAACGCCAATTTTTCTAATGGAGTGAGAATAGCAACCTGACCCTGAGTGTTGTAGCTGGTGTAAATTTCTGATTTCGATTTTTCTATTGTGATGACAAAAAGTTATATATTAAATATATTTTGGAGCCGCGTTGATTTAAACGAATAATTGTTAATCAATAGTTCACCTAATGCTATTTTATGGTCTTAAAGTTTAATTTATAGAAGATTATATAAACGAAAATGATTGACTCAAAAGAATTACAATGTTCTAAACTGTAGTTTTAGAATCTTTAAAAATATATCCATTTAGAATATATAAACTAATATCTTATTAATAATTAGATTGGTAAGTTTTTTTTTTTTTTTGCTAATTATCGCCATTTCTATATACCTTAAAGCGAGACAAAATTGTATTATATTCTAAAAAAATATATAAAAATTATTAATAATTTCATTGGTTTTCATCCTCCAATGAACCCAAAAAAATGACCAAGTTTGCCCTGATTTTGTTGTTGAAGTATCGTTAAGTGTTCAGTGAACTGGTGTATCTGCCAAAACTTAACTTTATTTACGTTTCGGCGCCTGCCTTTGTGATTTTTAGTGTATTTATTTTTTTTATGTGATTTTTTGTTGATTCCCCTGGAAGATTACTAAGATAGCAGTTGTATACTCATTGGAAAATCGGATTTTTTTATTTTTTTTTCCGATTCGTTAATTTAGCATACACCTACACCGAACACCCAACGATGTATCCTCAAAATGCTATTTTTCAGTTTTCTTTACAAGCATTTTATATTCAATGTAAATTTTACCATGCTAATTAAAATTTACCTTCTTTAAAATAAACTTGTATGTGTTAAAAATCCCTCAGATGTTTGTATCCCTTTCATTTCAAGTACATATATAGAAATAATTAAGTCGATAAATCAGAAAGAAGTTAATTTCGGGTCTAATATCTACTTAAGTAGTATTTCGAAAATCTGTAGCTAAATGTGAGTAAAATTTAATAAAATAACCACAAAACCGAAAGTTAACGAATATTACGATTTGATGAGAGGGTTATTTGATAAAAACTTCAGATATACATCATTCAATGAATAAACACGATTATAGAAAAAAAGATAAATTTGAAATTAATTACCAGCTTGTAAGCTGCTTGTTGTTAAAAGCAGTCGTAATGTAAGGTAAAATATAGTTATGTACAGTGATATACAGTTTTTACATCACTGAATCGAATGGGAAATTCACATGGCAATGCAGTCTGTAGTTTGAAAGTTATCACAGATTATAACTTCAGCATGAGTGGGGGGGGGGGGGGGGGCGAGCCTCCAGTAAGCCCAAGTAATCACTTGTTCTCAAATAATCACTCTTTTAAGTATGTCATCAGATTCATAACTAAAATCTGTTTTAACTAATTATCTGTTGACTTCATCTTTATGGAAAGGTCTCATTGGATTCAGAATTAAAGAAATCATACATTACTCGCGACATATTTGCACCAAAATTAATTTTTCACTTTCCCTTTTCAATCCCTATCAGGAGTATAAGGCACCTTATTTGGGCGGACTCTGCAGATCTCGAGTCCTACTACCAATACCAAGTTATAACCAAAGTTTCACGAAGGTACTAACTTTGTTCTAATCAGGGTTAATTTTGGTCTATAATTCCTTTAATAATATATTTTAAAGTTTTTCTGTTATTAAAGCTATCACAAAGCTCCCAGACCGAAGCCGGATCCCCAGCAAGTTAATTATATTTTGGTCTACAGAATTTAGTTCCATAATAGATTTCTGAATAAAATATAAGGTCGTGTTCGTTGTCGGTTTCCAGAAAGGTTAAGAATGAGACAAACATTTTAAAATTAAGTTTTAATTTACAAAAAGCAAATCGCAGTAAAAAACAAGCTAGCAGTACAAAAAAATATAACTTATGGAGACTAACAAAATTAAGTATAAATAAACGCGGAAAAATGTGTGTTTGAAAAATAAACTTGCTAAATGGCGTTTACAAATTTATAAAAAAACTTCGATTTCCAATCTAAGTAGGTTGGTTAGTGAAAGTTGTGTGTTGCGCGCATCGTACCCGATTTTTAACAATAAAACAATGATTTTCTTTTGGGAGCGATAGGAATCGAAATAGTTATTTGGTAAGCTGATAATAATGTTGGCAGAACATGTTCGAATAATCTAATTTTCCATTTTTTAAATGGCACTGGTTACAATAAATATTTATTCTCTCAATATAGTTTTCATTTTCTTAATTTTTTATAAAAATTAGCCTGCTTCAAATTCAAAGGTCTTTACTATTAAATTTAATCGTTAACTTGCTTTACAAGTAGTCTAATGCAGATGTACATTGTGGTGTATAAGAGGGACCCGAAATGCAATTGGGTATTTGCATTGCTTTTTGCCTTAAGTATTTCTCTCTATTTAGTGATAAATAAAGTTCGACAAAAACACAGTGAAACGACCGATGTTGACGATGGGTGATGTCCTGTCTTTAGTCTTTGTTTTATCTTAGATTTATTGTGTATTACCTGTACTAAGTTATTTCTGCCATTAAAAGGGCTAAATTGGCGAAGTGTTAATGGGCTTGATTGTTTCACTCCCTTCCTCATTTTATTTAAACAAATCAGCCTGTATATATCTTTACAAAATGCGTCTTTCTTACTTAAAAGGATACACTGTACAATTATTGATGATATTGTTGCGCAAGTTCTTTAATGTGTGGAAAAGCAGTTGGCCATGACCGTCTTCTTTTTGCCACTTCTATTTATATTTATAATGAGCCGTTAAAAAGTCACACGTCAATAAAAAGCGCTAGAGAAAATACTTTAAAGTCAAGCTTAAGATTGTTCATTCCAAAGGAAATCTTACATAACTTTGCTTACCTTACAAATTAAAATTCTCAAAAAACATTACACAGTCGCTTATTATCTTTCTCAGTTGCAAATTTTTGAAATGGAATAATTAGTTTGTTTTTCTCTATACGTTTTTGGGTCATTCTCGTGTAAGAGGTACTTTTGTGTCCCAGGCCGTTTATAGCGATTTGGAAAAGCTTAGGACACTAAGACATCAAATTTCTGAATCCAGGCGAGTTGTAAAAGTAAACCCTATACGACTTTTATTTTATCTATGTAATGCATGTACCGTAAACACACTAGAAAAAGGTCGAAATTCATTCCCCTGTCATGTCCCAAGGTCTGAGTTTGCTCAAAGTACAAGTTCTGTGCACCTATACCAGATTAATTTTTACTTCTTTTTATTTTATTCAATTCGTTCATAATACTTATAATTCTTTAGAAGCAAATAAGTTCTCAAACCTGAGAGATTATGTTTAATAGTTTTCATTCCCCTGTCCTCTATAGTCTTGGTCAGGTAAGTTTTTATTTTCTAATTTTTCAAAGATAAATGATTTTTAGCACCGTTTTTGTTTTGCCAAGTGGCATTACTATATATGTTTTCCCTTTCGACGGTTATCAAACAAACCTTAAAAGTGCATTCCCCTGTCTTACTGTAAATCTAATTTGGCAGGGGAATGAAGTTAGCGACGGGGATTGAATTTTTCGTTTGATGCTCAACTTTTTTAAAGAATCATCAGTCCTTAAAGATGAGATATTAAAAAAAAAAAAAATACAAGTCACGAGATGAGGTGTTTGAAATATTTCGTTATCAAAACGATCCAATTATTCGGAGAAAGAGAATCAAAAATATAAAATGAAGCGAAAAAAAAAGAAAGTAAAATTGGTTTGTGAAATGACTCCCCATGAAATTCACTTAAACGGAAGCAATTGAGAACGAATTCTAATTTATATTTGTTAAGAAAAAAACATTTTAAAACTGGAGTTGATTTGATAATACAATGATTAATACAAAATCTCCTCGTACAACAGCTGGTGAGAATATAGACCCACCCACTCCTCAATACATACGTGGAAGGCAAAAGCGAATGTGTACAAAGATAATGCTAAGTAGCGCAAAGAAAACATAACGCTTGGACGACTACGAACGAATATGAAAGACTACGGAAAAATATCCAGAATTTTTTCTTCAAAAAGGCGATTTACCATGTAAAAAGTATACAGATCTGTTTTTTGTTATTGGGCCATTATTTAAACAAAATGTATTTAAAGAGAAGGACATCAATGCTATCTTGCAAACACTGCTGGGATCCTTTTAATCCCTAAGATCTGGTAATTCAATCCAGAATTGTTTATAGTCATCTGTATATCACGTTTAACATGAATTGTTCTGCCACGTCGACTCCTTGCTTCTGGTAGCCAAAGAAACAGCATTACACCGAAATAAATGTTTATTTGTAACCATAAAATAAAAACGCCGTAAAAGTCCTCAGTTTGGTGAGAATGACTCTTTTAAAAGTTTTTTTACGTCATATATATTCCTTGGGAAGTTGATCAAGACGGCCTAATGGTGACAGTGCCCTCCAATGAGAAACCCCTTAGCGGTGGGATCAATATGGCAGTGGTAAACAAGAACAAGTCGATAGACTTGGAGGCCCGGCCGCCGATCAACAAGACGGCTCTCACTGTTGAGGAAAACTGTTGAGTGTCAACTAGGCGGAATATTTGGACTGGTCCATCATCCGCTCCGTGCCGGTTCGCCGCGAGCCCTGATTGAGGTCACTCTCCGGCCTCCTCCCAATCGACTTTCCAATATTGATAACATTAATTAGATCGTCGCTATACATGAATTTATTTCTCTTCCAATGGTTCGTTTCATTTGATCCTATTTTCATGTGTGCTAATGTCGTACACCTTTAAAGCCTATTAAGCTTAGCTAAACCCATCAACTATTGACTAAATATTTTACATTGGCCGATAGGAATTTAATTTTCGGGTTTTAAACTTTTTAAAGAAGTTTGGTTAAGACAAAAAAGTTTTTAAATAATATTCAATCGCCATTTCTGGAAGCTGATAATGCATTATGTTTCGAAATTAATATCAATTTAAGAAAATATTAAATTAGTAAGAAAGCTGATTAATTCAGTATTACCGAATTTCGTTCAGAGTTGTGCAGTAATTAATTATATAAGTATTTAATTATTTACATAAGTAAAAGTGGTCCACACTTCTGATAGAAAAACATTTGAATAGTCCAAAATATAAAAATTAATTATTGAGGCCCCCAGTTCCTTTTTGTCGCTAATAATTTGATTACAATTACCTGTTATTCAATTAATGTCACATTATGTAAGTAATATAATTACAAATACAAGAAAAAAAATTCCTAATATATAATTTTTTCGTATCATAGTGCCATTAACATTGTTTATATTTGCAATCAGCAACTTGTATTACCCGTGATTCAATTACTGTTACGTGTATTTGTATTTGCATTGATAGAATTAAAAATTTAAGAACGTTAACAAAATAAAAATGTATTATTAAATTTACCTAAGATCATAATGAACCAAAGAAAACAAATTTAATGTATGACCTTTTCTCCTATTATAGCGCCATTTGCATTGGTTATACTTGCCATAACCAACCTCAATTACCTTTGATTCAATTACAACTATATGGAATTTCAGAAGTACAATTACATTTTATTTATTGGCAATGAATCGTTTTCTCTAGACCAATATTTGTACTTACGATGATTACGATGATTGTTAAACTAATTAATTGCAATATTAAATATTTAATTGTATACGTGGAATATTATTTGTTTATAGCTTATGCGAATTATTTGTTTAAATTTACACAGCCTTGTCACTTTACCTAATGTAAAATTATTTGTTATGATTAGACTTTCACATTGCCAAGTAAATGTGACTAACACCAAAAAACTGGCTAAAAACTGTGTCTGTTTCTTAATTTTACATGGTGTAGAGAAGCCGAACTTATATTTTAATATATTTTAAATCAATCTTTCATTCATAAATATGTGTTAGTAAAAAGCATATCAATTGGAATAGAGCTAAAATTCAAACAGTATAGCCAGGAAGCTTCAAATTATTATAAGACTCCTATTCACACTCCTCGATCTCACCCATTCCCAGTATAGATCCACTCCGTGTTCGATCTCAATCTCCTAAAGTCTAGCCATATTAGATTTCTTTAGATTATTTTGCCAGACCGAGATCGAACCGGCAGCGGACCTATAGTGTGAATTAAGCCTAACAGAAGTGCAACCCTTGAGTCTCAATCCAGATTGAATATACATATTGAATATATACAGTCTTCGTATGTATATGACTGCTTTCTTTCTTAAATATTGCACAAATACTTACAATATAAATAACAATTGGTCACTACTTTTTTTTTTCATTGTTTATTTCTATTAGAATAAAACGGGAAATTCATTCGAATCTTAATAAATACAATAAATAAAAAATTTCTATTTTCGAATTGTAAAACTAATACACCTAAAATACATGTATGATGTATTCAAATATACGTTTAAATTCCCACTTGTGTGAATGCATAATTCTTTTAAAGCATGCTAGAGTTCAGACTGTGGGCTGAATATCGAAGCTTATACAAGATAATAAGTATTGGTGGGCAGGAGTGCAGGTGGGATTTGGCAAGGCCGGGGGTCAGCGAACTGCCTCCCTGCTAGACTAGCTGAGGGCTACAAGACAATCGAACCAATCAGATAATCCCATTTCTAATAGTGGAAACTTTTCTATTCCATCCGCTCCTTTTTTATTATTTATATGCAATATCTATATGTCAGCAATGGGGCATCTGGAGGCGGGTTATCTTCATTGAAGGAACTGATTTCCTTCTGAATAACAGCATGTATATGGATATCATAAACAATTTGATAACATTTTTTTCTAAAAATTATATAACTGTTTGAAAAATATTCATAAAGTAAATGTATGTTACGCCCTACGCCTTATTCGAATCCGTTTAATATTTGACTTGGGGACCAAAATTAGATTTAATTTATAAATCTGTACTTAACAATTGATATGAACAATGCAATTATTCATACTTTTATAATTTACTTTTTCATTTTAAGAAAAAATATTCATTTTTTTCTTTTTTATTAATCGTGTAAAAGTGTTTAAAAAAATGTTTTCAGAAAAATAAAGAAACTGTTTCAAATTATATAGTTTATTGATTATAATTGACTGGATCTTTTTTTACTACAGTAAGTTGAGATAATACCATTTGAACAATTATAGCAATACTTAAATCAATTAGTTTAAAATGATAAAAGTTACACTGGAATAATCAAGACTATTAATCACTGAGAAATTCCAAACTGCAAGACAGAAATGTTTATTTTCTTCGTTTAATATTTGCATTTGCACTACTTAAATAATTATTTTTTTCGTTGCCCTTTGCTGGCATAGGTTGGTCACTCTGGTGCATATGTGGGCAAAAACTAGCCCGCGAGGCAATTTGATAAACCCAATTAAAAATATATTACGCTACTTGCTCATACTCACTCCAAATGAGGAAGATTAAGATTTATAAGGGCATCATTCAGCAAGCCTTAAGCATCGTCATAAGGCTTCTGTTTATCGGTATAGCTTCATTTGAAGAACAATAATTTACTTTTGTTCAAAAAACGCATGCGCAAAAAAACACTACTTCTGAAAGCGGCCCGCGAACGTATGTGCACACTTAAGTTTGGCCCACATGTCAAAGGTTGCCCATACCCGCTCTAATGGTTGGTTGGTTGTTTTAGTATGTTTAAATTAATTGATTTTATGATTTAATAGTGTTAAGTTGGAAGCATTTTTCAATGAACAGAATTGGTAATAAGTAATAAATAAATAAGTAGCTATTAAAGATTCATATTGTGAACAAGAATATTCAGAATAAGAGGCGGAATGAGATACAATCTGATCTAGAAGAAAATTTAAGATAAATTAATTTAAAAATGAAGAAAACAATAAGATATTTTTTTAAGAAATCCTTCCCTGAAGGAGAGATGAGAAATGACCTTATTTAAGAACTTTTCTTCATTTCCCAATGCGCTGGATATATTTGCTGGTACACCCTGATCTAGTAGTCTTAGTGGCTGCGCTAATTCGGACGGTGTCAGGAAGGTTTGTCGCGTCCTGGAAGGCTAAGAGCTTCTTTCGCCGCTTTATCCGTCATTTCGTTTCCTCCAATTCTCGTATGGCCTGGAGCCCAGACGAAAGATTCTTCCAACATCGTGTAACAAATTAACAAATGCATTGACGTCTTTGATATATTTATACTCGTAGCTTTAATTTCGGTTGTATGTAGGTCTAAGTCCGAGGGTGTATGCCATTTTCTATGGATGTTGTTTGAAGAGATCAATTTCAATTTATTCACGGCATGGGACGTCCTTTCTGCTAACAGAAGTGTTGCATTGCTCTTTTATTGAAACCTTGTAGAAAATTCAGACTGAAATACGTATTTGTGGTGATGGCTCGAGATATTGGTGTACCACTTCGCGATATATTGCTCTAGGTTTTACAATATCTGCGAAAGATTTTGTAAAATATGTTGGATTTTTTCCCTGTAAATTCATTTGGCTTCATGCAAGGTGACATTTGAGTGAATTGAGTAGCCTTTATTTCTTTCTGTGCTATAAATATTGGACATTTACGATCTAACGCGTGACGATTATCTTTGCAGTTAATGCACTTTTGTGGTTTATTGCACGTATTGTTTCTACAGTCATCACAATTCCTGAATTTTTTCGTTTTATTATGGGATGAGCGAACCCTAAGCAACTATAGCATCTCATCGCATTCGGCGTATATGGTTGAACCCATATTCTATGGAAGCCTATTTGTATCGTTTCGGACAGTTTTGGCACTGGAAATGTTACACCGTAAATGAACATGAAAATGAATCACCGAGTTCATTTTTTTTTATTTCTTCGAGCGCCACGAACTGAAGATCCTAACTCATAATCAAGCCTTTACAATAATTAAGAGATTTATGAGAACTAACCTCAATTTGAAATTGACCCCCAAAGTCGTTACTATTTAATAGCTTATCCGTCTGTATGTCGCTGTCTCTACTAATAATGTACCGTATCTCAACTTTTTAATGTTTTTGACATCACCAATAAAATTAAGGATTAATTTATGGATAAAGAATGGTGAAACTTTTTAAAAGTCTTCTTCACCAATTCTCTTTACGATAAGGTTCGGGCTATTTTTAGGCTTAAATGATAAATTGTTCTAAAGATGGTTTTAAACGCATTCTGTTCCGAAATCAAGCCGTAGGTGCGGGTGGATCGCGCATGGTTTACCTCACCTAAGCATTTCTATTCTAACCATGGTGGGAACGTCGAGAGTTTATCCTTGAGTCCGCTACAAAATAAAAGTCAACCCTATCAAGACGGGTTGCGCCCTAACCCGCTCGGCTATCCCGTCTCGCATGATAAAAATATTTAACATTTCTTAAATTATATCGGCACTTGTTTATCATACACGAACACTCATTGTGGAACTTTTTGTGTGTCATTTAGTATCCTGCTGTCACTTTCAAACTACCTTAATTAATCTTTTAGACAAAAGAGCTATTGAATTTGCGAACAGTTAAGGATATAGAGAGTTCCTTCTATCTTATCTTCTCTGTTAAGATTTATTTTCACTCTCTCTCATTCTACTTTAATAAGTTTTACGCTAAAGCACTTCCGTTAATACATATTTATGTTTTAATTATTTATGAAAATTATTGTAGCGTGAAAAAAACTCTTTGATTTTGGTTTGGTACATTGAAAAGGATTCTTGACTTTTTGTTGGACCAGTTATCAAGTGTTTTTGATTGGTCGAGAATCTTCCACGCTTTTCGATAACCTTCCAGAGTTTGATTTCATTCTAAATATAATGAGCAATGGACTGGAGTCTTAGACTTGCTATAAAGACCGAATTATAGTTATTTTTGTGTTACTGTATCGTTATAAGCCGATACTTTTTGTAACATTATTGATTATTTTAGTTTTTATTGTCACACATTGAGAATTATTATTTTCGTAAAAAGTTTTCAATAATTCTCAATACCATCTTATCATCAAAAATTTGGGGTTTTATCCTGGCTCGACCACCCGTGACTATTGGTTCAAGTCTTAGTCCTTTTTGTAACAGCTTTTGTCAGAGCTGGTCTCTTGCGACCACCCGGCCCTCTCTTTCCAGCATCCCTTTTCAACCTTCTCTTCCAACGCAGTTGCCCTCGCTTCTTGTTGACCCAGCCTGTTGTTCAACCCAACCACTTAACCGGACGAATTGGTCAGATTTCATTCATTTCGCCGGACAGGATAGTCAACCTGTCATTCACATAACGAGACAAATTGGCCATATCTCATTTATCGCAGCCGATGATGGGCTACTCACTTTTTCATTTATTTCACTAGACAGGTTGTTCGGCTTATCATAAAGCTCATTTATTTCAGCAGACGAATTGGTCAGCTTGTGATTTATCTCAGCAGAAAGGCTGGTAAACTTGCCATTTATCTCAGCAGACTGACTGGCCAACTTGTCATTAATCCCATTTACTTCACCAGACAAATTGTTCGATTTGCCATTTATCTCTGCCGACAAATTATGTAAAGCAACCTTTAAAGAGCTATCCTCAAACTCTACTGTTTCAGGATCTACGCCATGATTCAATTAATACTCACGTAACCGCAAATTCAGCTTTTCTAATTCCCTCCTCAGTTCCGCCACAAAAAGTTCTCCAATTCGTTTGCCTGGCATATTTGTTTATCATTAAACCCCACACCTGACCCTGGTTGTGACACTATTGTGGGTTTAAATAATTTTAATTAAACGAAAATAATAATTCCCTCAAAGATAAAAACAGAAATAATTAACAAGTTTACAAAAATTCTTATCGTGTAATGACACTGTAACACAAACGTAACCATATCATTCTATCTTCGGAGTAAGACTAACTCTCCAGTCCGTCGCTCCTTATATTTTGGCAAGTCTAGAACTCTTTAAAATCATATGTTGTTTTTTTTTATTTCACATTGTTGTTGTTTTTTATATTTTTATTATTATCTAGTATGTATACTTAAAGGTATCTATTTTTTATTAACTGCTGGTAATTTCAATCGTAATTACAAGGTCGAAGTCCAACTTACTCTTTTTTGCTTCCAGTGAACTCCCTTGCAAATCTTAAAATTTGTTTCTTTGACTAGGAAATGAAATAAAAATAACTTAGGAAAATGACTCTTGTAAAAAAATTATCGAAATTTCCTAAATATTACAAAATATAATATTTCGAATATAGTTTATCCTTCAAATTAATCGGTCGTTAAATTACTGATATTTTTTATATATATTTTTTAAAACTCTGCAGCTGGAGAAAGATCACTAGAATATGTAGCGATGTACAGTCAATTCCAAAGGCAGCTCAAGGTCCGTTGCGAAGGTCCTTTTGTTCTTTGCAGCTCTCTCAGAGCCGTGCTCCTCAGCCCCAGGTACTGAATAACGTTGCAATAACGCAGATGGGTTGTCAGTGCAGGATGCGGCAACTAGCCTAGGACAGAGGAATAAACATGCCTCGTGGTTTCATCAACTTTTGAATCTTAAATGCTTGTTTCATTCTAGTGTCCTGATTAACCTAACGAAGTCCGATATTTATAGTTCACATCACAGTATTGTGTAGAAACGTTTTACATAGTATTGTGTAAAAAAAAATTTATTATTTGTGATTGTTTACAGTCAGTAACTGGTATAACATATTCATTTTGTGAAATATATTTACCAACTGCTTTCTTTTTTTTTTTTTTTTTTTTTTTTTTGATTGGTCTTTATTCCTGCTGTATTTATGGTGATCTTAGCATTTCTAAATGCCAGGCTTAAAAGTCTGTCATATAATATGCGCTCTGTGTACCTAGTCGATCTCTACTCTCTTCGGAAAACAATTTTCATTGTATTTTTACTTTCGCTTACCTACATTTTTTTTTTCCTCAACTTCCTCGCCTTATAGGCTATACGGGGTTTCCCGGGCAAGGGGAGACGATGGGGGATTACACCCGAGTATTATTAAATGTTCTCTTTCTCTGGGTTTTGAACTTGCTATCTTCAGGTTCCCAATCATACGCGTTTGCCCACTCAGCCATGCCGCCACCCTTTCACTTACCTACATATGAAATTTGTAGTAAGGGAAAGTATTGTGATCTTGAAAAATTTCTGAGTGAAATACAAGGTGGTTTTTGCTGGAATAATAATGGATAATCATTTTCGTCGATTTCTGGAAAAGCATTAGAAACTAAAATTCGAAAACTATATTCGTATTTTGTGGGTACCATAATTAACTCTTGTATCGATTTCCATTCACGATATAGGTACTTATTTACACTTAACATTAAGAACCAATTTTCTGTGAAATTCCTAAATTGCGTTTACAAAATTATCAAAACACGTCGGTATCCAATCCAAGTAGGTTGATTAGTCAAAGTCCTGTGCTGCGCGCATCGCACAAGATTTTTTCTGGTTTATTTCACTACCAATCCCCTCGAGCCCTTGCCTGATTGAAGATAATGACGGCCCTCTACCTGCTCAGCTTACAACGGCAGTATCTCTTCAGGATCCCTTCATCCAATAATTCTTGTTCTTCAGATAAGATATTTTCAGGAATAACTTTTGTACACACAATCTCACAAAACATAGATGAGTTTAAAATTATTTTCCTGGCGCTCCTATATACCAACATGAAATACCATTCGCTAAGCACAATCCTGATAGATTTGTATCTTAAATTTTGAACACATATTATTTACATTCGAACTTTAAAGGATGTTCTACAAGATTTTATCGGGTTAAGTAAAAATATTAATACATTACCATTTCTTTATTTTATAAAAAAGAATGTCAGTTTGTTTGATCATATGGCTTCCAATAAAAAAAAAGAAGTAAACAATTATTACTCATCATAATCATTATATTATAAGTATATGCCTTCGATCTGTCTTTCTTTTTTCATAGCTAAGTTAGAAGGCCAGATTGAAAATATTATTCTTCATAAATATTCTAGTGATCATCGGAAGGTTTACCAGGACCAGGAATAATAAAAATCAATATTGTTGTAGCGGTTGCTATCGTAAGATAGTAACCATCGATATTTCGATAACCATATCGAATTAAAAAATTTAATGTAACCTTACACTTAGACTCTTATCAAGTGCCTCATACGCATTAGAGCTTTCCTTATAGCGGTACTCTGCTGCAGATAACAAGAACGGGAACAACACCGTCAATTTCTGATCGTAAGCGGGGCTCAGTTTTCTGAAACCACGAAGACGTCAGAGTTTTGGGTGAGAAATTAAGCTACTTGTAAATACTGAAACTAACCTACAATTTATATATTTTGATTTATTATTTCTAAAATAAAGTATTATACAGTAATCCTTATTTTTTTATGTTAAGATACCAAATAATACCACATATCTTAACAAGTGGTGACCCCGACGTGATCCTACTGTATAATACTTTTTAAAAAATCTGTATAATGTCGCTAGGAAATAATTCAGATAATACGAAGGCTGAAATACAACCACCTCAAATAGACTTGTACCATGGCCCAAGTTCTCGAATTCCACGTTTTTGGAAAACCAACCCAGCACTCTGGTTCGCTACATGTGAGGCTGTTTTTGCCACTTCAAAAATAACCTCTAGCTCGATTAAGTTTCAACTTCTCCTACCCAACATTGATTTAGATGTCCTCGTGCAGGTTCAAGATATCGTGACCGATTCCTCTCAACAAACTTACGAGAATCTCAAGTCGCGATTGTTGCAAATATACGGAGAGTCCGAGACGCTTAGAATAAAGAAACTGCTAGAGGATATGCCATTAGGAGACCAGATGCCCTCACAACTCCTTCGGAAAATGAAGCAGCTCGCCGGTACCAGCGTAAATAATGACTTCATTCGAACACTTTGGTTGAAGAATCTCCCTAGCAGGTACCGACCTATTCTTGCTGCAACTGGACATGACGATGTCAACAAACTTGCAGAGATAGCGGATAAGGTACACGAAGTTTCTCCGCCGACTGAGACTTTTGCCATAACCGAACCTCAGATATCACCCAATACCCCCACAACAACTTCGTGGAACTTTGAAGAATTTCGACAACTGCGTAAAGATGTGGATGAAATCCTTCGCGTGTTAAACTCTAAAAGTCGCGTTAGAAGCCAAAATAGACGATCGCCTGACAACCGTACAAGATCCAAATCACGAGATAAGGGTATCTGTTTCTACCACAGAAAATTTCAGGAAAAGGCACGGAAATGTACTAAACCTTGCACTTGGGAAGCAAGCAACACACAGAATGCCGATTTAAACGCCAACAAGTGAAAGTTGAGGCGGAAACTTTCACTATCCAACCGCACCACCGCCTATTCATCAAGGACAGAATTACAGGCCGACCATTTCTGATTGACACAGGAGCATCAATTTCTCTGCTTCCAGCCCCCAAAGGACGTCGCAGAATTCCATCTGATTTTTACCTGATTGCTGCTAACGGTTCCAAAATAGCAACTTATGGTGAAGCTAATCTTGAATTGGACGTAGGTCTTAAAAAGCCTCTACGATGGGCTTTCATTCTTGCTGATGTGAGTAAGGCGATTCTCGGTGCAGATTTTCTCTACTGGCACCAATTGACAGTAGATGGGTCATTCTCCCAACTCATACGGATTCATGTCCCTGGTTGATTTTGGCGTCAGCATTCCATTGCGTGCGCTATTCTGAATAAAATTGAGTACTAGGTACTCTTACCTCACTTTTCATTCATTTGCAGGTTCAATGCGAACTTTTTTTTATACTTAAATTCAAATTCAAAAGGTCAAAACCTAATTCCCTCATGTGTCCCTTGACTCGAGTTGATGATTTTGTCAGACGATAAAATAGTTAATTTTGATGATATGACTTTCTTTCTTTTTCTATCAGCCCTGTTACGTTCTGAACTGTTGATTGATAGAATAGACAATAAGCCGCATGTCAAGGTAAAAAATATATGGCCCCTAACCCGAGTGTCCATTAGGTCTGATCAAATTCCCTCACTTATTTTAAAAAAGGGCGCCAACGCTCTTCAGAGCATGTTAGAAACATTTCATAGGGTTGGCAACATTGTCTTAAGTTGCCGCCATTTGTCGGGAAACCTACCCCACAGAAGCCCTGTTGTGAATAGTTTGTGTTGACATTTAATAAGATATACTTGGCTCTCGTCATTCAAACGCCTAATTCCCTCATCTCCTGATATTTCAACAAAGGTAAGAAAGATTTCGTATGTCTAATCCAATATTGTGTAAGACTTGAAAGGGACTTTAGAATTCTCATAAAATATTGTTGTTGTTCATTGCATGAAATGTGTTACTTTTTGTTAACTTCTAGAACCTAATTCCCTCATACCAAATTCCCTCATTTCACAAATAGTGAGGGAATTAGTAAGTACGTGGTTTAGGCAAAGTTTTGAAAATTTTAGATTATTTGTTTTCATCAATTAGTTTTGTTCATCTATTTTTTTTGTTAATCATGCAACCTTAAGTAATACTAATATAGTAATAATACCAATATATATTAGTGTGAGATAACAGTTCGATTAAAGACTTACTAAGAATGAAAAAAAAAAATCTAATTGGTTATTTTAAATACGTTCATCCCTAACCTTAAATGTTGGAACTATTCAGCCCCTGGCCATGGCAAGGGTGCAGTCGATGGAATAGGAGGGGCTATGAAGCGCTTATTAGACGAAACTGTTGCATGTGGGCAGGACATAGGTGACTTTGATCGTTTGTCCGAACACTTCAGGAAAAATCAAGAAAAGTTTTGTTGTATGTAATCACTCCAGATGATATCAGTGGAATAGCCAACATTATCCCAAAATCGATCCCCCCTTTAAAGGCACAATGAGGGTCTATCAAGTGGTTTACCTCCCAAAAGAGACTCAAGATTCAAAGATTATCTTAAAAATGAACAGACTCAGTTGTTTTGATTGTCTCACATCATGTAACAAGTTCACAATTGGACACTTGGAATTAGACTCTGGTCTGGTAGACTTGATCCAGCCGGCAACCTCAAGGCTCAGGGAGAACCGTCCGAGTTTTATCCAAACCAGGTTCTAGAAACAGTGATGGTCGGAACAGATGATCACCCAAAGTCTCATTCCAGTACTAATGACACTCCCAACCCTGAAGACCCTCAGCCTTCAACTTCGGTGACTGCTGATGCACCTACAGCTTTTCCTCATGCTCTCCCTAAAGCGGGTAGTTATGTCGTAGCACGATTTGATGAGTATCCAGCGAAGAAGAAAGAACCAAACGAATTTTGTTATGTGTGCTACATTTCGAGCGTTTGTGCTGATGGTATAACTGCTATTGGACTTAATTCATTCAGGAGCTCGAAACGTAAGTTTATATTAAATCTAAATGACCAATTTTCACTTGAGCCAAAAGACATATTAATGACATTGCCCGCTCCAATAATAAAAATTCAGAACAGAAAACTACTCCGTGTCTTTCCATTCGATATAGAAGCGCAAGAAATAAAGAAATGAAATTTATCAAAGGAACAATTTTACATAAATTTTATGCAGTATCTGTTCTAGTGTTCGTCTTCGTTTATTGAGTTTATAGGAAGAGAATATTGTGTCACACCTAATGTCCAATGTGATTTGTTTGTAAATACTTAATTTGATAGTCAAAAATAGGAGATTAAAATTTATACAAGTTGAATTTTGATCATTATCTAATTCCCTCACTCGTTACCTGATTCCCTCACTTCCATGATTTCAATCATCATCGTGTATCTCTTGAATGACGAACTTCTATGAAACGATTCTTTGCGAGAATCATCAGGAGACTATGTTGAAGAGATTCACGGAAAAAAAAAATTTAAAAATGTACCTTTTTTTTCATAGAAATATAAACTCCAAATTCGTATCAAATGGGAGAATTACCCAGATCTTAGAAACAGGAGACTCATCGATCAGAACACAGGACGCAGCACTACTGGGAGTATCTCATGCGAAGAAATTCCAGTTTATTCAATATTACCTGCGGATAACCGATTTCTCCAGCTCCTCAACGAGTTTCCCACACTTACAAAAGTAACACCTATCCGCGGACCTTCCAGTGGAGTTGTAGAACATCATATAGAAACCAAGGGCCTACCGGTATCTTCTAAATGCCGTCGCCTACCCCCTGGAATTTATCAGGAGGTCAAGAAGGAGATAGAAAGCCTCATCAAAGACGGGATCTGTCGACCTTCCAAAAGCCCCTGGTCTAGCCCGCTCCACGTTGTAAAGAAAAAAGATGGCGGCTTACGGCTTTGCGGTGATTACAGAGCGCTGAACGCACAAACAATCCCGGATCGTTATGGAATTCCCAATCTCCGAGATTTCACAATGGAGCTTAGTGGAAAGAAGATCTTCTCCAAGATCGACCTTCGCAAAGCTTACTACCATATTCCAATAGCGGAGAAAGACAGGGAGAAAACTGCGATCATCACTCCTTTCGGATTGATCGAATACAACCGAATGAGTTTTGGACTCAAAAATGCAGGTCAGAGCTTCCAGCGATTCGTCGACGACCGTTTCCGAGATCTTCCCTTCGTCTTCAAGTTCCTGGATGACTTTCTCATCGCTTCGGAAAATGAGGAACAACACAGTGCTCATCTTCGAGAGGTCTTCAGACGACTCGACAGGGATGGATTCGCTATCAACCCGGCCAAATGCATCTTTGGTGTCCCTGAACTCGACTTCCTCGGTCACCACCTCACAACCACAGGAATCACACCACTCAGGGATAAGGTAAAAGCTATTCTTGAGTTTCCAGCACCCAAGGATGTAAAGCAACTCAGAAGATTTATGGGGATGGTAAATTTTTACCGACCAAATCTTCCAAACGCTGCGACTATCCAACAGCCTCTCAACAATTTGCTTCACAACAAGAAGAAAAACGATAAAAGCCCCATCAATTGGACTAATGAAGCTATGGAAGCCTTCGAAAAGACTAAGCAAAGCCTTGCAGAAGCTGCCGAGCTTATTCACCCGGACCCAAAAGCCGAACTCTCTCTCTGCTGTGATGCTTCGAACACGGGATTAGGAGCAGTCCTCCAACAAAAGAAGGATGGCAATTGGTTCCCCCTTAGTTTCTTCTCTCAAACACTCAACAATGCACAGAAGAACTACTCAGTCTATGATAGAGAGCTTCTGGCAATCTACAAGGCCGTCAGGCATTTCCAGCCGTTACTAGAGGGCAGAAGCTTTACAATTATTACAGACCACCGCCCACTTGTCCATGCTTTCGCCCAGAAACCCGAGACTGCTACTCCTATCCGCATCCGTTGGCTCTCTTACATTAGTCAGTTCTCGACAGAAATCGTCTACAAGCCTGGGAAGGATAATACTGTTGCAGACTCTTTGTCGAGGATAGAGGAAATACATACCCCAGACGATTTTGTTGCACTCTCTCTCGCCCAGGAGAAAGACCCTCATGTTGAACAACTCAAGAAGCAAGAGAATCTCATGTTAAAACTTGTAGAAATTCCAGGCTCCAACAAGTCACTACTGTGTGAAATGTCCACAAAAAAGGCAAGGCCATATCTTCCACTTGAATTCAGGCGCGGAGCATTCTTGAAGATCCACAACCTCAGCCACCCAAGTATACGCACTACACGAAAACTGGTCGCACAGCGGTTTTTCTGGCCAAATCTAAACAAAGAAGTTACGGAATGGACACGGTGTTGTATACCTTGCCAGAGATCGAAGATCCATCGCCATACGGTTACACCACCAGGAACGTTCCAGCCAGTTGCCCGGTTCCAACATGTGCACTTAGATTTAATTGGACCTCTTCCACCATCAGATGGTAACAGGTACTGCTTAACCATGATAGATCGTCATACTCGATGGGTAGAAGCAATTCCCCTACAAGACATCACTGCAGAAACGGTCTCGTTAGCATTCTACAGGGACTGGGTTTGTAGATTCGGAGTGCCTTCAAGGATAACCACCGATCAAGGACGCCAGTATGAATCACAACTATTTTACCAGCTCATCTCACATCTAGGCATTCAGCGTAACCGTACAACGGCCTATCATCCACAATCAAACGGTTGCATCGAACGTTGGCACAGAACACTTAAAGCTGCCATAACAGCACACACGAACTCTGCCAACTGGACTAAAGTTTTGCCTACTGTTCTTCTTGGTCTAAGGTCAGGTTTACGTGATGATACTTCCTCAAGCATCGCTGAAGCTCTCTACGGACACCCTCTACGACTACCTGGCGAATTCCTTGAGAGTCATCACAATCCACCTGATCCACACACAGCTCTCCAAGAACTGAAGGAACAACTGTCTCACCTACGTCCTGCTGAAGCTCGAAGTTCTAACAGAAAGACATTTGTGCATAAAAACCTACAGAAATGCACGCACGTTTTCGTTAGGGATGACTACGTTAAACGGCCTTTGACACCACCCTACTCCGGGCCATACAAAGTCTTAGAACGACAGGAGAAATTTTACCTCGTCCAGCTACCGGGACGTGAGTCTAATATCTCACTAGATCGCCTGAAGCCAGCCTACCTACTCTCTGACGACCTTCCTCCCGACCAGACTCCTCCAGCCAATCAACAATCAAGTCAGGAATCCACTACTCGACTTGCTTCACAGGAACCTGAACCGAGCGGGCATGAACCCGAAGCCTACAAAACTCGGTCTGGACGCTTAGTGAAGCGGAAAGTCCACTTCAGCGACTCCGTCGTCTAGGAGGGGAATCCTGTAGCGGTTGCTATCGTAAGATAGTAACCATCGATATTTCGATAACCATATCGAATTAAAAAATTTAATGTAACCTTACACTTAGACTCTTATCAAGTGCCTCATACGCATTAGAGCTTTCCTTATAGCGGTACTCTGCTGCAGATAAGAAGAACGGGAACAACACCGTCAATTTCTGATCGTAAGCGGGGCTCAGTTTTCTGAAACCACGAAGACGTCAGAGTTTTGGGTGAGAAATTAAGCTACTTGTAAATACTGAAACTAACCTACAATTTATATATTTTGATTTATTATTTCTAAAATAAAGTATTATACAGTAATCCTTATTTTTTTATGTTAAGATACCAAATAATACCACATATCTTAACATTGTTATTCTAAATTTAGTTGGAAGATATTTATATATTAATTGATGAAAATAGCAAAAAGTATCTTCCTTATTTCACCATAAATATTTATTTACAGCACATGTTGACGTTTCGGGGCTGTTTCCCCATTCTCAAATCCTGTACATTTTTATATCTATTAACATTTAATAATCAGAAGACTAGTTTAACAATTTAGATAAAATAAATTAATTATAACTTACATAAATAATTTTTCAATCGTATGATTGAAGGTCTTTTAATAAATATTATAACAAATATATTAATGTCATATGCTTAAAACACACCGTTATACATTTTAAATATGTCAGCTCATACTTGTCCATTTCTAATTGACTTTAGTCCATTCATAGACTTCCAGCAGCCTTTAGTCAAAATGTACAACGGTATGTTTTAAGCATATGACATTAATATATTTGTTATAATATTTATTAAAAGATCTTCAATCATACGATTGAAAAATTATTTATGTAAGTTATAATTAATTTATTTTATCTAAATTGTTAAACTAGTGTTCTGATTATTAAATGTTAATAGATATAAAAATGTAGAGGTTTTGAGAATGGGGAAACAGCCCCGAAACGTCAACATGTGCTGTAAATAAATATTTATGGTGAAATAAGGAAGATACTTTTTGCTATTTTTATCAATAAAAATCAACTATCCTTAAACTAAAAAAATGTTATATTTATATTAAAATAATGAAAGTTTAAGATATTAGAAACCCATTGTAAAATGAAACACGAGTAACTTGAAAAGAATAATTAAATCTTAATATATTAATCATAATATAAACTAATCGAATAATTTAATGCATCATGTGGTGAGGATGCATTAAAATGAAGAAGATATTAAACAACGATCAACTTGTAGGAACGGCGGCAAGGAAACATATTTTTTATCGCAATGTTTTCCTTCTATGGTGTAGCATGCGTCAATACCGCATGCTACATGCTGCCTAAAAGTTGCCTAAGTGGAATTCCACCTTTACGCGTTGAAAGTACTCTTCTCAATTTCATGAAATTCCTCTATGCAGTGTAAGTACACGTTCTATCGATACTACAAAGAACGGTTAAAAAACGCGACTTTTGATGGCATTATGATTTTTCCCCTTTAAAAAATAAGTAAATAATAATAAATCGAAAATTACTAAAGACATTAAAGTTTTGCAATAATTATAATACTCTAACGTTAACGAAGCACATATTTAGCTCGAAAAAGATTATTTCATAAATTACATGAGACAATTTGTAATAAATACTATGTCGTTCAGATTTCTTTGACAACCATGAAACTGCTGAAATAGTTCCTTAATTTGATATTTTGTTTCTTGCTTTATGCTAATTTTTCGCTTAACCCATTTTCTGCAATTAGTTCACAGAATATTTTATCCTTGAGGACTCTGCCATTACCAAACAACCCAGAGCTGAGTAATTACAAGCTGCTGATACATACCGCAGCGAAATATTATTAGTCATTATTCTGTGAAAAGAAACGATAATCAAAAACTTACTGAAGAATATTTATTATAATCATATTTACATTATTTATTAGAGAACTTGTTCAACAGTGTGTGATCAACTAATTAGTGTATCTATGCATTTTTATTGAAAAATAGTTGTACGATTAATGCTATTTAGTAGGGTACAAATATTAGCTTAGAATAAAAAAAATGATTAAAAAAATAATTGTTTTTTAATGTGCCAGGTTACATAATTAGATATATTCATTTATTTTATAAAAGTGCAGTTTGAGTTATAGAACCTAAGCTGTTGAAAAAAAATATTGATTGGTTAAGATAGGACTAAAAAAAAAAAAATTCAATGGAAGGCTTATCAACTTGTTTATTTATTCTTTATTATTTTTGAAAAGTTCCATCAAATCTTCAGAGCCGCTTGGTCCCTACATTTTATTTAAAGAAGGGTTTTTCGGCTATTGAACATGGGCTGTTGCGTGCACGATGGGTCTATAAGCGTGGCGTGTTTGGTTGATTTACAAAAATATAACAGGAGACAGTATCGGCAACGGTCCATCCTTTCACGTGTTTATATTTAACGTAAAAATCTGCTGGAAAACTAATGTTATTAAGTAGACGCCATTACAGTTTCTGTAAATTAATAAAAGCTGAATATAAATATACAACAAATCGGGAGGTATCATTACTAATATTAGGTATTAAAGTAGTAGAGGTTTTTTAATTATTTTATCAAAAATTACTCACTTACTTACTTAATACGGCTGCCATCCAGTTTCCTGTGACCAGAAGATTTCTGGCATCGGACGCCACCAGTCATAGTAATCGAAAATTACTATGTAAAAATTAATTGTATATTGAACTCCAGTAGTTTAATGTGGTTTTTAAAATGATCATAGTTTGACACTACTGGTTGTTGTTTAAGGAATCAGGAATATTAATTCTTTAGAATTTATCATTTGCTGAAATAAAATTTGCCGAAGTGAACTCTCAAAATATCTTGTAAGTATTTAGGTAATATTAGTTGAGATAAAATGAGTTTCCACTTTAGTAACTGGAATTAGGATTTTTGACAAGATTACTCTATAATAACCAAACTAACGTGTCTTCTTTGTATATGACCTTTTCATAGAATTTCGCTTAGACATTTTCATGTGAATAATTTAAGAAATAAATAATGTTTCTTGGAGTGATATTAAACTTCATCACAAAAGATGACATTGGCGATGCTGCGAATAAAGTTCGATTGTGATATTATAAGGGTAATATGGCATTTTTGTTGGCTTTAGCTGTATGTTAGATTTCTATTCCATTTATATAAACACTTAAATTATACCATAAACTCAGTTTCTTTAAACTTAGTTCAAGAACAGACAAAGGTGGCATTGACAAGAGCTGCTGAGCACTGCTCCAGATTCTACATGATCAGCAATAATGCTCAGCTCCGCGCAGTTCATATTTAATGTTATAGTTCATATTTAACATTCATATTTAATGGAAATTATTTGTTTCCATAGTAACTAAATGATATATAAATATAAAAATATATGTCTAGGTTTAGAAACGGTGAAGATTTTGTTGATATTGAAGTAAAAGAGAAAATGTTTGAAGCCGTGGAAAAATACAGATATTACTGTAGGACCTACAATTACCGAAAATTGAAATTAAAGAGGAAATTAGGCTAGGCTAAAGGCGGGAAGTTCTTGTTATTTTTCGGTTGCAAAATTACTTAACTCACGCCTTCTGTCCCGAAATTTAAAAATTATTGTTTGCAAAACTATAACTTTTCTGACGGATGTGAAACATGGCCGTTTACAGTTAGGGATGAGAAACGCCTTATGGTCTATGAAAATGAAGTACTGCCTAGAAATTTGGGCCGAAGAAGGATGAGTCAACAGGAGAATTAAGACCGCTAAACTATGCAGAATGGCGCGAACTTTACCCGGTTAATGTAATCAAAAATATTGCAGAGCGTCGGTTAAAGTGGGCATCCAAAATTGTGAGTCTTAGTTGTGAACGAATACCTAAAAGATTGATAAACACTTTACCGACTGTAAAGCGTCCGAGCGGTAGGCTTAGGCGACGGTAGGAGGATTCGGTGATATGTGATTTTGTAATATGGGATTGGACGGGGGGGGGGGGGGGCGGATGGAGATGTGTAGGGAGCGATTGGTGGTGTTCGGGTTCGTTAAGCCTAATTCTATTCTAAATCCCAACTAAATAAAGTTAACCACTAAATACAGATTATAAAATCGGACGCGATGGGGTATTTATTATGCTTGCATTCCCGTATTATCACAAATAAAAACTTGTATTGAATTATAAAAAAAAATCGTTTACTTTAAAGAGTATTTTTGAATTATTCAAATCAGTTTGTGCTGTGAAAAAATATGGTATAAGATAATATTTGATTAATGATTATTTAGTTTTCAAACTTTGCTCGTTCGCAGTAATCGTTCTCGGTTTTAGGAAAGGCATGAGAGACAAACAATTTAAAATTAGGTTTTAATTTTAAATAAATTATGGCGTAGATACGCCTTCTATGGATTCACCTTCACGATATATTTACAATAAGCAACTCACAGAAATAAACAAGCAAGCAGTAAAAAAAAACCTCAATTGTTGATGAAATTAGGATTTTTAGGCCCATAAAAAAAAGAAATAAACAATAATGAATCGAAAAGCCACGTGATAAGTTTACCAATACAAATTATAACAATCTATAACTTATGGAAACCAACAAAAATAAGTAGGTAAATAAATTTGGACTTGAGTGTGAAGTTACCGAATGGCATTTACATAATTATCAAAACACGTCGATTTCTAATCTAAGTAGCTTGGCATGTGAAAGTTGTGTGTTGCGTGCATCGCACCAGATTTTGATTTTTTTATCTCAAAAACCTTTTGGATCCATCTGTCTATTTTCAAGTTATCTAAAAACCAATCATAGATGAAACACTTTTAATTTTTGTTACATACTAGCATCTAACGATTAACAGGATGTATAATAAATTTGTTCAGACTTCTACACTTGATATTGTTGTAAAACTTTAATAATTATAATTTTTAATTTATATGGTAAACCGTACAGTTATTGTCACCCGTAGACTAAATTTCAGTGGTGACATTAAAAAAAATACTTCTTATGAAGGGATCTAATTGAAACTTCCTATAACTCCTCTTTATCTATCCTTATAAAGACCCAAGAGGTTGTTTTGGGTCAAAAGTTCAAAAGTTTTACAATATGGCAATATTTATTGTTAAAAGTGCCAAATCTGGTTTGATTGTGAAATCTTCCCTATAGTTAGTTTGTTAAAGTCTTACTTCATAGATGACTTAGAGGACCCTTCAAACATTAGACTCATGCATATCTTGTAATAAAATTAGGACTTGTTTACCTATTTCTTTAAGTTAAAATTGGGGTGCCAATAACTGTATCGTTTACTCTACCCTAGCTATATTAAATAATATTTTCCGTTTCGAGTACATACTGCAGTTACTACCCGGTGATTTCTGTTATCGCCAAGTTTAATCTTCAAGTTTAAAACGCGTCATCTCCTTAATGATTTTCTGAAAAGAGTCCACATTCTCTTGTCTCCACATGCTTTTTTTTTTTTTGCCAACTCACGCAACTGTTCTTTTTTTTTTCTCTCTTTAAATTGTTTTAAATAGTAGTTAACACACATGGTAAGTATCCGTTGTAAGATTATTTCAGTTTAACTGAAAACTTTCCTACTCTTTCATAGTTTTATACGAAACGAATTTCTGGAAACCAGTTGTTTTTTATTAGAAGTAATAGACTGGATCCAATCCATAATGTGCAATTGCTTTAGGATAATTTTAATATAACTAGCCTCATAAATTTTCACCTAATTATTATTGTTAATTAAAACTATAAAGGCGTATGGCTTACGTAAATGATAAACTAATATTCTTGAGGCATTGCAGTGAATATAATACGCATTTATTTAGAGTTTGTTGATATTGTTACCATCCAAAAGTTACTGCGACTGTAAGCAATAATAGTAGCAATCGGAGAGCAATGAAAGGACCTAAATCAATGCACATTCCGAAAGCCTTGCGAAAACTAGTAATGAGTATTTTGCAAGGTAATTGTCATGCCAATCGTCTGGAGCCTATACACTGTACAACCACATGATTATTGCTATAGTCTGGAGATTTTCACTGGGCTGTAAACTAAGCTATTGATATTATCCTTATATATATAAAAATCTCGTGTCCGTATGTTTGTCTCTCTATTTCTCAGAAACTACTCAACCGATTTTAATGAAATTTGGCTCAATTTATATAGTTTTGGCCAACTTACCGGACCGGATAGTTTTTAAATTGATTAGTGATCAAAATAATTCTTATATAGCGAATTACTGCAAATACAGTAGGTCGTGTTATGATTTATTAACATGGCGTCATATGTCGATTTCATAATGTTTTTGTTTATAAGCAGGCTATTGTAATACAGGTTATCATTATTATAATTTTGTATTGCGTTATGTGAGTGCAGTTATTTTTCCACAGACAAATAGTAATACAAATTTGTATTTATTGTTAATTTTCATTAAAGAATAAATAAATCAAGAAAAGGTTACAATAAATACTCAAATGTGTAGGTACTTTTTCTTCCTTTTCCTTTTTTATTTGTATTTAAATAAAATTACTAGCTAAGCGCTGAAACGCTTTGCTGGGCCCACCCTGATATCAACTTTTAGTATAGTAAATGCATTTTAATAATTTAAATTAGGCTATTATTTGAAATAATACTCTATAAATGTTGTAACAGCACCTACTGTCATAGGTGTAACCTAATAGAAGCCTTCCTTTGGGGAGTCAGTGTTGCCAAAAATTAGTGAAAATTAGTCAATTGGCTACACTGCGGGTAACCAGTCGTAAAAACTCCCTCACAAAAAGGGTGTGTTTTGATTAGGTGTTGTGGGATACTTTGTGATTTGCTAAAGAACTGCATAATTAAGACTTTAATATTATATTTTCAGTTAATTTATTTAACAGAAGTTTCTTTATTTTCATTATTCGTTTTGTTATTATTATTTAAATACAGTGTTTTTTTATTTTACCAAACCTTTTTATCATTTTTATCCCGAGATCTAAAATGTAAAATTTAAAAAATGTCAGTGAAGATTTGTAATTCCTCCTTTATCAACAATAATTTAAAGTTGAGAAAATTTAATCCCAATCTAATAGAGGCTGTTACTTCCTAAGTTGTGATTATCTTTAAATGTAAAATTTAAGAAATGTTAGCGAAGATTTTAATCCTTTCTTTAATTTAAAGTAGGCTATTATTGGAAATGATATTTACTTATCTTTAAATGATTGTTGATTAAGAAAGAATTACAAATCGCGGCATTTTTTAAATTTTACATTTAATGATTATTACACCTCTACTGAACAGGAATAATTGTTATTTGGGTAACCTCAAGTTTCAGATTTATCCGCCATAAATATGAGAGTACTACTGCAAAATAATCCATCGGCAAATATATTTTTTAAACAATTGCTCTATATTGGAAACGGTGAAATAGAGCTAGCTGTATCGAAATTCGGGGAGCGGGGTAGCCCACTGGTAAGGCAGTGGACTGCTGTGCTTAAGGTCCCGAGTTCGAATCTGACATGGCTTATGATATCTTTATTATTCGCCACAGTTCGCCTCGTGGGCCGAGAGACCCTCCTGGGGCAAACCCAGCCTCTATAAAGTGGGTACCCTTAATTGAAAAATTAAGGGGAAAGAACCTGGCGGTTGAGCGTGATCACGGTCAAATAACCTCCTTGCACGACCGCTGACCAAGAAACAGTACTCTTCCTTACATAGTACTGCACCCAAGACCCTTTATGGGTTGTAGTGGTACAGGTTTTTTTTTTTTTTTTTTTTGTTTCGAAATTCAAAATTTATCAAATTACCAGAAAATTTCTGAACTGTTGTAGAGACGAAAAATGAACTGTCTACGAAACATAAAGTGTCTTTCCTGATATTTTGAACAATTATTTGGACTATAAGTGGCTGGGTAGTCGTGCTATTTTGGCAGCAAAGAATGTTGATTTCGATGAAATAAACTTCCAAAATCAATTGACAATATTCTAGATGTAAACGAAACCGTAAATTTCCCATCTGAATTTTTTAATTCCCTGGATATACACCCAAACAATCTCCAGTTGAATATTGGCTCACCGATCATTCTTCTTCGTAACTTAAATCCACCTCAATTGTGTACACGTTTGGTCATTAAAAGGATCACAGGAAATGTTATTGAAGGAAAAATGTTACCTGGAAGGTTTACAGGAGATATCGCCCTGTTGCCACCTATTCCCTTGGGACCGACAGAATTTTCAATAAAATTTAAAAGGCTTCAATATCCTATTCGTTTGGCTTTTGCAATGACCATAAACAAATCCCAAGGGCAAACAATGTCCACTTGGACTTTGAAAATCCGTGTTTTTCCCTTGGGCAACGGCATAACTCACGTGGGAAATGGGTATCGCCTGCTCACGTGTGTGGAAACCATCAAATCTTTGGTTTGTGTTAAAAAAAAAAAAAACAGTTTAACCCAAAACATTTTGAACAAATTAGTACTTGAATAAATAAAAATTCTTAATTGTATTATGTAAAAACCTCTTTAAAAAGAGATTTATTATCACTCAAATATATTGCTAAATTAAAAGCTTCAACACACCACCCTCCTACCGAACACTTATTAGCCGAAGGGTTGGGAAATCGAGGTCTCAAAGAAATTGAGAAAAACGCCTATCAAAAGGACATATATGACGCGTTAACCAAGATTGGCATGACCCTGAGCAAAATTAAACCCGTTGTTAAACTAACAATACCAAGTTGAAGTAGTGTTTGGCCAATAATCAATAGATCAATGGCTGAGGTTATCAAAACTTACTTCAGTCATCCTTTTTAAAATTAGTGGAAAAATATAGCCATTTCGAGTTAGTTTATACCGATCCATAAAAAAGGGCGATAGTGTTGGCAGCTCTGTGAGTCGTAAACACAACAAGCTCCTTTTTAATCAAACTACATTGAAGTATGAGATGTAAAAAATAAAAACTTTAACTTTCCTATATTCTTTACCAAATACTTTTAAATGGTGTAATGCTCTATTCTCAATCACGTTGGATTTTGATTAGCTGAAAGGTTTTCATCTTTATCAATGAATATTGGTATTACTGTATTTGTTTAAAAATATTAGGATATAACTACTGAGCCACAGCAACGCGTGGCCGGGTCTGCTAGTTTTACATATAAAATGTTGAAACAATGCAAAGTTATATGTAAAAATAATATTGGGTTTGTTTGGCAGAAATTTGTCAAACTCATAAACTCAGATAAATAAAAAATGACAGTAGCGATGAGCTATACTTTCTAACATATTTGCGTTGCAGTGTAATGTTAATTCATAGCCGTTAATAGTTTATCATATTAATTATATTCGTCCAGCTACTCGACCATTGAACCATTCGTTCAGAATATAACGGAAGGTGAAAGTTATCATCATGCAGAAGTTGTGACTTCGCCCATAACCACAGCTTTATACTGCAATATACTGCTATATTACTCTGACGCAGCTAACTTTTTACTGCAAGGCATCATTAACGAGGAAATAAGAAATAACCATTATCATTACAGTGAGACAATATTTCCTTTACCATTGGCAGTGCTATTTTTGGCAAAAGCACTTCCACTGAAATAGTAGGTACATTTTTAATCAATTGAAAAGTTTCAAATGAAACAGAAATTGAATTCGTACTTGAAGAATACATGAAAACATGTTTACCATTAAATATTTTAAATAATCGTTTTCAGTACTAAAAAATGCTTTTTAGGAGTCCATGTTTACGATACGACCATTAGGTACTGCCGCGAAAAACTGCAAGAAATTTTTAATTCTGATGGAATATTTATTACTTCCCTATGACCATGATCTAAAACCATAGATCCTATGATTTTCTTATGGCCTTATTGGTTGTTATTCTCATATTGTGGGTCATACCGTGAGGTAATTAATTAACATCGAATATCGCTTTTTTTTAATATTTTATTTTGTAGAGAAAAGATTGGCCATGGCCGGAGTTAGAACCCCGATTTTATGAATTTCTAGTACGGTGCGCGAAACAGAGTTGGGCATATTTATATTTATAAATACGAATAAGAATTTATTTTTATCTTAATTATATTAATGTGAATATGAATATAAATTTATTTATATCACAATATTTGTGAATAAGATATTTGTATTCTTACGAATTTATTCATATATACAAATTTTTCTGTAAATAAAAATAAATTCACAGGGAAAATTGTGAATATTCACAAAAAATGTGAATATTTATATCTAAGTCTGTGAATTCGGCCGTATTTACAAATAGAGATGTGAATATGGAAAAATTCACAAATTGAGATGTGAATTTCTACTAAATTCATAATTTCTCAATAAATTTATAAAATTCTTTTCGGATTTGTCCTTATTGGTACACATTATTTAGTTAACCCTTTTTATGGAAATCACCTCAGATATTACCTGATATCGATTACTAGGTTTTTTGGGATGCTGATTATGAAAAAAATATCGAATTTTAGATTCCGTTGTCAGGAATCGATTTATTACAACTTACGCGATATATTCGATCTTGGTATCGGCTATAAGGTTATTTGAGGTGCAGATTATGAAAATGATATCGATTTTGAGATTCCGCCGTCAGGTATCGATTTATTACAACCTACGTGATTTAATCGATCTTGGTGTCGGCTTTAAGGTTATCTGAGGTGCTTATTATAAAAATGATATCGATTTTGAGATTCCGCCGTCAGATATCGATTTATTACAACTTACGCGATATAATCGATCTTGGTGTCGCTTCTAGGGTTACCCGAGGTGCTGATTAGGAAAATGTTATCGATTTTGAGGTTCCGCCGTCAGGTATCGATTTATTACAACTTGCGTGATATAATCGATCTTGGTGTCGGCTATAGGGTTATCTGAGGTGCTGATTATGAAAATGATATCGATTTTGAGATTCCGCCGTCAGGTATCGATTTATTACAACTTGCGTGATATAATCGATCTCGGTGTCGGCTATAGGGTTATCTGAGATGCTGATTATGAAAATAATATAGATTTTTTGATTCTGCTGTCAAGTCAACATAAGTGATATAATCGATATTTGATCGGCTACTAGGTTATTGTAGGAGTGATTATGAACATCGTAGCAATTTATAACACCTTACTAAATATAAAGTATACTGGGATTCGCTGTAAGGTTTTCGATTTATTGCAAGTAACGTAATATTAAGTTATGTTGTAATATTAAGTTATAATCATACTCTGATTTTTTGACAAATTTATTTAGATTATATTGATTTAATCCTTATTGTGGGTACAATAATGATATTGATAATAATGATTAAATTTGTTATCATGTCGACATAAAAATAAGAGAATGATTACATTCATATTAGTATTTAAAATTAAAAATATTCCATAAATATGTTGACTTTACAGCGGAATCTCAAAATCGATATCATTTTCATAATCAACACCTCGGGTAACCCTAAAGCCGACACAAAGATCGATTATATCGCGTAAGTTGTAATAAATCGATACCTGACGGCGGAATCTCAAAATCGATATTTTTTTCATAATCAGCATCCCAAAAAACCTATTAATCGATATCAGGTAATATCTGAGGTGATTTCCATAAAAAGGGTTAACTCAATAATGTTTACCAATATGGAGAAATCCGGAAAGAATTTTATAAATTTATTGAGAAATTATGAATTTGGCAGAAATTCACATTTCAATTTGTGAATTTTTCAGTATTCACATATCTCTTTGAAAATACGGCCGCATTCACAGACTTAGATATAAATATTCACATTTTTTGTTAATATTCACAATTTTCCCTATGAATTTACAGAAAAATTTCTATATATGAATAAATTCGTATTCACACCTGTGAATATGAATTTATTTATATTCACACTTGTAAATATGAATTTATTTGTATTCATATTCACAAATATTGTGATATAAAAAAAATTTATATTCATATTCACATTAAAATTAAGATAAAAATAAATTCGTATTCCTATTTATAAATATCAATATGCCCAACTCTGGCGCGAACCACTGCTCCACCAGAGCCGTGTCTATGCCGGCTTTAAAGAATGTCACTAATCTTTTTTCCCATCGCTCTCAACACATTGTTGCAAAGATATGTATTTTTTTGTAATGCTTGTTCTTGAGAAAAATTGGCTACCTTTAAAAAAAAAAAACATGCAAAAATTAAGAAATCTAATGTAAATAATATGGCCGTTTTAGTATCATTTTATCATACTAGACACTTATAAGGTCTTATGCCTGGTACCACAAAAATTTGATTGGTACTTGCTTGAATTAAATGACTGGATAGTTGCTATGTAATTCATTTGCCGCATTTCCTTGAAAACGGCCTATAGATCAATCTCATGTTGAATAATAACCCTTCTAAATAAAAAAGATAAAAAACAACAGCAAGATGGCGGACTACCCTCGTCGGAGAAGTAGCACGCTCTATCCTGAAAACACAAGGTCGCTCACTACCTTTTCTGGACCTCTATTAATACAGTGCCTCAGAATACTTCAGAACTCTTGAACTGAAGAGTAGAAATGTACATAATTTTTTATGCATTCCATAAATTGTTTTGGACATTTTCGATTTTCTATTGGTAATTTTATAATTGATAGAGGATGACGCCAATGTCTTGTAGATTCTTGAATGAAATTGATTTATCTCCCCTCTTCTGTATTAGTCGGTAATCTTTTCGAAAAAAACTAATATGAATTAAGGTAATTTTGAAATTCGTGTACTTTTGTGCATTATCGGGAACAAAGGTTTACTGGAGTGTGCCTATCTGTTTGCAATCTGTCAACCGATACTGTAACAAGTAACCGATTTTTTTTTTCTAAGAATAAAGTTACAAATATTGGGAAAACACGGGGGTGGGGTAGCTTGGCAATTAAGTTATTGAAACACTACACTGCTCCGTGCTTCGTCCTTCAGGTTGCTTTTTACTTCCAGGAGGCATCTGTAAACTGGATACTCTTTGTTTGAGCGCGACCCGCTTTAGCATGCTGGAGCCGAACGGTGGCGGTTCGAATCCGCCCTGGGATGGTTGACTTTTATTTCGTGGAGGCCCCAAGGAATAAATCTCGACCTACCCACCATGGTTAGAATAGGTTGGTTATACCTCTAGAGTAACCCCCCGTATGCCACAAAAAAAAGTGGATACTCGTAATTAATTTAATTAATTAATGAAGGGTGAGTGATGAATGAAAATATGATCTGGATCAAATCCTTTTCTTGCTGACCAAGAAACAGTTCCGGGTATATTATAGTATCGTATTGAGCCCATAATTCTTCATGCAGACGTTTCGTTTTATTATATATATATATATATATATATATATATATATATATATATATATATCACGCATGTGGATATGTGTATGTATACAATTTATGAATCAATTAAATCTGTACCTCGTAACTAGGGGTGGTCTATCGTTATAAATCTTTACCTTTTCAGAATATGATTGCAAGCTAGAGAATAACATTTCCAAGGGCAGTAAATAGAAAAATGGATCTTCTATAAACTAATTACTATTACTTATAACTATCGATTTATTTTACTTAATCATCTTTTCCCATTGAATAATATCAAGGCTTAGGTTTAAATGTGTAATTGTTTACTTTTTCATGTTGACCTTTTTAAATCATTTTTCTTCTAAGACTGATCATCACGTTGCTACGCAAGCGCTATGACGGCATATCTTTAACCACAACTGCGGAAGTTAAGTATGTATTTAATAAAGAGCTTTAATTTACTGGAGTTACGTTCACACCAAGCCATATAGAAGATTTATCCTGTGCCTATATTAAAGTGGAAGTCGTGCTCTTAAGTACAGTGAATATTCCCGAATTCACTACGTTTATTATCTTTATTATCTCTTTACTCTGACTCTTGCTCACATGAAATTAATTCGTTTTTATTCAAATACTTCATTTTATAATTTTACAAGTTACAATAATGTAAAAAAATGCATTAAAAAATATTTTTCAAAATTTTAACATTGTTATTTGAAGAGAAGTGTATATCTAATTCAGTGAATGCCGGAAAAGAATAATTTATATAATTAGATACTGAAAATGATTGATATGTACAAAATTATTGATGTATTTCATATCAATTGTACAGATTGTTCATTAGTTTTTACTTTTACTTACCCCTGATAAGAAAAACAGTATTTGGAAGAAAAGTCTCATTTTATATCATGGCAATCAAGCACCACCATTAATCATATATAATTAAAATTATTAAATTTTTACTTTCACTTACCTAAATATAAAATATATAGTAAGGGAAAGTATCGCGATCGTGAAAAATTTCGACTTCTATTCTATTCTCTATTTTCTTTCTTTCTCTCTATTTCTATTCTATTCTATTCTATTCAACGGAAATTTTGATCAAACTCGAAATGTTTAACACGTTAGGTGCGGCGGCGTATTTTAGGGGTATTCTGAAGTGGACGGTATCGGTCCCCGGGGTCCGACTGCTAGTATGAGCCACAGACGATATCGGACGTCGGGGTCCGATGGGAATACTTTGACGAAAGCGTTATCTTTTGATTAAAAGGGAATTTAATGGGTGCCTCAAGGGCATTATCTCTTGGAAAGGATTGGGACTAGACATAATAGGCGCAGGACAGGCCGTGTATCTTGTAATATTTAATATCAGGTAAGCTTTGTCATTATTAAAATGTTCTGAGGTGGGCTTGGATGGGGAAGGGGCCTTTTTTGTTTTCCTATAAGTAAAGTACCTTTCATTTTGTTTATAAGGAGAAATTAGCTGTCTCTCGTAACGCCTAAAAATAAGAAATGGCTAGATATGAAATATGAAAAAATCAAGTAAACATAAACAGGAGAAAAAAAAGAAAAATATTCCGTTAACGTTGAGCCCACGCATGAGCAGTACGTCTTTGACATTACATTGTTTATAATTAAAGACGTTCTGTTCATTTAATGGAAATTATTTACATTACATTACAGGGTTACTAAATGGTAAAAAAAATCAGATGTGGTGGATTATTATGCTTGCCGATTTATTACAATTAAAAACTTTTATTTAATAATAAAAAATATAGTGTACTTTAGGGCGGATTCACACTATCGCTCCGCTCCCGCTCCACTCCCGGTCCGCTCAAATATTCTAAAGAGATATAGACAGAGAATTCCACTATCGGTACCGCTCCGGTCTCGCTCCACTCCCGGTCCGCTCTCGCTCTACCCCATTCACACTAGCGCTCCGCTCCCGCTCCGCTCCAGGTCCGGTCTCACTGGCAAAATATTCTAAAGAGGAATAGAGAGAGGTTAATCACAATATTGGCACAGGTCCGGCCTCGCTCCACTCTCGCTCCACTCCCGCTCCACTCCCGCTCCACTCTCCTAAAGTCTTTTCATATTCACATTATATAATTTTACACCGTTCACGATTGAAGCCATTAATAATCGAAACCGTCTGTATTTGGATTTTAATTAATAATTAACTTTCAGTTATTAAAGTATTTATTTATTCATCAATTTTACGGCCAAAAAAGTTCAACTTTAAAATATATATA
Organism: Aelia acuminata; assembly: GCA_911387785.2. Lineage (NCBI taxonomy): Eukaryota > Metazoa > Arthropoda > Insecta > Hemiptera > Pentatomidae > Aelia > Aelia acuminata. The sequence goes on along the minus strand of OU426978.1, from coordinate 134,739,212 downwards.
TATATATATATATATATATATATATATATATATATATATAATTATAAATTAATTTAATTAATGGTGAAGAAATAATTTAAATTTTTTTTCCGAATGAATTCGAATACGCTTGAAATGATAAAAAAAAAAAAAAAAAAAAAAATCACCAACAATACGCGCGGTTTTTCGACGTGAAAAATTCATGTTATGTTTGAGATATATTTTGCTATGAATTAATGTACTCGTAAAAAATGATCACCGATTTATTTATTGACTACACACTCATTGCTATTATAAATAACGTTTAATTTGAAACGAATAAAAATGCAGTATATTATGAAAAATGTCAGATAATTAACAAAAAAATATATTAAAGCAAAAAATAATTAAAATATTAATCAGGAAAATAAAAGAATACAATCGGTAAATTTGTAGCATTTACTGATTTCAACTTGAAATTTTCAAGCGTATTCAAATACATTCCGAAAAAAATTTAAATTATTTCTTCACCATTAATTAAATTAATTTATAATTATTATTAATAATTATCATTGTGTTGCAATATATTCTTCTTATTATATTTTTTGATAATATTATCTTCTTCATCAAGAAAAGAACACTTACCAGCTATTTCTACAAACGCAAAAATGTTTTTTTTTTTGGCCGTAAAATTGAAGAATAAATGAATACTTAAATAACTGAAAGTTAATCATTAATTAAAATCCGAATACAGACAACTTCGATTATTAATGGCTTTAATAGCTTAAACCTTTCAAGATTGAACGGTGTAAAATTATATAGTGTGAATATGGTAAGACATTAGGAGAGCGGACCGGGAGTGGAGCGGGAGCGGAGCGCTAGTGTGAATGGGGTAGAGCGAGAGCGGACCGGGAGCGGAGCGAGAGTGGAGCGGGCGCGAAACCGATAGTGTGAATAGGCCCTTAAAGAGCAAACAGAAAGAAAAAAAAGTAAATGAATGTGGAAAAATGTTTGTCTTCGAGAGCTGTATGGCATTTAACAAAACAGGTCAATTTCTAATCTAAGTAAGTTGGTAAGTGAAAGTTGTGGGTTGCGCGCATCGCACCAGATTTTTTTTTTAAGTAGTGGAAAACATCTAATGTCCATCTTCACCATTTCTGTGAAGTTTTTTTATCTCTTTTCCCATTCCTATTATTTATTCTTGTATAGTTACTTAATATAGTTTAATCATATTCATACAAATTATTCGGAGTAAGAAAGTAAACAAAAATGAATAAAATGCTCTCAAACTAAACAATTTTTGAGCTAATAGCTACGTAGAATCTTAAGAATTTCTCATGAATAAATTACGTAAACCTTTCGAAATTCTGGAATTATGAGGAATAATTATATGCCTTTTAAACAGGCATTTCTGAGGTTTGTTTGATAAATATTCTTACGTTAGGCTTACAAAAATTATTCTTTTTATTTTGAGCTTAATTTTTAATGTTCTAGATTTAACATTCGTAACGAAATAAGGTGAGTTGTGTAATTTCAAATAAAGAATATCTTCTCTCCCCATGAACTCTCTTGAAGACCCTAATCTTTTATTTTTTTTTTTTTATGAAGATCTTTTATTATTTTTGAAGACCCTAATGTTTTATTTTCCGATCATTGGAATACTTATACACCATTAAAGGAGGGCTCTGCTCTAGGCGCTAGATAAAATATAAATAATTAATGGGTAATTGACTAATGATTTTCTTATAATTTGTAGTTAAAGATATATAACAACAATCCGAATAAAAGTCGAATTTCTATTTTGAATGTTGCAATAATACGGCTTATCAAAAAAGTCTTATCTTGAAATTCAACATCTGGTCCAATAATGGAATGAATGCATGAGGTTGTACGTACGTTATATCATGAGAAAAAATGGATATATTGGAAATATTGCAAAAAATATCTTGAACGTTTATAAAATATGTAATAATCTACAGTTTGCAAAGGGTTGTCCTGACCTTCATCTGTCATTTTCCAGCAAATTTTAACGTTTTGATTAATTTTTCTCGTCTTTAAAGTTGACTGTCTATAAATTGTTAAAATTTGTGGCAAATTCGTTTCTCAGAAAATCTTATGAATCAACTCATATTCCGAAATGTTTCATGATTTCTTCTGCTTCGTCTAAAAATGTCATTGTAACTACTGAGCTACTATAATAACATCTAACAAGGGGAGGCTACGGACGTGGGGTCACCGATTACAATGAAACTTTTTTTCGAGTTTCTATATCCAAAAATATTAGATACGTGTCCGAGGGTTCTTGCCAATGGGCCTTCTGAGCCGAGAAAAAAAAATTCTTAGGTACGAAAATAGCCAAAAATTGCATCAACAAAGTTGCCGCTGCTCAAAGCTCCTTCAACCAATTTCAATGAAATTTTCAGGGATGTCAGAGTATTGAAAAATATTAGACACGTGTATAGGGGATTGGCGAAATTAGCCTCTGGAAGCCCAGAATAAATCATTCAATTTTGTGTTATATTCGCGCTCTAGGTAACGTTAAAAATCAATTCCATTACTTTGTAAATTGAATAAATTACGTTTTTCAGCTTTTTACGTCAAAAACTAAATATTTGTATTTAAATATTTAACAGAAAATATTTTTCATGAAAAAGCATTTTTTGCTTAGACTGAAGAAACATTTTCAACCAAAAAAAAAAAAAAATACTATTTGAAATATGTTCCAGTTTTTATGTAAAAAGCACAATTTCATAGTTACTTAAAAAAAATATTTAAGATAATTTTGCGAAAAATTGAATTCGAAAGTTTGAATTTTGAATCTGAAAGTATTTCCATTGTTTTTTTCCCTTGCCAAAAGAATTAAGGAATTATTTTATGATTGAAAACGTTTGTTAAAAATTAAATATAATAAATCTTTGGAAGACGACAACTGTTTTTATTGAATTAAGTGATTGCAGTTATAAACACAGTCTGAACTTTAAATACAAAAAACAGCATATTGTCAACCATGTGATGTTTATTTTTTCGACAAGTAAAAAACTTCATTAAAAAATACGAAATTGCCCTGAAATATTGAGTGATGGTCGTCAGGAAATTAGTTCAAGGGAAGATGCTCTGAAAATTCATTCCTTAATTCACCACCAATTATCATCTCTATTATTTGTTGACATGGTAAAATATGCTTGGTTTGCATCCAAGTTAATTCCAATGAGAGCAATATTTGAAAATGTTAATCAAATATGTTTTCCTGATGGAATGAAAAAGGAAGGAAACTGCAACTGCAAAGATGTACCTTTTATTAAATGCTCTGATTGCCGAAAAAACTTATGTTTTAGCTGTTTTATTGATAAATATCACCCAAACGAGTGTGGGGTGTAAACGCATATTTTTAATTTCCTAGTTAGTATTTTAGGATAATTTGGTATTTTATAATGTTTAGTAGTCCAGGAAAAGTCTGAAACATTTTCCTGACAAAAATATGTTTTTGGACAAAAAAGATTTTAATTTCAATTTTTCAAAAATTTATCACATTACATTTAAATATAGGTACTACTATTTTACGAGTATAAATTTTTTGGTGACTATCTCTTCAATCAAAGCAAGGAAATTTTGTTATGAAAAATATTTCCTGTTAAATAATATTTAAATATATATTTAGAAGAAAAAAAAAGGAAAAAAAACCTCGTCTCAAAATAATTTGTTTTTAAATATAAATATTTAGTTTTTGAAGTAAGGAGCTGAAAAAACGTAGTTTATTCAATTTACAAAGTAATGGAATTGATTTTTAACGTTACCGAGAGCTCGAATATAACACAAAATTGAATGATTTATTCTGGGCTTCCAGAGGCTAATTTCGCCAATCCCCTATACACGTGTCTAATATTTTTCAATACTCTGACATCCCTGAAAATTTCATTGAAATTGGTTGAAGGAGCTTTGAGCAGCGGCAACTTTGTTGATGCAATTTTTGGCTATTTTCGTACCTAAGAATTTTTTTTTCTCGGCTCAGAAGGCCCATTGGCAAGAACCCTCGGACATGTATCTAATATTTTTGGATATAGAAACTCGAAAAAAAGTTTCATTGTAATCGGTGACCCCACGTCCGTAGCCTCCCCTTGTAAGTCATCCATGAATAGATATCGGTACTTCTAAAATGTTCAATCAATCTTATATTTTTCAACATGTAGTATCTATCAATATTGAATGATTTAATGTTATCAGCTTGTTATAATCATGATTCGTGGACTAACATGTTCGTTTGGTTTTTTATTACGAACAGCAACAAAAATCAGTATATCGACTAAAATCAAAGAGCTTAAAATAACTTGGAGAAGTTGTTGAATCTTTTAATGATGAAGTTGCTAAGATTATTACTTTGAATTTAGTTAAATAGAAAACTGGAATCAAATAAAGCTTTTGCTCGTTCGGGAATTTAAGGAGAAAAAATAATGAAATACGCAATAATCATAATATATTCTTCATACATTATTATACTATAAGTCCATTACTATAAGTGTTTTTTCCATAGTGAATTGCAAAAAATCTTATTGTGTGCCCGTTTATTGGGTATATTATATTGAGCCTTTTCTAAAAATTTTAAATTCAGTACATTATCTATGGTTCTCGCCCAATTATCAACTAGCCGATTTATTAACTCAATGTGTCAATACATGAGACATCATCATCCTGTGTTTCGTGAACTTAAGTGCTCAGGTGTATTGGGAAATCATTTTAATAATATATTCATATTATGTAATAATATTATTATAATGAGTATTTTTTCCAGGAATTTATATATTCCTTCTATTAAATGTAAACTACCTACTCAACGAAATTCAATGTTTTCTAAGCTTGCTGTGTAAAGTGTGTTAAAGCCAAAATCTTAGATTTGAGAAAAAATCTATTGAAAACGTTGTGCTTTTGTAAAATCATTTTTAAAAGTTTTAAAGCACTAATCACGGTTCACTATCAGCAACAATCTTAATATTTACAATTAGTCATCAATGTCTCCTCTACAAAGTGTTTGAAGTCTGCAGAGATGTAAACTCTGCAAGCACGGTTTTAATTAATAAATATTCCTGAAATAATTTAATTTTGATTCAATAATCATCTTTAATATATAATCTAATGAAATTAACATATCAAGATTGGTTTAACATTCCAGTTTCTGCTGTTCTTTGCTCGTATCTAGAACTATGAAATTCTTTTGGGATTCGTTCGGTTTGTATTTAGAAATCATAGTAAATCCTTGATTTTACCTTAGACTCATTTCGATATTTTGATTTTTACGGGGTGAGTATTCTAAGTAGGTGTTTACTGTGGGTTGGCCAATTATCTGGTCAATTTTTATCAGTATTTAATCGGTTACTAAACTATGTTTTATAATTATACTGGTTATAACGTACATATAAAAAATCAGTTATGGTCCACCAAATAACTGGTTATTGGTTAAACCCGCCGGTTTTTCACATCCCTGCTCCTAATAAGGAATAGGATATAGAAAACCCAATATCGACATTATCATTGGTGTAATATCGATCAATAGCTACCGTTACCGTCAAAATATCGGACTTGAAATATCAGTAGTCAATATTTTCATTTATATAAATATTTTTTTTATAAAACCAGTAAACCTAACGATGTCAAACCTATCGTGGTTATGCAGTACAAATTTTAGCTTTACATACACTTGAAAGAAACCACCAATTTTGATTATGTCTTATATTTTTCCAAAATACTTCTTTCCTGAATTTTGTGAAAAAGCACGCCCCCTTTGATTTTTATAAAAAATTTAAGTGCTTTTTTAACATATGGCTGATTTTCATTCTACGGGAAAGTTTTGCATTATAGTATTTTTTAAATTTTTCGGGGTAGTTACCTAGTTTAAAAACATTTTTTTTTTAATTTGTATTCGGACCGATCCATAGCAATTATAGCATAATGGCAGTTCATGATCATTGCTTGAAATTTCCCGTCCTCTGACGACGAAATATAAGGGGCGAAGGACTGGAGAGTTAGTCTTGTTCTGAATCTCAAGTCGTATGGTTATTTCTGTGTTACAAAGTGATGATTATTGTAACCTTTTTAAATATTTGTTTTCCCATAATTTGTGTGGCATTGAAAATTATTTTCTTTGAATAAAAATAGTTAACCCACATAAGTGTTACAATATTATGTATTCTTCACACCTGTATACTTACTCTAATATTGGAAGATGAGTTTATAAAAGGCGAGTTGCGTATAATAGTTTTTATAACGATCATATTAAAATATAAACACTCCAGCTTTCTGAAAACGCTAATTTTAATTTTTATTTAAAAGAAAGAGTTTTGGTTAAAAGTAAAAATAAAAATTTAGGAACGAATTTAGATAGTCGACAATATTGAAGTATGTGGAGTCGATGGTGAAAACATAGAATATTGAAAGGAAAATATCGATATTTCTATACTATGGGCTTATTTATTGTCATCTCTTCTCCAAAGGCAAGAATGTATGTACCTCACACCTCCAACGCACTGCAATGCTTATGAGTGTTGCGTGATAGTATTCGAACTCTCGCTGGCTGTGCCTTGGTCTGCTCTAGAACTCGATGGGGCGTTAAATCCCGAAACTTCAAGAAAAATCTGGTGCGTGCGCGTAACACACAACTTTCACTTACCAACTTACATAAATTGGAAATTGATGTGTTTTGTTAACTGCCACTTCTCAAAGTCACACATTTTTCCACATTCATTTCTTATTTTTGTTTTTATTTGCTATATAAAAAATACTATTTTTTTTAAATATTAAATAAAAGTTTTTACTTGCGGTATTCGGCAATGCAACCATAATACTCCAAGTCGTCTGATTGTATAATGCTCTATGAAGTTGAAAACTTCATTTAGTTACCATGAAACAAATAATTTCCATTCAATGAACAGAACGGCTTTATTTATGAAAAACTAGCAGACCCGGCCACGCGTTGCTGTGGCTCAGTAGTTATATCCTAATATTTTTAAACAAATGCAGTAATACCAATATTCATTGATAAAGATGAAAACCTTTCAGCTAATCAAAATCCAACGTGATTGAGAATAGAGCATTACACCATTTAAAAGTATCTAGTAAAGAATATAGGAAAGTTAAAGTTTTTATTTTTTACATCTCATACTTCAATGTAGTTTGATTAAAAAGGACCTGGTTGTGTTTACGACTCACAGAGCTGCCAACACTATCGCCCTTTTTTTATGGATCGGTGTAAACTAACTCGAAATGGCTATATTTTTCCACTAATTTTAAAAAGGATGACTGAAGTAAGTTTTGATAACCTCAGCCATTGATCTATTGATTATTGGCCTAACACTACTTCAACTTGGTATTGTTAGTTTAACAACGGGTTTAATTTTGCTCAGGGTCATGCCAATCTTGGTTAACGCGTCATATATGTCCTTTTGATAGGCGTTTTTCTCAATTTCTTTGAGACCTCGATTTCCCAACCCTTCGGCTAATAAGTGTTCGGTAGGAGGGTGGTGTGTTGAAGCTTTTAATTTAGCAATATATTTGAGTGATAATGAATCTCTTCTTAAAGAGGTTTTTACATAATACAATTAAGAATTTTTATTTATTCAAGTACTAATTTGTTCAAAATGTTTTGGGTTAACCTGTGTGTGTTTTTTTAACACAAACCAAAGATTTGATGGTTTCCACACACGTGAGCAGGCGATACCCATTTCCCACGTGAGTTATGCCATTGCCCTAGGGAAAAGCACGGATTTTCAAAATCCAAGTGGACATTGTTTGCCCTTGGGATTTGTTTATGGTCATGGCAAAAGCCAAACGAATAGGATATTGAAGCCTTTTAAATATTATTGAAAATTCTGCCGGTTCCAGGGGAATAGGTGGCAACAGGGCGATATCTCCTGTAAACCTTCCAGGCAACATTTTTCCTTCAATAACATTTCCTGTGATCCTTTTAATGACCAAACGTGTACCGTTGCACAATTGAGGTGGATTTAAGTTACGAAAAAGAATGATCGGTGAGCCAATCTTCAACTGGAGATTGTTTTGGTGTATATCCAGGGAATTAAAAAATTCAGATGGGAAATTTACGGCTTGTTTAACATCTAGAACATTGTCAATTGATTTTGGAAGTTTATTTCATCGAAATCAACATTTTTTGCTGCCAAAATAGCACGAAAACCCAGCCACTTATAGTCCAAATAATTGTTCAAAATATCAGGAAAGACACTTTATATTTCGTAGACAGTTCATTTTTCGTCTCTACAAGAGTTCAGAAATTTTCTGGTAATTTGATAAATTTTGAATTCCGATGCAGCTCTATTTCACCGTTTCCAATATAGAGAATTTGTTTAAAAAATATATCTGCCGATGGATTATTTTGCAGTAGTACTCTCATATTTATGGCGGATAAATCTGAAACTTGAGGTTACCCAAATAACAATTATTCCTGTTCAGTAGTGGTGTAATAATCATTAAATGTAAAATTTAAAAAATGCCGCGATTTGTAATCCTTTCTTAATCATAATCATTTAAAGGTAAGTAAAAAATTGTATTCTGGTGAAATTAACAACGAAATATCATTCCCAATAATAGCCTACTTTAAATTAAAGAAAGGATTAAAATCTTCGCTAACATTTCTTAAATTTTACATTTAAAGATAATTACAACTCTGCTGAACAGGAAGTAACAGCCTCTATTCGATTGGGATTAAATTTTCTCAACTTTAAATTATTGTTGATAAAGGAGGAATTACAAATCTTCCCTGACATTTTTTAAATTTTACATTTTAGATCTCGGGATAAAAATGATAAAAAGGTTTGGTAAAATAAAAAAACACTGTATTTATATAATAATAACAAAACGAATAATGAAAATAAAGAAACTTCTGTTAAATAAATCAACTGAAAATATAATATTAAAGTCTTAATTATGCAGTTCTTTAGCAAATCACAAAGTATCCCACAACACCTAATCAAAACACACTCTTTTTGTGAGGGAATTTTTACTGGTTTACCCACAGTGTAGCCAGCTTACTAATTTTCACTAATTTTTGGCAACACTGACTCCCCAAGTCAGGTTTCTATTAGGTTACACCTATGACAGTAGGTGCTGTTACAACATTTATAGAGTATTATTTCAAATAATAGCCTAATTTAAATTATTAAAATGTATTTACTTTACTAAAAGTTGATATCAGGGTGGGCCACAGCAAAGCGTTTCAGCGCTTAGCTAGTAATTTAATTTAAATACAAATAAAGAAGGAAAAGGAAGAAAAAGTACCTACACATTTGAGAATTTATTGTAACCTTTTCTTGATTTATTTATTCTTTAATGAAAATTAACAATAAATACAAATTTGTATTACTATTTGTCTGTGGAAAATAATAATATAGGAACAAATAACTGCACTCACATAACGCAATACAAATTTATAATAATGATAACCTGTATTACAATAGCATGCTTATAAACAAAAACATTATGAAATCGACATATGACGCCATGTTAATAAATCGAAACACGACCTACTGTATTTGCAATAATTCGCTATATAAGAATTATTTTGATCACTAATCAAGTAGAAAACTATCCGGTCCATTAAGTTGGCCAAAACTATATACATTGAGCCAAATATCATTAAAATCGGTTGAGTAGTTTCTGAGAAATAGAGAGACAAACATCGGGACACGAGATTTTTATATATATAAGGATGGTATGTCATTAAAGGCGTACTCCGCATGCATGGGCTCAACGTGTTTTATGAGTTGACGGAACATTTTTCTTTTTTTCTCCTCTATATGTTTACTGTATTTTTTCATATTTCATATTTAGCCAATTCTTATTTTTAGGCGTAACGAGGGACAGTTCATTTCTCCATATAAACAAAACAAAGGTACTTTAAAGGAAACCAAAAAAGGCCCCTTCCCCTTTTAAGCCCCCTCAGAACATTTTAATAATGATAACGCTTACTTGATACTAAAGAACACCTGATTTTCATTAAAAATGACGAATTTGATCAAAATCATTGAACCCCTTTTTGAGATAATTGAAAATAAGGTAAAAATTGGAAAACAAATTATGAAATAAAGTGCCCACTCCGTTTGACCAATTTTGATGAAATGTTGGCTGTCACATATTTGGCATATACATACATCAAATACCCAGTTTGATCAAAATCGTTAGAGCCGTTCTTGAGAAAATCGAAAAAACGTAAAAAGTTAATAATAAAGAACCCCCTCCATTTTACTAATTTTGATGAAGTTTTTGCTGTTACATCGCGGGCATATGCATACATCAAATACGCAATTTCAGGTTCTTACAGTTTATAGTTTTTGAGCTAGTCTGTTCACACACAGACCATTTCGCGGGACTTGGTTATTTGGACTCAGGGGATCCCAAAAGGTGTATTTCCGTTGAAAACCAAAAGTCGAAATTTTTCATGATCGCAATACTTTCCCTTACTATATATTTCATACTCGTATATGGGTAAGTGAAAGTAAAAATATATAATTTTAATTATATATGATTAATAATGGTGCTTTATTGCCATGATATAAAAGGAGACTTTACTTCCAATTACTGTTTTTCTTATTCCATGCATATTTAATAATATTAGATTTACAAATCAGCTTACGTGTTGTAGTTAGTTGCGTAAATGTATATCTAATATTTATTTTGCAGTGTTTTCCGCCTCCGCTGCTTTCGGTAATCAGGATTATATGAAAGCAAATAGATTTTATTGAATGTCTATATCACTCATATCTAGATATTAAAAAAATCCGCTTCAAACCGTATTTACTGTAGAATTTGTGAATACTGTCGTACTCGTATTTCCACCTGCGGTATAATAATTGTGGAATTAATAAATTTCTATTCATATTCACATATAAAATAAGATAAAAATAAATTCGTATTCGTATTTACCAATATAAATTTGCCCAACTCTCCACTATTATACGTTTTTTTGTTTTTTGTTTTAGTAGTAGTAGTAAGAGTAATCTGACAAATTAATTGTTAATCCTATTCATCATTTATGATCAAATCTTGCATTCAAAAGTTTAAAAAAATTAAAACCTCTTCGAATAATAGATTAAAATTGAATTTTTTTTTTTTTCATTATGTATGGTACATAAATTCAGAAAATGAGACACAAATTCAGAACAAAAAGAGGGACATAAATTCAGAAAAAAAATGTGCAGAGACCTTATTACATATTCTAATGCCCCCTATCCGGCGCATTTCTCAAATTAATTGATAAAGAAATAGGAAAGACTGGTCGATAAAGATCGATCCGTCCGTCCTAAAATATTTCATCAATGAGCTATAATTGTTTTTAAAAAAAGTCTGACAAGGAGACGCAGCAAATAAATTTATAATTGGCAAATTATGAAGGACCTAACGTATTTCAGATTATATCAAAACGACATGGATTTATAGCCTGAGTGAGCAGAAACAAATCTAGAACGATGTAATATTTTCAGGTGATTTAATTTAATTTCTGGGTATGGGATGTTTGATCAATTTTGTGGAGGAAACCTGGCAATGAATTCTAATGAACTTGGAATTTTTTATTGGTGCAGTAGCGGATAGGCGGTAGAGTTCTTACGAGGTGGTGCCTGCCTGTTCAGTGAGTCGGGAATTTTGATTTGATAGAGTAATGAAAAAGTTAAAATATATTAATCTCATACATCATTCCTCTAATTAATAACATACATTATATTATTTCATGTCCCATCTCTCCGTATAATGTACATACTCTCTGAATTATTATAAAAACTCTTAAGTTTTTAAATATAAACATAATAATATACAAACTCTCTGAAAAAACTCTTAAGTTTTTAACTATAAACATAATAATTCACTTTTAATCCCTTTGTATGCCCATCTTATCTTAATGCGTTGGTTATTTTTCATGTTCTTGCTTCTGCTGTGTTAACAAAGGCCTATCGAATCGATTTATAGGGCAGTAGGTCTATAATACTGTTAGCAGTTGTTATGGCTGTCTTAGGAAAGAGATAACGGACCTCAAGTTCATATTTGCTTAATCACTCAGATATATTCGTACTGTCGTTCATTCATAACAAATCTTATCTCTTACACTCTACGGTTTCGATCAATAACTCTTCGATAGTATCCACAAGTGTTATTGATTAAACGTAATTTTCAATATCGAAAAACAAAACAAAAAGAATATTATAGCAGAGTCTTGATTTGGATTTATCTAACGACAGATAGACAATTATTTAAATTTAGTATATACATTTGTTAAAATACAGATATATAACCAAATGTAAATTTAAGTAATCAAATATTATTACACTATATAAAGTTTTCACAAATTTTCTAATGGTATGTGTTCGTTTCATGTAAGTAACTAATGTTGTAAAGTATTACCTAATTAAAGCAGAAACTAAGTAATTTTTCTAACAAATCTTTCTAAGAATTAAACATGATGTGTATGAACATGAACCACATACCCACGACTTCCTTTAACAAACTAAAACAAATCTTTTTAGAATTTTTTTTTTTAATTTGATACTTCAGACTATAAATGTAAATTTATGAGTATTGGTTAGAAAAACAGTTATTTAGGTTTGATATAAATTCCTGGAGTTTTAAATGTTTTGTTGAAAGGGCCATACAAAGAAAATTAAAACCTCACGATAATAAAACAAAAAAAAGACAGCTGAAGCACTACAACAAGCAGTCATAGAATGGAAAGCTTAGGTAAAAAGGAAGGGAATGTTCATTAACAAGGGGAAAACGAAAGTTATGAAAATAGGACGAGAAGCTGAAATTTTACAGATTTAATTTAATTTGCATTTGAGTTAATAGAGGATTATGTTTACCTAGGGACAGTTGTTGGAAGATACGGAAAAATAGACCTTAAAAAAAACTAATCAAAAGCAAACCAATATGCAATTGGTGGCAAATACCAGATCTGCAGCACAGTCAAAAGGGAAACGATAGATTGAAAATAAGACAAAAATAAATATTAATAACTCTCTGTACATCCTAATCTTACTATTCGGGAGTGGGAGCTGAGTCCTGCGTGAGAGTAAACTTACTGCATTCGAAATTAAATTCTTAAGAAGAGTAGCTGGCTGAACCAAAAGAGATGACATCCGCTACGAGCGTGTTTGGGAATAAGTAAGGGTGTCATCAGAAACCTTTTTTAGCCGTCACTGGTTGAAACCCAGGAAAGGAAAAAACTCAAATGTTTCGGGCTTGTAAAAGGATGAACGAGGAAAGGGAGCCCCTTCAGGTAAGAGGCCAAGGAGTTAACACAGGTAAAAATGGGTAGACGACATGATTAAGCAATGGACGAGATGATGTAAGGGAAATGGGTAAGCACCTTGGTGCAATGAAGACGGAGGACCGCGATGGCAATCCATGCCTTGCCAATGCAAGGCCTCTCCCCACTGAAAGCACCTGGGAGGAAGAAAAAAAGAAGAAACATTTATTTATATTTTTTAATCCAAAAAAAAACTGTTATTTTAGGATTTCAAAAGAAGGGCTCCGAAGATGACATACTTACATAATTATAATAATGGAATGGTGCAATATTTATGTGTTTTGAATTTTAAAAACGAATGCATATTAATTGGTTTCCGATGACTTTGAAATCAATGCCAAGCAAAGGCAAAACAATTATTTTAAAATTTAGAAATCTTCAATATTATATAATTTTTTTTTTTTTTTGCCAAGATCTTTGGCAAGAACCCATGCGTCTAATAATGTTCGACCTTGTATCACCGAAAAAATCCAATGAAATCTGTGAAAAAAACTCTACTTCTTGTAAGTTGTTTACAGTCAATCTCTATATATATAAGAGGCTTTGTCCTGACTGACAGAATCAACGCAGAGCAAAAACTACTAATGATAGAGACTTGAAGTTCGGAATTTAGATTTTAAACGCGTTGTAGGTAACCACTAAGAAAGGAATTTCAAAAATGTAACCCCTAAGGGGCTTAAATGGCGAAATTGTCGTTTAACTCTAACGGAAATCTATTGTTGAGATTTTAAACCATATGTTTTTTATTTGAATATCGATTTAACGTTACAATAGTATTAAAATAGACATCGCATAAAATATGGCTACTGATTATTTAAGTATTAGTGGTAGTAAAATAATGCACACTGTGAATCCCATGATTGGGGATGGTACGTGTTTATTTCGATCTCTTCTCCATACAAATAAGAGGCTTTGTCCTGACTAACAGAGTCAACGCAAAGCAAAAACTACTTATGATAGAAACTTGAAGTTCGGAATTTAGATTTTAAAAGCGATGTAGGGATGAAGTTAGGGATAAAACCATCCCTAACCATCTATTTTCGAACTTCGAGAAAATATATCTAATTTGGACTCATTTTATAGATCTTGATACGACGAGTTTAACTCGAAAGTTCCTACGGGGGGTAGAAAACCATGTTTTACAGCCGAAAAATGAAGCGTTCACGACGAGTAATTCATTTTTTGTTTCGGCGGTTTTAGTGTACTCTCTCCAATGCGCGTCTCCCTCTATTCTACCGAGCCGGCAGCTTCCCCCTCCAACATTCAACCTTCCGGAAGCTCAGATTCTACTAAACCTCCTTCAATACCAAGATAATCATCACAGAATTTATCTTAAAGGCTCGCGGGCGAAGCCGCGATGGGGAATGCTAGTCTATACATATTGTAGGTATATATTGAATCTTGCAAGGAAATTCCTGAGAACCTTAACTTTTTAATGCACAATAAAAAAAAATTCCATTCCATTCCTATTTTAATATAGTTTAATGCATTATTGTATTTATTTTTTTTTTTTTACGATTTCATTGTTGATATGATTGAGAATGTCATGGAAAATTAAACAAATTTATCTACCATGATCACCAGACTTCAGAATATATCACACAAAACTAAATAAAACTGAATCAAAATTAATTAAACATTTGAAATTTCCTTTTGTGTGTGTTTAACAAGAATTCTAGGAAGATAGCGTATTCAAGAAGAATACTAATAGCCTAGCTGTATGGATTAAACCAATGCCACCCACCTTGGAGATTTAAAAAAAAATTTAAAAAATAGAAGACTACTAGAAATAAACAGAATGTCTACTTAAGTCTGTATGTAGGCTAAGGTCAGCCTTTTATTTTTATTTTTTTTTTTAAACTTAGAAAGATCATGAAATCGTGTTGACTTAAGTTAACGTCGATGTCAATGTGCAGTTCCGTTAAATATTCTAAGAATCAAGACTTGTAAACAGTCCTCCTGACCCTGATTTAGATGAGGTATTTTTAGAGAAGGTCTATCGCCGAAATAGATCTTATTCAACTTGAGCCTTTTCTGTTTTAGCATCAGTTACTTTTCCAATTACGAGAAATGGCGCAGCATATTTGTAAAAACATACTTGTTCGAATCTGAACTTGCTTTGAACAATGCCGCATTTAATAAGCCCCCGATAGTGGCGAAATCTGAAACATTTTGTCATTTGAATAAAGAAGACAACGGATTTCAACGGAAGGACAAATTTTAATTGGCTCTCATAAAAATCGTTTTTTTGAGATAGACCAGTCTTGCATGTATTTTATTGATTTAACGTGAGCTGGTAAATGTAGGAATCCTGAAATATCAGTTTTTGGCCTGTTGAGTTTTGAAATTCTTCATAAAACGTATCTTGAATTCAGAATTGATGAAGTAAGCATTTTTAGTCATGAATTTTTTAAACCTTTGAGATCAATATTATATTTCGATAAAAAAAAAGTCTAAATAATCACGTCAGGTTAAACGTGGTTATATGACCTTAAAAGGATCATATAACCTGCATGTGTCTTCTCAGTATCTGCGATATTATATAAATTTTATTTTTGATTTGACGAAATCTATATTTAGTAACCATGGAAACGCGATAAATATTAATTTTATGCCTAAAATACTCGATACCTTACCGTCAATTTTATGCTTGTTAACGGTTGAGTTCTTTCATTACTTATTCAGTGCCACCAGGGGCGGACCTAGGTAGTATATGGAGAATAGATCCTCCCTCGAAATTTTGAGAAAAAGCATTAGTGGAATAAATTTACGCCTCTAATTTTTTAAAAAGAATTATAATAAAGTAGTTGTATTAATGTTTATGAATTTTATAAAAGTATTATTGCTGTTGATAAATAAATGTTTTCACCCTTTACCTATGGCTTCGTTCCCTTACTTCGGTTTTTTTTCCTACTGATTCTCCCCTTTTTTCCAGTTACAACCCCTGTTTTCCACTACAAAATGGTAAAAAGTAATGTTTCTCTTCTGGGGTGATTGATGGTGATCCAATAGAAAAAAATTCCGTTGGTATTCCTTTATTTATTTCTTGTTCATTTATTCATTGTGTTGCCTTCAATTCTATGGCTATTTTTATTAGTTTTAATTGACTATTTTTTCGAGCTTTTGACGTTTTTAAATAACTGTTTATGTATTCCTTTCCACTTTTCCTTTTTTTTTTCTTCTTTTTTTTTGTAAGTATTACACTTTTTATCAAGTGTATTGTTGAGAAGAATAGTTATGTTGACAATAAGGTATGTTTCCATAAAAAGTAGGAGTTATCAGTGCCAGTTACAGGTTATAAGTAGGTCATTAGGTAACAGTAACCTGCAACCCGATAATTTGTAAGTACCCTTAATTCTTCAATAGTGGAAAAAATATTCCTTCTTAACTGCACCAGTTCCACGAGTTCTTTCCCTTCTGCATTTTGTCGATGTCTTCCTCCAAAAGTCTATTCCTTTAATTACAGCAGTGAACGGCAGTGATTTCTTCTGAGATTAATTACCCAAGTCTCCGAGGCGCATGTCGTTAGGTTGGTATTCGTAATCATCGCATTGAAGGTATTCGTAATCAGCTTTCATTCTTTTTGAATCGTTTTCCACTGGATTTTTGTCTTGGAGCACCATATACTCGAAACACAGCGTGCTCTAACAGCCTTTGTCGCTTTCAAAGAGTGGAAAAGACATTTTGGAGAAAATAAACATGTCTCATAGTGTATAATTAGGTACTAAATATTTAGCTTAATGTACATTTGTTTTCAAGCGGTTGAAAAAAACAAAACATGAAAATTGATTTTTAGTATCTAGTTCTCTCTGAAAAAATATTCGAGTCCGAGTTGAATTCACGAGCTTCCAATAAGTATTTTTTTATTGGCATAATTTTATTTTATTTTATTTAGTTCAAATTAAAAACTAAGACGTTAATATTTCGGATCTAAAATTATTTCTAACTAAAATATGAGTAGTATGTTAAACCGTCATTATTTATCCTTATTTCCATCTTAAGTTTCTCTGCAGTCGGAATTCTCTTTAAAGATAAATTAAATGAAATATAACATGTGGGTCTTACCTGTTGTGAGAGGGAGCGAACCAGCCAGCCCAAGGTAACATGATGTCCTGGAACTGTTTTTAATGACGGCAATTTAAAGCAGGCCGGGCATTACATTTGCTAATGTTTTTAGTTCTCGAACCTTAATAAGTGGTTGGACATAAACCAGTTTGTGAACCTTCGCTAACCGCTGATTGACGCTTCATGTATCTGATGAAAACTACGACAGGGTAGAGTCAAGATTTAAAAAAAGTTCACGAGATTTTTTTTTTATTGATCGTATTTTACAACTGTATTTAGAATAAATACATCCAGTAAATGAGAAAAAAAGAAAAACGAAAAAAATATTGTCATGATCTTCAGTGAAGGGAAACTATCTTAATTGGTAGTAGCACGTAACTAAAACTACTTCATTAGGATTTTAAAAACCGGAATTTTTTTGACGTTTTACGATATTAGGTTATACCTGCGGATTTATTTAACCGGTGATGGTTTTCCTAATAATGTACATACCTACTAGGGATATCAAAAATCGGCGGGTTACTTACCTAAAGCCGTTAAAAAAAAAAATACGGTTAAACCGGTTGGGTTTTGGCTTCGGTTTTAATCAATAACTTGCATTCCTACATCTACCGATGCCATATGATTATTACCAAGAAGTCTGAGTTCCGGTTTTGATAAACGGTTCTGGCGAAACGTAATAAACTGATTATAACTTTAAATAACGCTTTCGACGCGACGTTTTACTGTATTTTATTTTAAGAAGAACGACATTTTTGTGCGATGCATGTTATTAACAACATTAATAACAATCAAATAACTGAAAAAAAGTCTTAAATTTACTTTAATTTTTTTAAAAATTTACGTGATTGCCTTTTTTTTATTCCATCGGCTTTAAGATGGCAGAAGTGCATTTTTCACATCATGCATTAGATATATTAATTTTATATGCACAAAATTTAGTATGAAATGAGACACATTTTTTGCCACGGCCTAGCTCCAAGACTATTTTGTATCATGGGCGTCCGCAGGAACACTTAAAAAGTATGAGAAACAAAAGCTACAAATTAAATAAATTCATTAATTTCCTATAATGTTTAAGAATTGTATAAAAACATACTGTAATTTTCAAATATCAATAAGTTTTATTTGAACAATTAATTGAGCCTTCTATAGTCAGAATACCTTGATCCCCTGACCCCAGTCTTAAGAATTTAAGTAACCTGCCTCCCCCATAGACCAAATGCCACAGACACCCTTGTTTCCTATGTGGCCTGATTCAGAGCAATAAATAAATCGACGAGTTCTGAGCATGCATTTTATAATAAAATTATAAAACCAATACATTGATTTTAGCAATTACTTATAAGCCTTTCAGTTTATTCTTATAGTAATATCTAAATTTTATGATTATTCCTTTCCAAAGCTACAATTAATAATATTCTATTTATTTCAGTAATCCTCATGAGACTGAAAAAATCCTGGTGACGGTAGAAAGAAAGAAACCTGAAGAAACAGCCACAGAACAATGTGCCAGTATTTTTGATCTCCGTTTTGATCCAAGACAAAATAAGGATACACATAAGAATCTTTACCCTCAGGTGATTGAAAATTTTAGTCTTCAAATTTATGAATGATTTTAAATAATTAAATGAGTTTTCAGTAACACTAATAAATTTGTAATGTTGTATGCTCAGGGATATCAAAGTGTAAGTAATGCATGCATCTCCTTCCTAAGTAGAAAATATTATCTGTAGTAAGTATTGTGTATGACTCTCAGCAACTTGTCACATATACCTAAAAATCAAGCTTTTTTTTTTCTTTTTTGTTTTAACCATTCTCAATGTTGAAAATCTTGTGTGTGTGTATATATAAATATATATATATATATATATATATATATATATATATATATATAATGTATGTAATATTCATTTGTCTCTGTTTGCAATGTATATGGTATATGTTTACTGGAGCATTTGATGTCACATTCAATTTATTATGTTTTTATTTTTAATTCATTATTTCTCTTTATTTCTGTTAAAGTATTTTCAAGTGATTTCATTTGTTTGTTTTTTCTCTTATAAATATAACTTGAGGATTGTAACTTCATCCTAAATTTCATGTAATGATAATCCTAAATAACTAAGTTGTATTCTAAATTGATTTTAATTAATGTATTCCCGAAATAATTTTTTTTTTCTTTCTCCTTTGTGCCTTTTAGCTTGGAAGGGAATAATTAAAAATAAAAGTTCAAATTTTAATTCATAGAGAATCCTTATGGATATTGACTGTATAAGATGTTTATATTGCATAGAATTAGCACCAACAGAGATTTTGATTAAACTCATCATGTTTAATGAGTATCGAGTATTCTTTAATATCAGTTAAGCTATATCAGTATTAAAATGTTCTCTGGGGGCATAAATGGGGAAGTGGCCTTTTTTGTTTTCCTATAAAGTACTTTGGTTTTTATTTATATCGAGAAATTATCTGCCTCTCGTTTCGCCTAAAAATAAGAAATGGCTAAATATAAAATATGAAAATATCAAGTAAACATATACAGGAGAAAAAAGGAAAAATATTCCGTCAACTCATAAAACACATTGAGCTCAGGCATGCACAGTACGCCTTTAATGACAGACCAATGCTTTATAATTAAAGATGTTTTGTTCATTTTTGGAAATTACAACGATTTGATCAAACTGGGTATTAGATGTATTAATATGCCCGAGATATGACTGTAAAAATTGATCAACCGGAGATTGGACTTTACTTAATAAATATTGTATCATTTTCACGTGTTTGTTTTTATTTACTCATAAACGACTTTAACGATTTGATCAAACTGGGTATTTGATGTATATACAGTGGCTCACAGTCAAAATGATGCAAACGAATATTTTTACTTCAAATGCTAATTACTCCTTCTTTGTTAAAATTTCAAAACTAATGCACACGAGGACATAATGATTCATTGTCATACATTAAATTTACAGAACCAAATAAACTCTACAGCAATTAAAGAAATAGAAAAAAATTCTTCATTAAACCTTGTAGGGATTGAAGGTCACAGTGAAAAAGATGCAATGTTTACTTCCGTGTAGAAAAAAGAGAAAGTAAGAAGTATTCTTCAATTATTGGATAAAAGATTAAATTAAATTCAATTAAAAGGTCAATCAACTCACCTTTTAATTCCTTTTCATTCTTTCAATGAAAACAAAAATAAACAACAGGAATACAAGTAATCAGTCTAGTTCGGGCATTTGCTTAATATGGGTGAGCATACATCTATTCATGAATGAGAAATAGTGATTAACAATTTTAAAATGGGCAAAACACAACGAAAAATCGCCTCTACTATCAATAGGAGTTTGCCACCATTCAAGATATTATTGAAAGTTTTAAAAACGTAAATAGAATAATAAGAAAAGCTAGTATGAGTGCAAAACATTTATTTACTGGTAATGATGAAATAACAAATAATCCAAAATTAGGTGCTCAAAATTGACCACATTAGTTAAAAAACATTTAAATAAAATGGTATGTGCTGAAACCATTCGAAGGGTCTTAAGAAAAAACCAATACAACGGTAGAGTTGCATGGCAAATATCTTATATCAGTGACAAAAATAAAAAGCTTCGAATCAATTTTGCTGAGGATTGTTTAACAAAAGACATGGACTTCTGGAAAAGTGTTCTGTATTCAGATGGGTCAAAATTTAATTTGTTTGGCTCTGATGGAAAAGGTTTAGTCTGGAGAAAGTCAAATGAAAAGCGCCATGAAAAAAATCTTAGCCAGTCCATCAAACTTGGAGGGGGGGGGGGGTCATGTCATGGTTTGGGGGTATATTCCTGCCTCAGGAAATCTTCATTTTATTGAAGAAACAATGGATAGACATTTATATTGTCACATCCTGAAAGAAAAATTTTAAAGCATGTGCAACCGAGCTTGGAATAATAAATAATTTTGTTTTTTTAAATAATTTAGTTATAACGATCCCAAGCATTCTTCTTATCTTGCAAGATAATGGTGTTTATATAATTCCCACAAAACTATAAAAACATCTCCCCAATCACCAGACCTAAATGTCGAACAGGATTCAGGGAGTAAATTAGAAACAGAAGTGATAAAACATAAGATTTCAAACAAAGAAGATCTCAAAAAGGTGCTACAAGAAGAATGGGACAACATAAGCCCACCTTAAACAGAAAAGCTTGTCCAATCCATGCCCAATTGTTCGAAAGAGATAATAAAAGATAAAGGCTTACCTACAAAGTACTCAAATTCAAAATATTTTTATTTTTTGGATGTTTTTAATTTTGCATCCTTTTCACTGTGACCTTAGAAGTTTATATTTATTCATGAGGTTTTAGTTTAATTTTAGGATTTGATCTCAAAGAAACTTTTAAGTATTGTCAATTCTAGCCTAATATTTGTACTTTATATTTGTAAACAAAGATTGTTGAAAATAAATTTTGGCTTGGTATAAAATAGTTTTTTTTCAAAGTTAATTCCTTGCATTATTTTGACTGTGAGCCACTGTATCTCCGAGTAGATAAATAATAATTCAAGGAAATTCTGAAATTCTATATCTTAAATTCCTCAAAAAGTGGAATGTTTATTACTTTTTATATAATCAGTTTATAAACAAAATACATAATTTATCATTTATTTGTTATTAATTATGTATGAATTGTGTAGTTAACGAGCAAAATAATCACAGTCATATGTATTATCATTTAGATACAACACATGGTTGGTGACTATTCCTTTTGACATCTGCTGGGAAATGAATAGTAATTTCAATATTACTGTTTAATTGCAATTGAATTCCAACTATGAATACTCTGCTAGCAGCTTTTTTCAGTATCGAACCATGCTTATTGAGAAATGCAGCATTTTTTTAACTTAACTAAACCTCCATAAGGTCAATACAAAAAGTAATGTCCATTTTCGAGCAGAATAATTTAAAAATGCATAGCAGACATCAAACTTTTTTTCTCACTTAGAGATCTTACCCAGACTTAGTTTCCTAGAGTTTAATTTATTACACACGCTCAATACTAATTTTAAAATAATTCACCTCAATATGCACCATGCTAAAGGTGATTAAATGAACTATTGATTCATAATTGTTTATGTTGTTATGCAACTCAAATTTCCCACCAATAAAGTAGGTGTAGAAACTCGCCAGAGACTGAAGAATGGAAATAGCAAATTTCAGCTCTTAAGTAGTCACACAGCTTTAGTAACACAATTTTTTTTTTCTCACCAAATTAGTAGTATGCAATGCGATTTCCTGTAAGATACCTCATAAAGTCGCTTCAGTTTTAACTCCATTGTCACTTCATTTGTATTGGTATAACAATGCTAATAAATTTTGTGTAATTTTCTTTCCTCATATTGTACTAATTGCTTTTGTGAGAGACAATATATGTAACTTATGATTAACCATAAATGCTACTATTTATACAACATTAACTTATTTTTTTAATAAATTACAGATTCTAGCCTGTATTGCTGCCGCTTCATTTCATCTCCCAGTTGGCATAGTGGTGGCCTACTCTGCTATTTTGATTCCTCAACTAGAAGCAGCAGATTCTGAAATACCAGTGACAAAAGAACAAACGGCTTGGATTGGTGTGTTATATATATATATACATATATGAATGAATACTAATCAATATTTATATTTAGTACAGTAAAATTAGGGATTATCCCAAACATCAAAAAGAAAGGAAAAAAAAACCTTTCATAAATTGTTCAATACCATTCCCGTAATAACTGGTAAAAAATCCTTAGGAATCCCGCATCAGGATTTGTATTACAAAACAATATTCTCATAGATAGGTAAAAATTTTAGAGGCTAAAAGTTTAAATAACAATGCCTAAAAACAGCTGTCAGGACATTTGATTCCTCCTCCAACGATGTATTTTAAAGGTATTTGTAAAACATGCCAGTTTATGTCACAGTTAGAGTGCAAGTAGCTGTCCCTTCCAAAATATTGGGGGGACACGTCCCACCTGTCCCCCTGGGTGACGCCGGTGGGCTTAGTACCTAAAAGCCTAACTAAATAGTTGGTTATAGGTGATATTTTTTTACAGCTCCTTATAGTACTGTGGAAATTTAATTTCATAGCTTATATTTATATCACTAGGAAAACTCAAGTTTTCCAACAACTTATCCTTTAGAAAAATTTCTGTCGCAATGTTTGGACTTTTTTTTAGTTTTTTTTCTTAAAACTTGAACTAAACCAGGTTTTAAATAAAGATTTGCTCTACCTATTAGAATATGCAAAAATATTTTGATTATTCATTTAATCAAATGCATTTAATTTAAGAGTAAAAATGAATTTGCTTTTTTAAATTCATAATTGAAAGATCAAGTTTTCGTCTCTAAAACTAATATGTTAATTGAAAAATACTTTAATGTTGATGTGGCTAGCATTACTCACAGCTGGCTTTATCATAAATGATTAAAATTTCATAATCCTATTTAAAGTATTAAAAATAAAATTCATCACATTATATCAGTTTATCTCTATTTATTACATTCATTAAATGGTACTGAACTGAGTAATCTGGCTTGGCAGGATATCTTTAATGTTCTGTCACAGGTTGTCTCTGTGGCCGAGAAACCCTCCTGGGGCAAAGCCAGCCTCTATAAAGTGGGTACTCTTTATTGAAAAATAAGCGGAAAAACCCTGGTAGTTGAGTGTGAATTTATAAAGAAAGTAGTTTCCTCTATATTCAGTCGAATCCAGACTGATGACTATCTACCAATTAGTAGCAAAATTTATTGCTGAGTAAGGCCTCTTAAATTAGCCTGCAAAATGTGTCTCTGTCCTGTACCGCAGCTATCCAATTCCGTACCTATCCGTACCTAACTATCTTCTGGCATCTGGGACAATACCACCTCGCCTCAGCAGTTTCTGTCTTCCTACACCTGAGCCCCGGAAGTAATCATCCTCGTTAGATGGCATCCCCTGCCCCCCCCCCCCTAGAAAATACGAAAAATGAATGCTACAAATGAAATATGTATATTTGTATTCATTTACTATATTTATCAAGTAATGAAAACATGTAAAGAAAACATTTTAATTTTCAAATATCAATTTTTTTTTTAGCCTCACATAGTCAGAATATTTCGACCTTCTCCCCCAACAAAAATTTTACTATCCTCCACTAAACAAAATCCTATGGATGCAATTGCGCCTAATTGTGATTAATATAAATGAAGATGGGGCAATATTGGAATAATTATCAATATCATCGATGTGAACAGCTGTGCTCTTGGATTAACTATCGTGCTACATGAATGAATTTCTAAAACGCCACACACTCTAGACAAGTGTTGCTCAGTCATGCCGATGATATCCCACAATAATTGCTACAATCGAGCTGGTGTCCCTTCTGGTGAATAAGGCAAATTACTGTTTTTTTACATCCCTGAGATAGTTTTTCCTTCGCCCCAGTAGACATTACGAGATCCTCAAGCATTCAATAAGCATGAAGTCACTCAAAAAAGATCTGCCCTCTGTTCTACTTGTACTCAGCAGTTTGAAAGGTTTTCATAATTATTCCTTCGCTTCCTGCACAGCCTTTTTTTTTTTTACTGAAGTTATTTCTTTTCCAAGCATCATTTATGTCTAAACTCAATTATGTGGCTCTTTTTCCTGGAAGCGGAGAACTTCCTTTACCGCCTTTGAGACACCTTCTTCTATCCCTTTCCAATGATTGTCATTGTTGCAACCTGGTGGTGGAACCTCCAACAACTTCAGATATTTATTCAACTGTTGCTCGTATCTTATTTGTATATTTTCATCTTTTAACCTCAACACGTTGACTTTTCTGGTTACATAGGTTGGCTGCCTTTTAACTAGAGATATTCTGTCCCTAACATAATAGCAATCCAACAATTGCCAGATCAAATGCCATGTTAATTAGTCGATGTATGTGCAGGCCACCAGTCATGGGATACTAATACTTTTTGCGGCCACCTTTGGCATTCATGTCAGCAAACAATTTTTTTATTATGATTATGACACTGTTGAAGGAATCTCTTAATTAATTACATAGAAATCATAATTATCAGTTTCTAATATAACTTCCATTGGAGAATGGGCACTAATGATAAAATAAATTTGGAATATGCCACTTATTCTGGAGCTTGGCTACTTTTTGAGAAAATCGAAATTAAGATTTTGAACTTGATTTTAAAAAATTTCTTTAGTTTCAACCTATACATTTAAATATATATCATATGAAATGGCATGGAATAAGCTGTTAAACGACACCAATCTTATAGCCCTATGTCTACCCTAGTCAAATTTGGAAAACCAATACAGTATATTTTTAATCATAAAACGCTAGATTTATGGAAATTTATGACTAGTTTTCAATTTTTTTTTAGTAATGAAGAATTTTTCACCCCACTTTTAAATTTTGTTTTATGAATAGATACAACACTACCTATTTTTTAAAAAATATATAATAATTTTAAAAGATGCCCCTTTTGAGAAAATTGAAATTAAAATTTTAAAATTCGTTTTAAGAAAATTTCTTTAGTACTAACCTATATATTGCTGTTTTCATATGAAATGGCATGGAATGTGCTATTAAACGATGCCAATTTCATAGTCCTAGTCAAGTTTGGATAACATCTACAGCAATTTTTAATCATGATTTTTTCTGTTTCTGGACCTATTTTTGAGGGCTTTAGAAAATAATTAAAAAATGGGTAGACATATCTCATTAAAATTTCACAATTGTACTAGTAGATACAAGTAGTACACATGTACCAAATTTCAAGAAAATCTGAGATGGTGAGGCTCAAGTCTGTGTTGAATTGACATGGAATGACCCTTCTACTCTATCCTCTTGTTATACTCTAACCATAAAATCAGACCATAATCCCAATTAAAAAAAAATAGTGCTTTTTGTATAAGTGATAAAAATGCTACCGTAAAGGATGCATCCTTCTTTTTTAAAAATAATATTCTTATCTGAACCTTAAATGGTTCAGGTAAAATAAAAGTTTAAATATCGGTTCAGAATAGACAAATTTCAATATATTTAAAGAATGGTTTCAATAATCAATAATGCATAAAATTATGCATTTTTTCTTATTTAATTAAATTAAGCTATCATAATATTTTATAATTAATCTTGCAGCTTCTGAAATCAAATATTAAATGTAACTAACTTGTCTTATTTCATTTAAATGTTTTAATTTTTTTTAACCAAATTAGTAATATTATTATTCTTTGAATTTCAGCTAGTCTTGCTGTATTGGTGGTGCCCTTTGGTGCATTTCTCTGTGGAACTCTAGTCGATAAAATAGGACGGTTAAATACAATAAGGGTTGCTTGTGTACCATACATGATCGGATGGGTCCTCATTGCAACTGCTTCAAACATATATATGATTTACTTTGGAAGATTTCTTACAGGATTTGCAATAGGTATGCTTATATATAGATATTCAGAGGAAATCTAGTAATTTATAAATAAAAATCTGTACTTCTTTTTTTCATATCATTCATAGTTTTTATTATTAATTTTTTTTTAATTATCCATCAATGAGTAGTTATGAAAAAGGTATGTTATATTCTTTTATTTAGATTCTACAGTGTATTTAATGCTATCACTCAGCAATGGAGTGTGCTTACATTTTATCTGAGATATACAAGACTATTTGTTTCAATAACAGCTTGTTGATGATTAAAGTTAAAATTGGTCCCGCCCAGTAACCTCATTTTTTGGGGTGCTTACCTTAATTATACTTTTGAATTTTGCATAGAGAAAAGATTTCACTCCATAACCATTTTCTATTTGAGAGATAAAGCACCACTAGATTTGTAATTTCTTTTTATTTATTATTAAAATTGATTATCACCTTATAGTCGATTTGTTTCAAATAATAAATGCTTTGTTAAATGAGAAAAAGTTTTCGAGACAAAAGATCTTGATTTTAGTATATCATGAAAAAACTTAAACAATTTGTCAACAATTTTTAGTAAAGAAGACTTAGCCTAAGTACATAAAATATTGTTAGAAGACATTTTGTATCTTTTTCTCTAGTTTAATTTGTTTTTTTGTAGACCAGTCAAGAAACTCCAAGAATGAAAGATCAGGTATCTCGCAGATACAATGCGAGCATGCTTGTTGCTTTGATGGTGCGATTAATAGAGTGTTAAAGTCATGAAATGGTTCATTTTCTAAACATTTCAATTTAACCAACAATCATATGTGAATTCTTCAGGGGAGATCAAATTTACTTTGTATTATAGAATAATTACTGATTTTGAAATAGGAAACAAGTACAACATGGGACTTAACAGTCAAGAAAGCTGTAGGAACTCAAGACCTAACATTTACTAATGAAAGTGGATTTAGTTCTGAAAGACTTATTTCTTATAAAAATATATAAATCCCACTTTATTGATTTAGAAAAGCAGCTGTTATTTCAATTGTTAAAAATTAGCCAAAATCTCCGATATTAATGAAAGCTTCAAATGGTCCATACTTCTGAGACTAGAATAACTCAGTCATAATAATTAGATCCACAGAAAAAAAAACTGCTGGGTTGAACAAAGAGGTAAAATAAGGAAATACAATAGAAGGAGTTCTGAAAACGCTATTTAAAAAAATCAAAAATTGTTGAGGATTACAACAAATAGTAATAAAACAGGAAAATAGCAAAGAAAAATGTTGTAACATAACAAAAAAAACATGGGGGTTGTAGGAAACAAGTTACAGTTATTATACAACACTTATTAAGCCTAAAGTGGAAAAGAAAAAAAGCTCCTGAGGGTTTCAGTTATAATTCTATTATACAAAAAGGGAGTCAAGGACTGTGAGACCACTCAAATACGAGTATATTACCATTATGTGTAATGTGCAAAGTATATTCAAATATTTCAAGAAAATTTGTCTGAGAGGAGTTGATAATTATTTTTACCAAAACAATGGTCATCCATTAAGTTCCACCAGGCATGAAGAGGTACTTACTTTGTTGATATAAAAATCAAACAAAGATGGTGAAAACTAATTTTAAATCTTATTGGTTTATGGAATATTGATGCATAAATAAATGCATGTTGGAACTTGTTTCCTACGTCCCCCATGCCATTTTTAAAACTTTATTTTAACTTTTTCCTTTGATATTGTCCTCTTTTATTACTTAATTTACAATATAAAATTTATTGTAACTTTAGTTTAAAAACACATCTATTGGCACATCACTTTTTTCTATAAACATCACTTTTAATAAATATCATCAGAAAACATTGATGTGTTCTAGCTATGAAATAATTCAGTTGTAGCTTGATAACATCATCAGATGAGAATAAGGCCCCATGAAAAATTTGGGGATAAAAAAGTATTCTTATCTGGATTTCTCTAAACCTATTTCCTTTTTTTTTTTTTTTTTTTTTTTTTAATTAATCCTTTGGATATGAATATAATAATTACTGTTGGTAATCATCAAACTTCCAGTGAAGTCCTAAGTTATAAATATTGTAATTATATTAGAAAGATTGCCTTTAAGAATTTTTAATTATTTTATTCAATCGTATTTTATTTTTATTCAGCAATGGGACCAAGTCCTGCTATAGTATATATAACAGAAGTGGCACGTCCAGATTTACGAGGATCTCTTATTTGTACTGGTCCATCCATGACATCCTTAGGTGAGAATACCATCCTTCTACTGATTATTTATAAAAAAAAAAATAAAAATAAAATAAAAATTGTTTTTAGATTTATGTATTATGTGAATATTCATGCTTGAGTGAAATTTCTTACATTGTTGATTAATAGGGCAGTTTTATAATGCATAGTTTAGTTTTTCAATTCAGAATCAAAATAATTTGTCACAGCTTAATTGGATAAATGAGTTATCCATAAAAATAGTCTCTACTACACAGAATTTTAAGCTATTGTTGTTCTTTGATTCTCCTTCTTTTCATAGACTACCATTTATCTTTCTATACAATAAGTTATTTGAGTAAACTTGAAAATTATTGACAATCTGATGATTCCCAAGGGTCCAAAGATTCTAGTTTAAATAAACGCCTCTACTTTGATACATTAATATTAAGAAAAAAATTTGGTGCAGTGCGCGCTACACACAACTTTCACTTAACCAATAATTAGAGTGAAATCAATGTGTTTTAATAAATTTTCAACACCATTTAGCAACTTCACCTAAAATCGCTTTTTACACATGTTTGTTATTCTCCTTACGTTAAAGAGTATTATAATTATGGAAAACTTTGATAGTCCTCAATATTTATCGATTTATTGTTTGGTAAATTCTTACTTTCACTTACCTATATATGAAATATATACTAAAAGTATAAGGGTGGGGGGGGAGGAAGTATTGCGATTGTGAAAACTTTCGACTTCCGGTTTTCAACGGAAATAAACATTTTGGGGTCCCCTCAGTCCAAATAACCAAGTTTCGCAAAATGATCTGTGTGCCTGTATGAACTGACTAGCTCAAAAACTATAAACCGTATGAACATAAAATTGGGTATTTTGTGTCTGTATATACCCGCGATGTTACAGCAAAAATTTCATCAACATTGATCAAATGGAGGGAGCACTTTATTTCTTAACTTTTTTTCCAATGTTTACGTTTTTTTCGATTTTCTTTTCAAATTCGTCATGCTTAATGAAAATCAAGTCTTCTTTAATATCAGGTAAGCTTTATCATTATTAAAATGTTCTGAGGGGGCTTAAATGGGGAAGGTGCCTTTTTCGTTTTCTTATAAAATACCTTTGTTTTTGTTTATATGGAGAAAGTAACTGTCTCTCATTACGCCTAAAAATAAGAACATGCTAAATATGAAATATGAAAAAAATCTAGTAAACATATACAGAAGAAAAAAGAAAAATATACCGTCAGCTCATAAAACACATTGAGCCCACGCATGGGCAGTACACCTTTAATGACAGACCCTTGTTCATAAATAAAGCCATTCTGTTCATTGAATGGAAATTATTTGTTTCATGATAACTAAATGAAGTTTTCAACTTCATAGAGCATTATAACATCAGACGACTTGGAGTATTATGGTTGCATTGCCGAATATCGCAAGTAAAAACTTTTATTTAATTACTAAAAAAAAAATCAATAAAAAATATTAGTGTACTTTAGAGTGAAGCAAATACAAAGTAAATGAATGTGGAAAACTGTGTGACTTCGAGAAATGCCATTTAACAAAACACGTCAATTTCTAATGTAAGTATGTAAGTGAAAGTTGTGTGTTGCGCGCATCGCACCAGATTTTTATTTTTCAGGGGCCTAATACAATCCTAATTTCATAAATAGTCAAGTTTTTTTTACTGCAAGTTGCTTTTTGTAAATATATCGTGATGGTGAATCAATAGAAGATTTATTTACAGCTCGTAGTAGAGTCCGCCACAGAAGAGATGAGCTGTGGGAGAGAGAGGGAAGAGGTTGCGCAGTAGCTTGAAGCTCCCCCACTACTCTCCACTTCCCCTCTCATGGCTCTCATTTCTAGACTAGGTAGCGCTGGATTTTGCGTTATCAGAGAGGGGAAGTGAAGGAGTGGGTCATGGTGGGGGAAGCTGGTTGCGCGAACCCCTCACCCCTCACAGCTCATCTCTTCTGTGGCGGACTATAAATTACGACTTAATTTTCAAATGTTTGTCTCGTATGCCTTTCCGGAAACCAAGAACGATTACTGTTCCTCAAGGAGCCACCTTGTATTCATTTCAGAAATCTATTATGGAACTAAAGTTTTTAAACTAAAATATAATTATTAAAGATTATCTTGTACCATATTTTCTTATTTACCATATTGTTTTTTTTTATATTTACTCATTTCTGATTTTTAAGCATAATGAGAGACAGTTAATTTTTCCATATAAACAAGATCAAAGGTACTTTTTTGGAAAAACAATGTTTATCTTCGCCATATAAGCCACTTCAGAATTTGTCTATTATGATAAAACTTACGTGGGCCGCTTTTGTTTCGGCAACTCTAAGAGTGCCTTTTTCAACATCAAGAGCTTTTAGAGTGTACGTGCCTCCAAGTGGTGCTGCTGGATACCCTTTACCTGAAGAAAAGGCTAAGGTATAGCGGAACTGAAACGAAACCCGCTAGGATTTACTATCCTAATTGTATCCTCTGTCGGGGCAACTCGACTACAAATCAAACTTTATATCATGAAGAAGCTTGTCACAGAAATCTCATACCCCGAAGACAATTTCGAGTGATCGAATTCCAGGGTGCCCGACAGTGAAAAGCTTAGTGGTAAACCGGAGCACCACCAATACCCCAGTCAAAATTTTAAGTATAAAAATAGGTACTATTTTGGTATTTAGAATGTCAACTCATTAATTCAAGTAGGGAAAGTAAGGCAATTAGCTTCCGAACTTAGTAGGTTGAAAATTTTAGTCATGGCCCTGCAAGAAACCAGGTTTTCTTATGAAACTGTTGTGGAATCAGATGGATTCAGAATTTTCAAAAGTCCACTGGGAAAAAAGATTATGGGGAGATGCCTCTTTAAGGGGTGGCTTTTATGGTTAATAATAGGTTTTTCTTTAGTAGAATGTAAGGGGATAAATTCAAGGCAAATTTTTTCCTTAAAATCCAGAAACAAAAAGTATATTTAATGCACACGCTCCCATAAATGAAGATAAAGAAAGAAAGAAAGAAAGAAGAAAGAAAAAGTAATTTTTATTCTGGGACATTAAGTCCCCTAAGAATAACAGACATGAACAAAATTAATGGCCATTTGTCTGGCTACTTAAAGGAAATACAATAAAAAATAAAGAATACAATAAAAATTAAAATACAAAGTAGACACAAAAAATAAAAATAATAAAATAAAAATAGCTGAAACAGAATATTGTAAGAAGAAATAAAAAATAAACATTTGGATGTTAAGTACAAAACTTTGATCAGCTTTTGAGCTTAAAAGGTATAAAATAAGAAAAAATCGTATAGATATGTCCTCACTATTGCTTCACTATTTACATATTTACGGGAGATTGGAGATTCAGGAGGTGATGGAATAGTTGGGTTTTAAAGGAGGTGAGGGATGAAGTGTTTCGGATGGAGACAGGTAATGAATTCCAGAAGGTGGCAGCACGGATGATAAAGGATTTTGTGAAGGAGGCAGATCGGTAGAAAGGGATATACAGGTTAGAAGTTTGGGATCTGGTGTTTAGAGAATGTATGGAGGAGCATGGTGTGAACAAACTTAGGATATACGGAGGTTTCTTGGTTCTAAAGGTTCGGGAAAGATAAACACCTAGGAAGTATTGCCGTCGAAAAACTGGATGGAGCCATTTCAATTCAGCGTACCAGCTGGAGACGTGGGAGCGCCTGGGGGCACCGAAAATGAATCTTATGAAGCAATTCATTAGTCTCTTCAACCTCGCCTCATGCATACCAGACAGTCCACCGTATACAAGGCAGCAATAATCGAAATGGGGGAATATAAGAGAGGAAACTAGGAGCTGACGAGTTTTTGAGGGCATGCAGTCACGTGATCTTAGGAACTGTTTGAGGATAGCAATTGATTTTCTGGTGATTTCGGAAATATGGTTATTCCACGACAAGTGCTGGTCAAAGATCACTCCAAGGTTTCTGACATGGGATTGGAAATGAATGGTTTGGTCATTAAGGCGGAGTAAGGGGTAGTAAGGAAGGGAATTAAGAAGGTGCTTGGAGCCAATGAGGATTGCCTTGGTTTTTTTTCCGTTCAGTTTTAACTCATTTTTCTCTGCCCAGGCGTTGATGCTGTCTATATCTTCTTGTAATTTCCGGATTGTCTCCAGCATTTTGGAAGGATGGAAGGATAGGTAAATTTGGAGGTCGTCAGCGTACAAGTGGTATTGTGAATGGTTGATGGACTCAGGGAGATCGTTGATATAGACGGAAAAGAGAGTTGGTGAAAGTGAGGATCCTTGTGGTACTCCTCTATTTAATAAGAGAGGTGAGGAAGGAGGTTTATCGGGAATGTGAACTGTTTGTGAACGTTGGGATAGGAAGGAGAGGAACCACTTTAAGACGCTGTTTGATATGGACAAGTTTTGGAGTTTAGAAAGGAGGATCTCATGATTGACGGTATCGAACGCTTTTGAGAAATCAAAGAGAATTAGGATGGTAATTTTATGTTCGTCTATGGAGGAATGGAGGTCCTGAGTGATCTTTAACAGAGCAGATTGTGTGGAATAATGGGAACGAAAGCCGGACTGAAGAGGGTTGAGGAGAGCATTCCGCTCTAGGAAGTCATTGAGTTGGGTGTGGACAATTCTTTCGAGCGGTTTAGATAGGTTAGAAAGGATGGAGATGGGTCTATAGTCGGAGGCTAAGGTGGGAATTGGTACTTTGTTCAGCGGACGAACTATCACTTTTTTCCAGGCTTCAGGAAATATGGAATTTTGTAGGGAAAAGTTGTATATGTGTAAAAGAGCAGGGAAGATAACAGGGAGACAGAGTTTGATTATCTTGACAGGAATTTGGTCGGGGCCGTAATCATTGGTTCTGGATTTAAGGACGGAGGAGAGCAAGTCTTCAGGAGAAATATTAAGGAAGTAAAAGTTATCAGGGTTGAAGGTTTGCGTAAATGAGTATGAGGAGGGGTGAGGAGTAGTTGAAGGGTTTACGAAATAGGAATTTAGTTCATCTGGGTCGATGGGATAATGAGTACAGGATTTGGATTTGACAACTGATAACTTTTTAAGGATTTTCCATTTGGATTTAGGATCTTGGGCTTGTGATATGGATTTATGGAAAAACTGTGCCTTGGCACGCCGTAAGGATGATTGGGTGAGATTGCGTAGGGATTTAAAGAGGGAGTAATCTTCGGTGGTATGGGTGCGTCTGAAACGTCTTCTGGCGGCATCTCTTCTCCTCATTAGCTCTCTGATTTCAAGATTTATCCAAGGAGCGGCAGGACGTCTAAAAGTAAAAGTTTTGAGGGGAGCATGTTGGTTTAGGAAAGTGGAGAGATTAGACGAGAGGCATTTCACCATTTCATCAATGGAGGATGAGGAATAAATGGGATCTAGGGATTGGGAAAGTGAATCAAAATAAGGATTTAGCTTTTCGGAGGTTAGTGAATCAAGGTTCCGCCAGGAGATTTTGTTAGGACATAGTTTAGGTGTTGGAATATTATAGGAGATTTTGATGAGGTCATGGTTTGATAGGAAAGGTACTGGATGTTGTGAGGAAGACAATAGGTTATGGGGGGTATCTATTAAAAAAAGATCTAACCAGGTGCTGGTTAACTGAGTATGGTGGGTTGGTTGGTAGGGTACTATGAAAAGGTTGAGTGAATGGATGAGGTCTGTGAGGTAAGATCTGTTAGGAGAATCGGAGAGAATGTTTATGTTAAAATCACCAGTGATGATTACGTTATTGTATAACGGGACGTAGGTAAAGAGGGAGGATTCAAAGAAAGGATCAAATTGGGCATGCGGTGGGCGGTAAACTATTATGTAGAGGAGGGAAAAGGCATCGGAGGAAATTTCGACGAGGAGATATTCCGGATGAGGAAGTTCGGAGGAAGGAGATTCTAGAAGGATTTTTACCCTCAGACTATCGTGAACGTAAAGACCAACTCCTCCTCCAGTTCGGTCCTCACGATCACGACGAATGAGCGAGTAGTTAGGGATGGATATAGAAGAGGATGGGATATTTGGTTTAAGCCAGGTTTCCGAGACGGCAATGATGTGATAGAAATTATGGAGAAAGTGGTCTAGGAACTCATCATAATGTGCTGGAAGGGATTGGGAATTAACGTGACAGGATAGAAGGATGTTACTCATATGAATGAATTAGTGGGATTGATCTGAGAAGGGTGTAGGAATGTAGAGGTTGATGGGTACAGTATTGGATATTAGTGGTGACATGAAACAAAACTATTTGATAGTTGTAAAATAGTGAAGAGAAGATACATGAAGATTGAGGCTTATAGTCATTAATGTAATGGAATGAAAAATTCTGAATATTAAAAATAATCAAAAGAAACATATTTGAGTTAAAAAGAAAATAAATCCCTCTGAGTTTAAAAATAGTATAAGAATTTTGAAGAAAAAAAGAATAAAAATATAACATAAACGAAAGAAAAGTAAATTTGAGGTAATGACTGCCCCTATATCAGCCCAAGGCCTCTACATCCTCCTTCTTATTTATTATGTTGACCGGACAGCCGTCGTCCCGCCTGCACCGAACCCTTCCGCCGGCGAACCAGACGTACTTTAGCTTTCCGGCCGCCCTCTTTTGCCTCGCCAGCCAGTAGAGGTGCCTATTTCCTGGACTCATCGCCTCGCTTAAGTACACCCTCTCGTCAGTCTCCCATCCCAGGTGTCTTGTCGAGAAGTCCCTCTTTACTCTTCTAAGGCGGACGATCTCGTCCCGAGTCGTTTGCCTGACGAAGCGGACTACGATCGGGGGTGGCCGAGGGTCCTCAGATCTAGGTTTTTTTCTTTCCACTGCGTCGATGTCCTCGGCAGTTAACTTGAGACCCAGAGCCGCTCCTATGGAGCACACTAAACCTTCTGTTGATTCGCCAGTTTTCATATTCACTCCTCTGATTTCAATAGAGTTCGAAAGCTGGGCCTGTTCAGCCTGATTAACTCGCACCTCGAGCACGCTGATTTTTGATTTTAAGTTTTTGTTTTCATTTAATAATTCTTCTATAATTTGTTCGTGCTTTATAGCACGCTCCTCAATTTTTTTTAATCTCTCGTTACTTTCGAAAGTCATTTCACTCTGCTTTTCGAGTATGATTTTAATTTCTTTTAGGTCCTCTGAAAGTTTTTTTATTGCTCCTACCACGTCCTCACTCACTCCATCGCACGTTGCCGTGGATTTCCCGGGCGCTTTTCTGCATGAAGGGCAGTTCCAATTCTTTTTAGCGTCCGATTCGGAAACGTTGCAGCATTTTTTGTGATATAATAATTTGCACGATGTGCAAACTATTGCCAGCTTCTCGTCTCTCGCGATTGTGGCGCTGCAAATTGGGCACTGCGTCATTACTGAGGATGCTATGTTACTGGATTAACAATAGGTACTGTAGAGCTGGTGGGGAGCGGTAGCTATGGTGGGGATAAGCTCACTGTCCTTATCACGGCACTGTCCACAACGGGAACTTAATTTTATATCTTACCTTTATAACTTTTAAGGCTGTAGGTGGCTTCGGATTTTGTACTAATGGTCCATAAAAGCTTCGAAAAAATAAGATATAATTATGATAAAAAGAACTATGGAAAAAAAAAAAAGACTGATAGCAGAGAGAAAAAAACAAACAGAAGAGTTAATAACAGGTCCTCACTATAAGACGGCTAGAGCCAGACTCTGATAATAGGATGATAATAGATGATAGGAGAAATCCAGAAAAAGTGGAGGAGTTCTGGGATCTGTTGGGAAAAGAAGTAGTCAATATCACTCACAATCATGTCAAAGTACTTTTAGGGGATTTCAATGTGCAATTAGGGAAAGAAAAAAAAAAAGAAGCATGGAAATAGTAGGTGAATATCCTGCTCATAGGGGGATATCCAATAAGAATGGAGAGAGATTGGTTCACTTGTGCAAAAATACTGGCTTAAAAATAATGTCCACTAATTTCAAGGCAAAATCTATTAAGAAAAAGACGTGGGTTTCTCCCAATCATAAATTAGGTGAATTTCAGTTGGATCAAGTTGCCATCTCTAGGAGGAATTCTAGAGAAATTCAAAATGTTTGGGTTAAAAGAGCAATTAATGTAGTTTCAGATCATTTCCCTTCTCAAATTTAGATGAATTTTATTGCGAAAAAGAATAAGTGTGATTTGAACAAGAAAATTAAGTCAATAGATAGGGAGAAAGGCTCTTTTGGTAAAAGAGAAAGGCAGGGAATTTCATGGCAAAGTTAAAGAACCTGAAAATTGGGAGGATTTAACTAAAAATTTAGTAGAGGTTGCGGGAAATTTGGCCTCACAGGATTTCAGGAAGAAAAGGGAGTGGTGGAATTTGGAGTGCTAAGAGGCTGTCAGGAAAAGACCTGAAACCTGGAAAATTTGGAATCAGAATAAATCGGTGGAAAACCTAAACAATTATCATGAAGAAAGAAGGTCCACTCATAATATCTTGAGAAACGCAAGAAGAAAATTCCTTAACAATCAAATCTCGGAAATGGAAGAGAGTTTTAAGAAGAATGAAACAAAATTTTTTTTATCGGGCTTTCAAGAATAAAATCAAAGGATATTCTCCACCAGAATTGGTACTTCAGAAAGAAGATGGAAATTTGGCTCTATATAATGAGGAAAATTGTGAAATTTAGGTGAGATATTTCAAAAAATTGTTAAATTTTGAGGAACCTGAAAATTAAAAATTAAAATTAAAATTGAAGTGAGAAATTAAAAATACGACAAAACACTCCACAAAATATCGAGTCAGATCCTCCGGATGATGAGGAGTTAGAAGAAGTGATTAATTCACTTAAAAAAATAAGGCCTCGGATGAGGACAGAGTTCTGGCTGATATGTTGAAATTAACTAGTGAAGAATTCAGGAAGAAAGTAGTGGAAATGTTTATGGATGTTTGGGAGAAAGAGGAAATTCCAAAGGAATGGAAATCTGCCTTGATTCATCCTTTACATAAAAAAGGTTCAAAAACGGATGTTAATAATTACAGGTGAATTTCTCTGTTATCGGTCACTTATAAAATTTTCTCAACATTGTTGTTAAGTAGATTGGAACCACAAATAGATCATAAAATATCAGGGAATATCCGGGGGGGGGGGGGGGGGAGGGTTTTAGAAAGGGAAGAACCTGTCAAGAACTGTTTAATATTTTATTAAGAATATTTTATTAATATTTATGTTATATTAAGAACTAGCTGTATGTCCCGGTTTCACCCGGGAAATTTAATTTTTCTAATGAAACGGTCGATTTCGTAAAAAAACCATTGTAAAGCGAGATCATTACGATTTTTATTAGGATAAAGAATATCAGCTGAAGATCGGCTGAAGTTATCCAATTTTAATATGGACGGGTGTTCGCACCTGGTATCAAAGAACCACTGAGCGAAATTTGGAGAATTTAGGACAAACGGTATGGATTTATATAAAGAACAAATAAACAAACAAACAAACAAACAGAATTTCATCTTTATTTATATAGATGTTTAAATCTAAAATTACTCATAAAATATTATATGTCATGAAGAAAAAGTCTGTTTATTCCCTTTGTGGATTTTAAGAAAGCGTATGACTCTGTTGAAAATTTTAAGGGAATATGGAGAGGATCAGAAAACAATTAATTTAATTAAATCAACTTTAATAGAAACTGAATCCAATGTGAAATTTAGGAGTTTAATTAGTAAACTTTTTCAGATAAAAACTAGTCTCAGGTAAGGAGATAGTCTGTCTCCCATACTTTTTAACATAGTTTTGGATAAAATTTTGGAAGAAAAATAGTTCAGGAGCTCGAGTGGGGACCAAATACATGCATATTAAGGTGAAGTGCTTGGCTTTTGCTGATGATTTAGCATTATTGGCTGAGTCTGAAGAAGAGTCCATTGAACAGATAAACTGCCTGAAGTAAATTGTTAAGAAAACCGGATTACAAGTATCTTTTGAAAAAACAGAGTTAATGATCACAGAGGTAGGATATCAGAAAAAATCAGTCAGAACCAAATATGGGAAGATTTCAGTTGTTAAGAAATTCAAGTATTTCGGTGAAGTTTTATGCTGCAATGGATCGGAAAAGGAGAGTTTCGAGGGGAAAATTAAAAAATTAGAGGATTTGTGCTTTCTTCTTTCCCTATCTCCTTCGTGCTGTTAAGCGTGGAGTAGATTTAACCCATCTTCTGTAGGCATCTCTATCTTGCGCCATTCTTTTAATTTCAGTCAAGGACGAGCCGCGTTCGCTCCCGAATCTCTCCATATACTGGCTGTATGTGGTTCTCGGCCTGCCAACTGGTCGCTGCCCCCTTGGTCTGGCCTCCAATATCCATCTTGCTCGACGCTCATCTCCCATTCTACAAACATGCCCGTACCATTTGAGCTGACATTCTTCAATTGTATCACGCACAGGTTTTACGCCGAGTTGTTCCCCAATTTTTTCATTTCTTTCTCGGTCCCGCCTTGTCTTGCCAGCTACTTTCCTTAAATACCTCATTTCAGTTGCGGTAACCTTACTAGCGCTCTTGTCAAGAAGAAACCAGCTCTCTGATCCGTATAGCAGGACTGGGAGAAACACTGTTTTGAACAGTCGGAGTTTGGCCTCTTGACTGATTTCCTGCTTTCCCGCCAGAGTACTAGCTATTAGGAACAGTACTTGATTGGCCTTCTTTACTCGGTTAAGTACCTCATGCTCGATTCTAGCATCCCTGCTGAAGCTGGTGCCCAGGTATGTGTACTTGTCCACCTGCTCAAGTTGTTGCTCATCACACACTATTCTCAGCTCGGTCTCTTCCCTACCTACTTGCATAACTTTACTCTTAACCGGATTTATGGCGAGGCCTCTTAGCTTTAGCTCCTCAAACCACTCCTCCACTGCAATCTGTAGGCTTTCCTGACTATCGGCTATCAGAACTATATTGTCCGCATATACAAAGCATTGAACAAGCACTGGCATCAGGTTCCAGTATCCGATTGTTGCTCGTGGGGTCCTTCTCTTTGCCACCTTCAGAGCCTCATCAATTACTACATTAAAGAGGAGAGGGCTGAGACTATCTCCCTGTTTCACACCTTTATAAAACCGGAAAGGTTGAGACTTGGCACCATTCAGTCTGACTATACCCTTCGGGTCCTCGTACGCAGACTTGATTGCACTAATCAGATTAGGTGGAACTCGCTTATCCTGTAGGGCCTTCCAGATTTCTTGACGGGGTACCGAGTCGAAGGCTGCTTTTATATCTAAGAAAGCAAGATATATGTTTCGGCCTCTATCCCATGCTTTCTCCAGTACCATTCTGAGTTAGAATATATGGTTCTGCGTTTGCCTATGAGGTCTAAAGGCAGCTTGCTCTTCCTCCATGTCATCATCTATGTATTTCCTAAGTCTCTGCTCCAGTATTCTGGTGTAGACCTTATATACCACTGAGGAGAGACAGATTGGTCTGTAATTTTCGCACTGTGTCTGGTCCCCTTTTTTGAATATGGGAATGATGAGGTTCTCCTCCCATTCCATTGGGATCCTTTTAAGGTCCCAAACTTTTTGGAAGAGGTTCTGGAGGCTCTTGATCAGCTCGGGTCCTCCATGCTTGACCAGTTCGGGTGCTATTCCGTCATTGCCAGCAGCTTTCCCCATTTTGACTCTTGCAACCGCATCTTCAACTTCTTCTTCCTGGATAGTATCATCCATGTCCTCTGGATTGCTAAGTATGGTCTGTGGTCGTCGCCTTCTGTCTGGCACGCCTCTTCCTCTCCAATCCTCAAACAGAGTTAATGACCACAGAGGTAGGATATCAGAAAAAATCAGTCAGAACCAAATATGGGAAGATTTCAGTTGTTAAGAAATTCAAGTATTTCGGTGAAGTTTTATGCTGCAATGGATCGGAAAAGGAGAGTTTCGAGGGGAAAATTAAAAAATTAGAGGATTTGTGCTTTCAAATGGGAAAAATTTATAATAAGTAAAATCTTTCGATAAAGGCAAAATTAAGGCATTATAATACTGTGATAAAACCTGTGATTCTTTCTGGAGTGGAAACAGCTTGTTTTCCCAGTTTAGATAAGTTAAAAAAAATAGAGAGAAAAGTTTTGAGGAAGATTTATGGACCGAAGAAAACATCAGAAGGATTCAGGAGGAGGTCTAATGAGGAAATTTATAGGCAAATTAATTATTTAGAAACTGATATGAGAATTAGGAGGTTAAGGTTCTTTGGGCACATGGAGAGGATGAGTTAAAAAAAATTATGTAAAGAAATTTTCAGTAGAATTTTAAAGTACAAAAATTTAGGGGGATATCCTAGTCAAATTAGAGAAGCATTGGAAATTTTGGGAGTATCAAGAGAACTTTGTCATGACAGGGATCTTTTCAAGAAAATAATTATCAATGAAGTTAGATTTAAGAAGAGGGTGAAGGGTATTGGGTGGTCAAAGGAGAGAAGAGAGGAGCAGTCGAGAATCATTAAGCTGTGCTAGCAAGTGAGAAGGAGGAAGAAGGAAGATTCATCAGTGATATCGCATGGTCCTAGAAGTGGCCGTTTCATGTAAAAAAAAAACTTACATGATATTAAAGAATACTTGATTCTCAATATACCAACATGATAAGTTTAATCAAAATTGTTAAGGCCGTTTTTCAGAAAATCAAAAAATAATGTCAAAGTTAGACATTCATGAAATAAAGTGCTCTCTCCGTTTGATCAATATATACATACATCAAATACCCACTTTGAGGTTCATATGATTTATCGTTTTTGAGATAGCCTGTTTTCATGCATGCACACACACAATTTTTTTATGATTGCAATACTTTTGCTTACTGTATATTTATTTAAAACCTGAACTTTCCACTAAACTTTGTTGTTAAAAACAGGAAACTTATTTGAAACTGATCATCCCTATTTTTTTTACCTTATCATGTTAAATGTTTGGGTATTAAAGGATTTATTGTTACTATGAATAGATATTTTTTTCTTTTTCAGGAATGTTGTTTGTTTACATTAAAGGATCAATGTTACATTGGAGAATAGTTGCTTGGACAGGTATTCTTTACTGTGCCATTCCTGTATTTCTAATGTTTATCTGGTCACCTGAGAGTCCATTGTGGCTTTGCTCAAAAGGTAAAACTGAAGAAGCACTAAAGGCACTCCAGTTCTTAGCCAGGAAAGAAACTGAGGTGAGTTAATATTTATAATTGTTTATTATTATTATATTTTCCTGGCAGCTTTGCACCTGTGCTGTGGCACATCAAGCGAATGTGATCTCTTTTGTTTTTCGGTTCAAGGTTATTGTTAATTTTGAAAAATTTTAATTATCATCTATATGATTTTTACTGTAACATTATTTTAAATAAAATCCTTAGTATATTATTTTTTTCCAATTAGGTAACATTACTTCATACAATACTTCCTATGTCATTACCCATATAAATCCAGTATGAATACGTAATTCACTATCAGTTTATTGAAAGAATATTAAAAAATTTCCTCACATCTACAATTCTTCATTTACATCCTATCCAACACAATAATTTTTGTATATTTTACCTTACCTCCTTTGCAACAGCTCTCTCCAGCTTATTTTATCCATCTCTGAGTTAAAATAATTTTGTATAATAATTGAAGGGGTCGGGGCAAAATAGTGCCAAGCAACATTTTTAACAAAAATAAACTTTAGCTGCAGTCTGCTGTATATTATGTAGGACTATATGTCTCTATAGAGGTTCTATAAAGTCATATTTAGGTGGCATTTCCATCATAGACATATAGTCTTACATAATATACAGCAGACTGCAGCTAAAGTTTATTTTTGTTAAAAACGTTGCTTGGTACTATTTTGCCCCGACCCCTTCAATTGCTCTAATTTATATCTCTGTCAGACTTCTTTAAATTTCATTTAAAATCAATCCTTAATATATTTTCCATTTAATTAATTTTAGTAATGTGGTGACAAGCTTTAAAGTATCTCTAGTAAACAATAAATTTACGGAGTACCAATTTTTTTTCTTTATATACATTAGCAGTTAAAATATTTATAAATGTATAATATGATAATATTCTTTTTCTAGCAAGGGCTTCCTGAGAAACAATTGGCTCAAATTCAAAGAGAAGTCAACTCGAAAAAGCCAGCAGTACCAACATCAATGTTTATGACCATTATTAATGGATATTCCAAGCCTACTGGATACAAACCATTGTTTATTCTCATCTCACTCTTCTTCTTCCAACAATATGCTGGCATTTATATTACTATTTTCTATGCAGTCACCTTCTTTGAGGTGAGTAATAAAAATATGTATTTCTAAAATAAACAAGTTTTTAATGTAAATTATAGGAGGGGTGTCCATCCCTTCCAAGGTCAAAGATGCAACTCCCACCCTTTCTTAAAACTTTTATTAGTCCCACTTCTTAAAAATAGTATCTCTATATAGTTATGTTTATTATTGTTATATAGTACTTTATATTATAGTATTATTCAAAAATTGAAATTTATTTTCAATTATACTTTAAGTGGTAATTCTTATTTAATTTATGCCACTCACTCTCACTCAAAACTAGACGTCATCAAATAAAAACATCA
Source organism: Aelia acuminata (assembly GCA_911387785.2). Classification (NCBI taxonomy): domain Eukaryota; kingdom Metazoa; phylum Arthropoda; class Insecta; order Hemiptera; family Pentatomidae; genus Aelia; species Aelia acuminata. The sequence continues at coordinate 134,695,698 of OU426978.1, read as the reverse complement.
ACCCTTGAAGGTTGTTCTTATCATTTCTATTAATCACTCACTCTTCCATGCTTATTTTCCTTTTTCCACCACTTCAATGGTTTTTTCACCTAATTTCATATTGTTATAACATTCTTTACGGAGCTTCCAACAGTGCCGAGTAGATCTCATAAAATGAACTGGCCAGATCAACTGTTTTATTTCTTTTGAATAAAATTAAGGATATTGATCTTATGTGATAAAATAATTGAACTTATAAACCATTTTTAAGAGAAAAATGTGAGGGACACACTGGTGGGTTGCACTATGTAGATTAAGTAAATGTTTTAACTTGATGCAGTAGAGTGAACTTTCTCGAAGATATTTTAGAAGGATTCGGTACAGTTTCAGAAGGGCCTGGTTGTATGGATTTCCCTTCCCAGGCAATCCTCATTTGCCGCAGCGATTTGTAGGAAGATATGCTTTTTTCAAGTTTACGTTAAGGTGATGTATTGTAAACATGCCATTGATCAATGAGTGACCAGAAATGCCATGTTTTAAAGCTTTTAGGAGTGATGCCATCGACTGATGGCCCTTCATGATTTGAGCCTTGGTCAAGTATAATCATCTGTGTCATGTCAAGAGTCATCTGTGTAACAATTGTTTCCATTATATGGTTTAATTGGCTCCATTTTATTGATTTTGGTTAGATATTTCATTTCTTTGAATTCTCGAACTCGCAGATTAGAATGTGTAGAAAGTGCCCAATTCTCTTTCATTTTTCATGAATATTCCAGTATCCACACGGAGTTTTCACTATTATTTTGCTTAACAATCCTATAAGAGGATTTCAGGGCTTGGTTCTCCACCTCTATCTGCAGTGCTAAATTTAGCATCAGTTCCATCAGAGCTGTTGTTGTGGCTCTCATCAGAGCTATTGGTGTGGTTCTCATAGCAACTGTCATCATGAGAGACCCTAGTCAGTGTAGTTTTCCTAATAGGATTTATTCTTTACAATTCCTTCTTTGTGACACCAAAGCAGGGCTGGATAAAAAATCATTGGTCCTATTGCTATCAATGAATTAATTTCAAAAGATTTAGATAAAGCGAGAACCGTTTTTGAGTGAGAATTCTAGCTACCCACTAGTGGGTCACTGTCCCTGGAGAAATTTCCCCTTCTCTAACAAACCTAACTTTGGTATTAGCAGTTAAATGATATATTTTTTATTTGGATTCTTATAAAAAATGCAATTATGAGACTATTTTACTCCAAGACAATTTTTATCGATAATTTTTAAGCTTAATTGTAGAAAAACTAAAAAATCTAGTTATAGAGAAATTGTTAACTTTTTCCTATTTTTATCAAATCTAATATTATATGATTATAAGGATGTGGCTCCCAATTTTTATTTATGGTTTTTGCTTTACAGGAAGTCAAGAGTGGATTTAATCCTTATGTGTCAACCATCCTCATTGGTTTAATTAGGATGTTAATTGGACTACTCACCAGTGTTTTATTGAAACAGTTTGGAAGACGAACATTATGTATGTGCAGTGGCACAGGAATGGCTATTGTTTTGACAATATCGGGTTACTACACATGGCAAATAGCCTCAGGTTTGTAAATGCAGTTACTATATGATCATTATTTAATTAATTAATCTATGTATTTTCAGTTTTGTTAGTTTTACGTATTATGAAATCAAAGATAGGCTCTTTGTTTTTTCTTCCTAAAATATTAGGTCTCCTGTTTTTATTCATTTAAGAATTGATAAAGTATCATTTTATATAACTATTATCAGAAATGATTGCTATTTGGGTCAACTAATATTAGTTATGCAGTAACCTTGAAAAATAAATCTTGGCACTCATGAGATCTGTTAAAAATTGCACAATGGTTCCTGGCGTTTACCTATAGCCCTCCTACATGTTAAAATGGTTTATATTGTATTTAACAATTGTATATTAAGTGATTATTAGAATCGTATCTAATTATGTTACTAGAATTATATCTTAGATTTAGTTATCACTTAGTAAAGGACTCCCATCTTGTAAGATATCTGTTGTGATCACAATCAGATGATTCTTCATGATGTAAGTTTGCTCTTATAATAATACATTTTGCTATTATCTCTTTCCTCATTGCTCCCTTTGTATTCACTCCATCTGAAGTGAATGCCAGAGAAACTGAAGAATATACCATACCACAAAGCAGTCAGAGTTCTGACATACCTGTCTCAGATTTTACAGCCAGAACTCACTGGAATACTGTCAAGAGAGTAGTAATGAGATATGTAAAAGGTACTGCAGGCTGTAAATTAACTTCCTCAAGGGATGGGAATGATAAATTGGTTTCTTATAGTGATCCAGACTGGAGTAATAAGATAAATGAGAGACACTCACTATCAAGATTCTGGTGTTCCAATTGTTTGGAACAGTAAGGAACAAAAGACTGTTGCTCTATCTAGCTGTGAGGCAGAGTACATGAACATATATTCATTACAGGAAGTACTCTGGCTGTGTGCTTTAATTTCGGAAATAAATCCCAGTGTTGGGAGTGCGCCTAAAATACTTTTTTGAGTCAATTGTGGTTTTCTAGAAATGTCTAAAAATAATGTGATCAACGATATGTGTAAACACATTGATGTTATTCATAATTTTAAAAAACAGCATATTTTGGATATTGACCTTTCAATTGTCTTTGTTTCCTCTCTAGAGAATAAAGCAGATCTTTTTACTCAACCCATAAATAGCTCTAGGCATCAGAAATGTGTCCTAATGATTGTTTTAACCCAAAAATATTTAATGTTTAATTAAAAATATTTCTTTTAGAATTTAGAATTGAATTAACAATAAATAAATACATCTAAATTCTTTATGGATTTGTTCCAGTCCTAGTTCATTGAGAACAAAATTAAAGAGAACATATGGTGGGCTATAGAACCTTCGAGTGATATTAAAAATATACGATGTGATGTGCAAAACACTACTTTCACTGACCAACCTACTTAGATTAGAAATCGACTGTATTGATAAATATTCAAATGCCAATCAGCAACTTCATAAATTTTTCAACATTCCACTCATTTTTTTTATTACTTATTTTTGTTTGTCTCTATAAGTGTTATAGAGTATTCTTATTTGTATTGAAAATTTAAAAGTTCCCAGTAATTTTCGATTCATGATTGTTTATTTCTTTTTATAAGGTGTCTAAAAAAATCGTGATTTCAACAATATTCGATTTTTTTTTTTTACTACTCCCTTGTTTTTTACTGTGAGTTAGTTTTTGTAAATATATATCAAAGGTGAATAGAAAGAAAGTGTATTTATGGCTCATAGTTAATTTAAACTTAATTTTCAAATGTTGCTCCTATGCCTTACTGGAAACCGAAAATGATTACTGTTCATCTAAAACCACCTTATATTACATTCAGAAATCTATTGTGTTTCTAAAGTTTGTAAACTAAAATATAATTATTAAAGATTAATTTGTACAAGTTGTTTTTAACACTGAAAATTTCTTTAAATAATAATATAATCCTAATATTCTATTTAGTCATTGAAAACATCATTTAGTTATCATGAAAACAAATAATTTCCATTAAATATGTATGTTCCAATACACGTTGACAACTCATAAAAGCCATACTTCTTGCGTTCAACATGTTTTAAGAGAACATTTTTCTTTTTTTCTACAGTATATTTATGTCGATTTTTTCCACTACTAATATGAGTACACTCGACTCTCGATAACTAAGATGATGGTTGAATAACTAAAAAATGATGATGAAATTGATGAACCAACCATTACATAGAAGGCAAGAACATCATTTACTCTTCGGCAATATCTGTTCAGAACAGAAACAGGTTAGGAATTGTTTTCTGCTTTAGTAACAGTGGAAATGCAATGCCACAGACTAGGTGCTGAAGCTGAAAACTACAGGCGCACAATTTTTTCAGTTAACTATAACTTATTTATTTATTTATTAAATACAAATCATTTGTCAAGATTTAAAATTTGCAATCTGCAAAATTGGTTTGCAATGAGCAAAGTTTGTGAGCTGCTTCGACAGCGTTCCTGTGCAGGAGTAGTTATTAATCGAGATGGTCTCTTGGCCACCGCCTTCGAATTGTCAGAAAGGAAAATTTCAAGTTCGTTTTTACGGGTTACTACTCTATTAGCGTTCCAAAGAATTACTTTCAGTCCTTTCATTTGATAAGTGCTGGAATAACATGCTGCACCAATGATGTGAGCCACGATATAAGGGGTGAAACGAGGTTTTTGAATTCGGTAATGAAGTTTGCCAGTTGTGTGGTTATTTCTGTGTTGTTAGAGGTACTATGAATTTGAAGGTTAGGAATGGATGTGTCGTATGGTCTTGTCATGGAGTGTAAGTTGGTTGTGTAGGAAGGTTCTGAATCTGAGTATAGTCTGACTGTAAAGGTGGCTCACGATTACCTTCTAAGTTTGGTGCAATATTTGAAGCTTCCTCATTTTCTTTTTTATGTCTCTTTCCCTGTTCTTCATAAAATTCGAGATTTCTCACCGGGGGGTGCTGTCTAAGTTTCTTCAACTCTTTGTGAACAGAGCATCCTCTATAGTTTGCTGGGTGCGGTTCGTTACGGTGAACACATTTAGGAGGCTTGTCCAGAGGTTTTTTGCAATTAGACGAAAGATGTTCACCAGCACACTTTACACACCTAGGCTTCAAATAGCAATAAGACTTAGTATGTCCGTATGACTGGCAGCGTTTGCATTGAACAATCTCATTTCGTTTTCTAGGCTCTTCAACCTTGATTCTTGTATAGTACAAGTATTGCAGCGAGAATATTTGTGTACTCTTATCGTTTTTCATTGGCAAAGGTGCCTTTGTTCTTGGGTGAAGTATATTATGTACACCTAATACATCATAACCTAATTCTTGTAATTCAGTTTTTATCAAATCACATTCTATTCTGTGATGTAAGTTCCTTATAACAACCCGAAAGGGTCGGTCCTCAGGAAGTTGATAGGTATGGAACTCAGCCTTTCTTTCTCGGAGGTACTTTTTTATTTTCCTATAAGAGTCAGGTGAGTTGGCCATAATAACAACATTTTTAGCTCCAGATTTCAAAGTAAACCCATTAGAACCTACTACTAAACGAGCTCATCGCAAAGTAATTTAAAGTTATTAACTGTTAATATTAATTCTTAATCTAATATTAATATTAGATTGGGGATCCATATCAGTCGGTAGAACATAGAACGGATTTAATGATTCGAAACTAACCTGCCTCTGTAGAGCAGAAGTAGCCACTGCTGATGGGGACACAGCTTTGAGGGGGAACACCTGATGCCACTCTCCTGAGATACTAGGCCCAGCCTCTGGTCGCGGTTCTTTACTCTCCTTAATACCCTTGGTCTTAGAAGTTGTTATCTTCTTAATTGATCCAGATGGATTCTTAACCTTTATGACCTTTGATTGCTTGACCGAGTTTAATCTTGAACCTTTTATGCCTAATTTATCCGCGATCATGATACGTTAATTGTATCACAATTTTGCGAAGAAACAATCGGTGAAACACTGGAAAAACAAAAACATTAATCACCACTAAATTTCACAATGTTGCACTTAGTAGAGACCATATGTAAATTATAATCTAGATAATTAAGAAAATTAAAAAGAATTGAGAAGTTTTTCGGTATCCCGGAAAAAAGAAAAGAAATTAAGAAGTTTTTAGGTATCCCTTGAATTTCAAGTTATCCAGAGTTGACTGCACTTATATAAGTTATGATATCAAAGTCCTAATAATGCATTAAAACATATTTTTTATTGTGAGATTCTGCTTCTTTACACAAAATTAATAATTTAATAATTAATAACGTCCTTTTTTTTTTTTAGGCGTGATTGAGTACAGTATTATTCCTGTGATTTGCATGTTAACATACATGTCGCTCAGCGTTATTGGTCTGATGAGTATCCCTTGGACTATGACTGCAGAACTATTCCCAATGGAGATAAGAGGATTTTCACAAGGTTTTATTGTCTCCCTTGCACATGTTATAATGTTCTCAGCACTCCAGATATACAGGACACTTCCTGACCTTCTTGGAGGTTCTCATGGGGTTCAGTGGTTTTTTGCTGCAATGTCCATGCTTTCAGTTCTCTTTGTATTCGTTTTTCTTCCAGAGACCCACAAGAAAATGCTCTATGAGATTCAGGACTATTTCAACAACAATACTATTTATTTAATGCAAAAAAATACAAAGAAAACTCGTTCTCCTACCAATAACAATAGAAATAATGTTGTATAATTTAATACAAGATAATGTACAATGTTTTTTTGTAATGTTCAATGGGTAAATAATATCCATTTTTTAAATATCTCAAATTCTCAAAATCCCAGAATTGAGAAGAGAGAAAACTTACAAATGTGATAAAAAATATATATAAAGAAATGATACAAAGAAAGATATTGAAATGTAAGGTTTTAATGATTATTTTATTTTTAAACATAGTTTAATTAAGATAGTTCATAGGTTACTTTAGTTTTATTTTTAATTTTAATTTACACTTCTATTTTAGAATTTCCTTTCCTTGTTTTTATTGAGAGACCCTAGATCATATTTATTTTTATTCAGTTTTACTGATAAATATTTATGTAGATAAACATTTGATTATATATATCATGAACAAAATTTCTTTCAAAAGTTATCTTAAGAGGCATGAATTCATCTCATATTTTTGTTTGTTTATTATTTCATATCTTTAGTCAGACAATAGATATGATGAAGCCATGATAATTAATGTGATATTTAAAGACAAACTACTAATGTAAATTCATCTCTGGTCTTGATTTTTTTTTCTTTCTATACCAATGTATTGTAAATGTAATGATGTTTTAAAGTTGTTTTTATTTATACTACTCTTCCATTTCTGTTAGTATTAATTATTTCAAATATTACTTAGAGTAAATTTTTAATTATCTTGAATTAAGTCAGTTAACTGAATGTAATCTGCCATATTATGTTATTCTTTTAATATTTACATATAGTACAAGTTTGATGCATTTTTGTTTAAAAAAGAATTGCCTTAAGTGGGAAAAGAGATTCATCCAAGAAATGATTATAATATCTGGAGTGATTCTCAAATGTTTAGTATTATAAAACATTTCTTAAGACAGCTACCAAAGCAAGAGGATAAGTGATTATTTTTTTACAGATATATTTTAAATATATAAATCTAATAAGTAAAAAATTATTTTAAGTATTGAATCTTTTTTTTTTTATAATGATAAATTTGTATATTTACAATACAGAATAATACTGTTAGTTTTGTTGTTTTAAATTGCATAAACCTTTTATTTTTCCTTCATTTGAACAATGAATTACTAGATATTTTAAGCCTCTACATTTCAGTATTAAGAAATAATGAAGAATAGCGAGGTGCCATTTCGTGCAAAACTACATCTTCATATTTTGGAGGTAGATCTTCTTGAGGCAACTGTGAATAAAATTATTTTTATTTATTTAAAAAAATAATAATACTTATGTTACTTTTAAAATTTTAGAAAAATCTTTACATACCTTCTTGAATTTCTGTTTCCTATAACAGTTTTCAACTACAACTACAATGATGAATGTTGGACCTATAACTATCATGATGGATGCAATTATCAATATGGTAACACCAGCAGTGTAACCTTTCATTGTGTGATCTTCTGATTTCATTAATGTTGAATTCAAAGCTGTGACATTGAACTGAGATTGTGCCTTCCACAAATTGTTTATTCCTCGATAAAACAGCAGAGCACTAACTAATAACCAAGTTATGACCTGTATGACTACAACCCCAAACATACATCCATGCATTTCCTGTGAACAAACTTTCATAGTCAGGTGATTTCCTTCATGGATGAGCCTGAAGCCAGATCTATAGTGATATCACTGCTTACATATTAATGAGGCAGTAGATGAAATGCCAACAATCCTCTGCCCTAAGAATAACAATTAATTCATGACAGGCTAGAAGATGGTCTGAAAATGACCAATGCTACCTGTTTCCCCTAATTCTTAGGTATTTTTACTTTTACTCTAAGAAAGATTTAATGTTCTTCTATTTTACTGTTACCTTTTAAAAAGTAAGGACTTCCAAGATAAGTGATGACTTAGTTTGTTGTTTGATGTCATGTTGAACACTTTACTGGATAGAGATTCATGTATAGTTAATATATAAAAATATTAATACATACATAGTATAGTTAATAAATAAAAATATTTAGCACCACAATTTTATTTTTTGAAGAAATCTAATTTTCACAGACCCCTACATATAATATGTCCTTTTTTTCTTTCTTTTTTTCTTTTTTTTTTGTTTGCATAATACTGCAATGTGGTAGAGGAATATAGCAATAAGATATCTATTCATTGTGATTCAAAGTTTCTTAAGTTTAAGTTTAGATTATTACTTATTTTAATATTATAATTACACACACACACACACACACACATATATATATATATATATATATATATATATATATATATATATATATATACAGGTATATATCATTATTACTTATCTTGCCAATAAAAAATCAAATAATAATTGTTTTTAAATGGAGTAATTAATTTGTTTCAACAAAGTCAAATGTAATGTAAATAGCTAATTACAGACAAAAAAACTACATAAATATATGTAGTCAATACTGAAAAGGTACTCAATTACCTGTAACTATAAATTTGTTAAATAAATCAATAAAAACCATGGTACATTTATTACTCCAAACTTTGGTAGGGAATGAATACTTGAATAAAAAAAATCACTGAACTTGATTGGAATGATGTTAAAAAGAAATCTACAACTAAGAAGTTCTATGTACATATATTAATATGAAAAGGCACAACATGACAGTTTGCTAAGCTGATAAATTGGTTGAGAAAGAAGGTATTGAATAAATAAAAGTTTCATCCAACATTTTATTTATACTGTTAACAGTACTAAAGTATCATTAATATGGGAAACAGTTTATACTTTGATGAATCTTGACCAAATAATGAAAGGGTGACTAATGACTTCTTCTGGTTTGTTGGATGTTAGTGACTTTTTATATGTATATCATTTTTGAACAGAACAGGACGCACCTGCCCCTCCTCCCCTCATGCCAATGCCCATGAATATGAGATAAGTTTACGGAAATTTAAGCATATCATGTTCTCTCAAAAAATATTATATTTTCTGTTGTCAATTTTTATTTGTTTAAATTTTATTTCAATCAATAAATCGTCATCTCCATTGCTTTATTAATAGGCTGAATTTTATATTTCCTATGAACATTTTTATTATTAATAATTCCTAAGAAATATTTGCAACTCACTTATTCAGAAAATTACTTTTAACTCTCTATACTATTATATAAAATTGTTGAATAAGGTTTGCAGCCACTAATCTCAAAACTACAGTTTTTTTTTTTTGTGTGTGTATATATATATATATATATATATATATAGCATTTCCCGTCAGAATCGGAGCTTACGGTAGGTAGAATGTTGGAGGGGGAAGCTGCCGGCTCGGTATAAGAGAGGGAGACGTGCAATGGAGAGAGTTCACTAAAACCGCCGAAATAAAATATTGCTTACTCGTCGTGATGAACGCTTCATTTTTCGGCTTTAAAACATGGTTTTCGACGCCCCATAGTGGCTTTCAAGTTAAATTCGTCTTATCAAGATATTTAAAATGAGTCCAAATTAGATATTTTTTTCTTCGAAGTGCAAAAATAGGTGTCGGTTAGAGTTAAACGACAAGTTCGCCATTTAAACGCCTTAAGGGTTACATTTTTGAAATTCCCTTCTTAGTGGTTACCTACATCGCGTTTAAAATCTAAAATCCGAACTTCAAGTTTCTATCATTAGTAGTTTTTGCTCTGCGTTGATTCTGTCAGTCAGGACAAAGCCTCTTATATATAGAGAGATAATTTTTGCATTAGAAAGATCATCTATAAGGTGCCTTTACACTCTGCTAACCTCACCCTTCAACAGGTTCTCCTTCAAACCTTGCCTGCGTTAAACGAACAGCCATTTATACTTAACGTGACGTTAAGCGAACCAATATGGCTGACGCACCCAAAGCTTATGATGAAGAAAAATCTCCTTTATCAATATATTTTTTATTATCTAAAAAATAAAAAAACAGGAGACAAATTAGAACGGTGCACTAATATCGCAAACAAATCCTATCACTTGGGAAAATCCCAAATCTAAAGTGACACTAGCTTTACCCCCGAACCCAGGCGAACAGATGAAGAACATAGAACACCCGAACAGTCGACGTGAAGGCTGTTCGAGGGTGGTGTTCGAAGGTAAAGTCGTAAAGTGTAAAGGCACCTTATCAATTAAGGTGGGATTTCCCACGAGGGACTGCAACTCGCGGCCTTCTACCATTGGCGGATCCAGGGGGGGGGGGGCTGTGGGGGCTGCAGCCCCTCCCTTTGGAAAATTTGTCGTCATTAAAAGATAGAATTTGACCTTCCTTAAAGTAAGGAAACAAGTTAAAGAACAAATAATATGCAGAACAAGAAGAATTTTAGTTGTGGGAAAGATACATAAAGGTAAAAAAGCTGATTGGCAGATCCAAATGAAGGGCTTTGGGGCTGCAGCCCCCCCTTTAGGACTGCAGCCCCCCCTTAACAGTCGGCTGGATCCGCCCATGCCTTCTACTGAGACTTGCCGCGGCGCACAGTGGTTGAAAGGCTGAAAAAACCTGTTTTTTGAAGGTATCGGAATATTCTTTTTCTTTTCATTATTAATAAATAGTATAGTTTCCTAACACATTCCACTAATTTATTCGGAGATATTCCGATTTTTACACTTGTTATGACCCTTTGAAAATCGATCATTGAAAAAGCTTGTTTTTCAACGAAAAATTTATAATACTATAATTATTTTTGCTACTCGCATTTTTGTTTCTTGGTGCGATTCTCCTTCATAATCATGAAAAGCGATCTCACATATTAAACGACCATAAAATCATTCTATTTTGTCTATGTTTTTACCCCGAAATGAAATCCCAAATAAATGCAATAAAAATAAGACAACTTTTTTTTTCGGTCATTCATATTTTTCAAGCGCAGCCGAGCGCAGTTTTAAAATCCATTTTTTTAAGAAGAAGACTCCTCCAAGGAAATATTAAAACACCTTCTAGCTGCGTCCACCTGCGTCTGTAAATGTGTGATTTTTTTTATTGAATTACCTATGCTATTTGATGCAGTTTATTCGATATGGAGCTTCTGCTTCGAATTAGGTTATTACTAAATGTTAATTAAATCATCATGCCTAACTTCCTAGCTCTGTAGCATCATTTATAAAGTAATTCTGAATCGTTATTAGATCGATGATAAAAAAAACTTTTTCACCTACCGTGATTTTAGTATGCGTTTGAAAATTTTTAATAATAAGTTTTTTAACATGACCTCAGATAACTTGGTGGAAATCAATCGATTTCGAAACTTTCTTGCTTCGTTTTAACAGTAAGTGGCAGGAAGCTCATGGAAATTATAACAAATTTATTTAAAAAATGAAGAATGGCTTGCACAGTACTGAACCTATGACTCGGCATCAATTCACTACTTTCAAGTAAAGGCTTAATTCGGTTCAAGAAAAGTTTTTCCAATACTTTGCCCTTTATAGGTAGACTGCGATAGGACGGTAAGATAAAGGATTAGTTGTGGATTTAAAATAGTTTTGTGTGTGGAGAGCTTCCAAAGAAGAGGATAATAGGTTGTGAGTAAGATAGATTTATTGATGTGTGTAAGAAACAAAACAACCTTGTGATAAGATAAGATCATAGGATCCCCCGTTTTTTTTTTTTTTTTTTTTTTTTTTTTTTTTTTTTTTTTTTTTTTGGTGATACACCGGAGGGGGATCATCAGATAGAGGTAGTTGAGCTGTCAATTTGTCTATTTCGGTGAGTGTGTCGTATAGTAAAAAGTTCGTTCCAAAAATCAGGTCTACATATTTTGTGTAATCATTTAATTAAAAAAATTGTATTAAATAAGTTCAGCTGTTATTTAGTATGAATTAGGGATCTGGGTTTTCACTGATAGAGTTGTAGTTATTAAACCTATATTGAACAGTCTGTCCCACCATCTCCTATCAAAATTATATCAAAGCCGTATAACCCCAATCTAATATTTTAATATGATAATACATTTAATTGTTAAAAATAAAAGTATAACGAAAAAAAAAAATTGATTGCTACTATGTATGATTTTTTTTCTTTACTTATTCCACACACTACCTATTCCACCGCTCACACTACTTAACTTATTCTTTACTTTACTTTACTTTCCCCCAGCGGTTAAACCAATAACATCCCAAACATTTGTCTCAATTTTTACCATGAAGAAGCACGTTTTCGACCAAAAACTATTCTATAAATTTTTAAACTAGATTAAATCTACTAACATTTGAGACCAAAACTAGCTCAGTAGATTAAATAGCTTCTGACATACAGCTTTACGTATTCAATAGGCCGCCATTTTGTATTCTATCGGCTTCATTATGGAAAGATTTACTATATTATTTATTATTTATACATAATAATATGAATTTTTATTAATATCAGCCTGTTATTTCAACTTTTAGGGCTGTACTAGTTAAGGCGGTACGGTCTAACATCCCACTGGGACTAGCCGTACTAGGAAAGAGGGGGCCGGGATTCGATCCTATAACTTAACTAATACACCTGTTTTACCACTATTGTATACAAGCTCACTTATTAAATGAATAATTGAGTTAAATTACTGTTATTTTATAAGCTTTCATTGATATTATTGCTAAACTAGACATATTACACACTTACACCTTGAAGTGGACCACTCATCAAAAGTTAGGTAACTCTCTTTTTTAACCATACTTCTGGTTTTTTTTTTTGTATATTTGTGTTTATTCGCAGGTGCAATCAACTATAGGGTGCGCTAGTAGTTGTGACCGTAGGAACGGGGATAGACATAGTTGATGTGATAGAGATAATTGGTAATTTTAAAAGATCATTAATTGAAGGGCAGGCTATCCTTGATGCAAACCACATAATTACATGTGGAATAACATCTAGAAGTAAAAAAACGCTTATTTTACAAGCTTTGTGCCTTCAGACAAGCGATCTTAAAGGACTGCCCCGTCAAATAAAAGTGGAAATCAAATGTATTAATAAGCAATTTTCTCGTAATTGTACGTTCAAGGATGGTAGTTCTGGTAAATGCAATCACATCATTGTAACTTTACGTTTTTCGGTTAGTAATAACTTTAATTTACTATTCATATAATCATTGTTATGACAGTTGTCATTTTCATGACAGCTTAGATTCTTTATCATATTATTTATATATTTGTCAAAACTTTCAGGCTTCACAATGAAAACTTGGAACAATTAAGCACAACGGATGTAAGACAAAAATGTGGAAAATTAAAAAAGAAAAACAAATCTATAACAGTAAGGTCCAAATGTTTTTTGCATAAAACTAGCATTTTGCAATAATAAAATGTCAAATACTAATATTTACCTGGATAGATATAGTAACTTTCCTTAATATGAACACTACATATCGTCATATGTTTCGAAACAGGCTTATCTATTCTTAATTTTACAATCCACTCTTTAAGAAGCTTTTTATTTTTTGGAAATAAATGGAATGACACGTCTTTTGATTTTCTAATTGAACACTGAGGGACCGAGCAATACCTATTAGACATTTTTCAAATAATATTTTGATCAATCAGGTTTTAATTATGGAAAAATAAATTAAAAACGCCAAAAAACCCTATGAATCCCAGGTAATGGCCCAGCTTCTATCCCCGTTTCTCTAGTTCCTGAAAAGAAGCAGCACTACATTATAGCCTATAGCACCTCAATTATCGATTGTTAATGGTTTTTGTTTAACAAAAATAAATACGCCAAACAAAATTTTAGAAAAATTAAGTTTTTAAAATTAAATAAGTTTTTTTTTTACATAATAAACATTTAAATTTTTACCAATATTGGTATTCATTTCAATTTAACCTTCTTGGACCTTCGTGTTGGACCCCTCTACTTTGAATTAATCTTTCACATCAGCGATTGATAGATACTTCTTATTAAGCTCAATATGAAATTTTGAGGTAAATTAGCCCGCTCCTCAATTAAGGCGGCAGCAAGTTATCTGGTCAAGGTGAACGCAGGTGTAATTGCCGTTGGAGTTTGTCCTAAACATGTTCAATTGGATTCATGTCTGGTGAACAAGCAGGCCAGTTCATGCGCGTTATTTCTTGGTCAGCTAAATTACTTTGAATCATCCTTGCTCTATGAGGACGAGCATTATCATCAAAAAGAATAAAGTTCTCACCCGTTTCTTGGGATTAAGGGACAATTACAGGTCTGATGACGTTGCTCAGGTAGGTTTGTGCGGTTACATGTTCATTTCTAAACAATAAAAGCAGAGTTTTTCGATTACTCATTGTCCCCCCCCCCACACACACAATTATTGAGCTCCCTCCATTAGAGCGAACTGGTTCAGTCATAACTGGGCTAAATCGCTAGTTTGTCTCTCACCACAGTCTAAAGCGTCGATTTTGATGATAGAAAACAAATTTCGATTCGTCAGTAAATAAACAATGGTCCCAGTCCTCGTCAGCCCAATCAACATGTTCACGAGCCCATAGGAGTCGTTCTGCGTTTTGTTGTCTGATTAAATAAACCCTCCTCGCCGGTCTTCTTGCCCTCAAACCAACTTCATGTAGGCGGTTTCTAATCGAGTTGAAATGCGGACTCCCGTTGCTCGTTGAAAAGAGCTTTGCAGCTGCCGAGCTGCTACACCTCGTTGCCTAGTGGTTTCGTTTTTTGAAATGTCGGTCTTGCTGAACGGTGGTTTTTCGAACTCGGCATCTTCCATGTGTGTACTGAGCAGTACCTGTTATCGAGACCATGCTCGTCCAATGACTGTGTGAGAGCACTGAAGCCTACGCCCGACGCCATTTTGAGAATGACCTAACCCTAAGGTAAGGCGCACATTGAGCCACATTGTGCCACGCAGAGCAGGCGGCACGAAAAAAAAACTGCGTTGCACAGGTACCCGCGCACATTGGAGAGCAGTTTCTGTGCCGCAGTTTTCCGAAGGCAGGGGCTTATTTTGTGAGAGTATGTTAGATTTATTGAATTCAAGCTCAGAACCTGATTCGGAAATAGATTCAGAAACCAAATAAATTGATATATCAAAATTCGTGGTAAAAAATATTGTGATAAAATGCGTATATGGAGAAAAGACCAGGAGACGAAAGAATTTGCACTCAGAATTTTCTTAAAATAACTATTTCCGTCTGAGTCTGGTCATGGAAGCTCATAATTACATTGAAGTTACTATTTAGTCTGAGAGACCCAATACTTAAAATAATAACTTATGGTGATGTTTAAAATCATGTAATGATAGGTCTGGCTAAGCTCTAAGTTTGTAGAAGCTTGTTCATTATATCATATTAGGCTCAAAATCATTGCGTGTACAATGCCTCTTAAAATCCTCTTATATGATTTTAACAACATATCATTATGAAATAAATTTTCATTCATATCTTATTTATTTTTATTAGAAATTATTTTAATTTATTTCCGATTTTATTTATTTAATTAATGAATATATTATTCATTATTTTTTATACTTTTAATTTTTTATAAATATTTACTTTTGTTTTTTATGTAAATTTTATCTTTCATTATCCACCAATACTTTAATTATTTAGCCAGTTGTAATTTTATTTTTGTTCTAGTCAGTTAATTTTCAAGGGATCTAGTCTCACAATAAAGTTTATTTTTTCTTCTACTCCATTCTGTATGAGGATATTAATAAATTATGTAGAGATTATCAAAGAGAAGTTATTAAAAAAGTCCTATCGAGACATGGTCTATTTTCGACTCTTTTCGATTAATCGTTTTTGATTTTCTAAATAGCAGTTTTATTTCTTTCTTACTCAAACATATTTATAAAAATAAGAAATATATTTTTTTTTGTTTTTATTATTATTATTTGTTTTTAATCAACATTTACGTCAACTAAATTTCCATAAAGCCTGTTTTTTTCGGTGAAATAAAATCAGTCAAATTTTCCTGAGATCATAATTTGTTGAATCGTTTAATGAAATTCTAGTATCTATTATAAGAAAACTTGATTTTCTATTTTTTTTAACGTGTCATGGTAAGACGAATAAAAACCGGAAAAAGGTATTACAAATAATATAACAATATTAAAACTATTTAAGCAAAATTATCTACTTTTTGACTTTCAGAAAGGCCCTTATCTAAATTTTAATATATTTTTTTAAATAATATTACAACTACAGCAGACTCCCGATTATCCGTGGTATTGGGTGGTACGGCAACCGCGGATAAACCAATTCCAGGGATAATCCGCAAAATTTTCAAAAGGTGAAAAAAACAATTCAAATCAAAGCAAAATGCTTACATTTATAGCTATTAGATACATACATGTAAATAATTGTGTAATTTATAAAGTTTTATCACTCATTGTAAAATAAAATCACAAACTAGCTACATAGCAGTTACATGCTAAGGCCAGGTTGACAAAACTGACGTGAACGAGAAAATGAAATGATGAAAGGAAAAAGTGGGATGGGAAGGGAGTTCTGGGATTTGTGACTTTTAGTCTTCGGGTATTACACTTATTGGCTGGGACACTGCAGTAAACAAACGGTCTGTTCTGAGAGTGGTGACTCATGCACTTTTCGGGTTTTAGACGGCGGGTACACATTAGTAAACGAACTTTTTTCTAATTATAAAATGATTTGAATTGTGAGGTTACCCCTCTTAGTTAAATATTTAATTATTAAACAAGCAATTTCTGTTTTTGTGGGGGAAGCTGAAGTTTTATTTGTCTCAGTTAGAGGCTTGTTCATGTTTCACCTCGCGGGAAAGTGTATACGCGATTGTAGAAATGTAAATTAACAGAAATGGCTTGTTTAATAAACTTTTTTTCGTTCGTGTTTTTCGTCGTAACATTTAACTCATCTACCGTTAGAATAAAAAAAAACTCTAGAATGACCGCGGATAATCCACCAGCGGATAATCAAGAGTTTACTGTACATTTTTCATCCTGAAATTGATTATATGAAGTTTATTTGAATGAAGATTTTGGAGTCTAAAATGACAGAATATATATATATATATATATATATATATATATATTTTTTTTTTTTTTTTTAAATTATTGTTTTTTTAAAACCGTTTTTTCCCCTGTACTTATCTAGAACACCCTACAAATACAGAAGACCTACTTAGTTTCATTAACCTGCTAAAGAGTAAAGTAGAACTTCACAAACAATAATTTCAATGATAATAATAGCAATTAAAATAATCAAATATCGAAAACTGCATCGCATCGGCACAGTTTTCTGTGGCAGATCCACGAGTGCCACGTCGGCCTGCTCTGCTCTGCGTCCCAATGTGCGCGGTTCCTATATATTTCACTTTCCACAAAAATGCTCTGCGTCGCGAGTGTCTCAATGTGCGCTCGGCCTAAAAGTGCTAATGCCCTCCCGAGTTCTTAAGCACTAAGTCGTCGTAAAGACATTGTTAAACACTGTCTAGTGAACTGGTTGGAGTAATACTGACGCTAAAAGGGAAGTAATGTTTACATAAGCTTTTTTTGTGCGCCTTCTTACCTACATGTGGGATTTTTTTTTATTGAATTACCTTTACTATTTCAAGCAGTTTATTCGCTATGGAGCTTGTGCTTCGAATTAGGTTATTACTGACCGTTAACTAAAACATCCTGCCTCACTTCCTAGCTCTGTAGCATCATTTATAAAGCCTGTCTGAATCGTTATTCAGCCGATGATAGATCAACTTTTTCACCTATCGTGATTTTCGAATAAGTTTGGGAAATATTAATAATCAGTTTATTAATATGAACTTGGATAAGTTGGTGGAAATAAACCGATTTATCGTGAAAACTTTCTTGTCTCGTTTTAACAAAAAGTGGCTGGAAGCTCAGAGAAATAAAATAGATTTATTATAAAAATGAAGAATGGCTTCCACACAGAGTTGGGCATATTTATATTTATAAATACGAATATGAATTTATTTTTATCTTAATTTTAATGTGAATATGAATATAAATTTATTTATATCACAATATTTGTGAATATGAATATAAATAAATTCGTATTTACAACTGTGATTATAAATAAATTCATATTCACAGGTGTGAATACGAATTTATTCACCTTTTTTCAAAAAGGGTTATCTGAGGTGCTGATTATGAAAATGATATAATTTTCATAATTAGCAACACAGATAACCCTATAGCCGACTCCAAGATCGATAATATCGCGCAAGTTGTAATAAATCGATACCTGACGGCGGAATCTCAAAATCGATATCATTTTCAAAATCAGCACCTCAGATAACCCTATAGCCGATACCAAGATCAATTATATAGCGCAAGCTGTAATAAATCGATACCTGGCGGTGGAATCTCAAAATCGATATTTTTTTCATAATCAGCATCCCAAAATACCTAGTAATCGATATCAGGTAATATCTGATGTGATTTCCATAAAAAGGGTTAACTCTATAATGTGTACCAATATGGAGAAATCCGAAAAGAATTTTATAAATTTATTGGGAAATTATGAATTTAGTAGAAATTCACATCTCAATTTGTGAATTTTTTCCATATTCACCACATCTCTATTTGTAAATACGGCCGAATTCACAGACTGAGATATAAATATTCACATTTTTTTGTGAATATTCACAATTTTCCCTGTGAATTTTTTTTTATTAACAGAAAAATCTGTATATATGAATAAATTCGTATTCACACCTGTGAATATCAATTTATTTATAATCACAGTTGTAAATACGAATTTATTTATATTCATATTCACAAATATTGTGATATAAATAAATTTATATTCATATTCATATTAAAATTAAGATAAAAATAAATTCATATTCGTATTTATAAATATAAATATGCCCAACTCTGCTTCCACAGTGGAGTGATATGAACGAAAACCAAACTGATGATTCGGTGCCACTTTACTACTTTCTAGTAAAGGCTTAATTCGGTTCAAATTTTTTTTCTCAAATATTTCCCCATTATAGGTAGAAGGTCGATAGGACAGTAAGATGAAAAATTAGTTGTGGGTTTAGAATCATTTCGAGTTTTTTAAGAATCGAGTGGATAGTTTCCAAAGAAGGAGACCATAGGTTGTGCGCAAGATAAAATTATAAGTGTGTGTAAGAAACGAAGCAGCTTTTCGAGGTAGGTGATGAGGGATAAAGGGAGTGATAAGATTATAGCCTTGCGCTTTTCTGTTAGGAAGTCTCTTAATTGCTTTGTGGGTATTTTTTGGGGTGAAACACCGGAGGTAGTGGTATTAGATAGAGGTAGTACAGATTTCGTTTCAAAATCCAGGTAAAGATATTTTGTGAATTAATTTGCTTATTAAAAATTGTTATAAATACAAAAAAATCTGGTGCGATTCACGCAACACACAACTTTCACTTACCAACTTACTTACAAAAAAAGTTAAGAAATAAAGTGCCCCCTCCGTTTGTCCAATTTTGATGAAATGTTGGCCTTCACATCTTTGGCATATACATACATCAAATACCCAGTTTGATCAAAATCGATAAAGCAGTTTTTGAGTAAATAAAAAAACACGTGAAAATGATACAAAATTCATTAAGTAAAGTGCCCCCTCCAGTTGATGAATTTTTTGCAGTCATATCTCTGGCATAATAATACATCAAATACTCAGTTTATTCACAATCGTTAGAGCCGAAAATCGAAAAAAACGTAAAAAATTATTAAATAAAGTACCTCCTCTGTTTGACCAATTTTGATGAAATTTTTGCTGTCACATCGCGGGCTTATACGTACACTAAATACCCAATTTCAGGTTTGCACGGTTTATAGGTTTTGAGCTAGTCTGTTCACAAACGCACAGACCATTTCCCGGGACTAGGTTATTTGGACTCAGGGGTCCCCAAAACTTGTATTTCCATTGAAAACCGGAAGTTGAATTTCTTCACGGTTGCAATACTTTCCCTTACTATATATTTCATATATAGGTAAGTGAAAGTAAAAAAGTCCAGCTGTTATTTAGAATGAATTAGAGTTTCTATTAAGTTATCAGTTGTAGTTATTAAAACTATTATCCACCATCTCTCATCAAAGTTATATTATAGCAAGGTTGTACCCAGGATCAAAACTAGGGGGGGGGGGGCAAGCTCTGGTCCTTCAGGTTGTAACACCTTACCGCGAAAAAGGAGAATGAAACCAAAATTATGTATGATTATAGCAGTGCTTTATCAACTAAGTTATTACAATTATTTGCTTGAAAAAAATGTATTCTATTATTGCTTCCAGTCTTAAAAGCCTAAAAAATTATTGCTTCCACCCTTCCAGGGGGGGGGCAGCTGCCCCCCCTGGGTATGCCCATGTATTATAGTAGGATAACCACAATCGCACTTAAACACTTATATTTTAATATGGTAGTATATGTAGGTAATAGTTAAAAATTGAAATAATACGAAAAAATTAATTTAATAGCTCTTGTTTTTTTTTCCTTAATCTAACTTGGGTGTTTTCATGAACTCAAATAATATTGCAAGTACTGTCAAGGATATTAATAGCTTATTTAAGGTTAATAAAAGCCTTAGGTCACCAAATATATCATATATTTATTTAAAGTATATAATCCTTGACGTTTCGGCCTCAATGTGCCATTCTCAATAGACAAAACTTGATGCACATAGTCACCAATTTATCCTTCTTAAAGAATTAGTCTATATTTTAAAATACATATGTCAAGTATCTATCTGAATATCTGCCATGTCTAAGGTCAACTAGCTAGGAACGAAATTAAATGAGAAGACTATTAATGATATTAATAGCATAAAACAGCAAAAGAGTTTAAACTAGCTGATCTCGAGTCGAAAATCGATGCATCATTTTTTTTTCTATTTACCTGCCTTACACTACTGGTTAAGAGGGGGTCCAACCAATACATTTTATAGGAAATTATATCTTGGTTTTACTATATATGCAAAAGTATATATTAATTATAAAGGAAGATCATGATATTTCCGTTGAATCTCTGAAGGTTGGCACTTTTGCAAGAGCTACTGCGACTGGGAAGTGGTTTTTTTAACGAAGGGCGTATTTGGCTCTCCCCTCTGGACCCACCCTTGCTTTTAACATATGTAAAATGAATTTCATTTTGAGATCACCATTTAAATGGTAATCAATGCTAAATATCATGAATTAGAGTGATCTAAAAATGACATAAATTTTTAAGGTGGTTATTCAATTATTATCAGGTGTTCAAATGATAGTTGATCAATCACTTCGAAAATGATGAGGGAGAGTTATGCAAATTCTTCAGTCTCAACTTCGAGGGACAGTTATCTGGAGAAAATGGACAATTGCATTATGAACATGACTTGTGCTATGAAAATTAGGAAACCCCCAGTTTTCGGGACCTAAGCATATCAGGATTTCAAAAATCAGAACCGTGGAATGCTTCCAGATACGGGATAAATTTGCGCTGTTTCACGAATAATGGAGCTATATCACTATGCTTGGCGGGAAAGTCGATTATATTAATATAACATCATCAATGTCATTTAATAATTTTTAAACTAAATATTAAAATTGTTAGTTTTTTTCATTAAAAAAATTATCGTTACATACAAATTAAATAATGTAGGAACCCTATAACTGACATCTTATTATCCATGATTGAACCGAACACAAAAAGAGGGATGGAACCACATTATTATAGCAAGGAATGCCATAAATTACATAGTTTCCCGATCGTATTGTTGTGGGTTTGCCTGTATAATCGTTGCAAGCTGGCGACTATACTGGTCCCTATAGCATTAGAGTCGCAGTCGCCAATGTCAAAGTGTTTGGAGGTAAGGAAAAAAAGGAGGCTATGTTTTGTTGATTTATACATTTTATAAGGGAAAAAAAAAACTTTTAAAAACCAAACTCAACCAACTTTATTAACATTTAACTCATTTTTTGGCAGGTTTGGGAGCAGCAGCTGTTGTAACTTTTTTTGTTGGTTTTTTAGTCACTTTTTTTGCTTCATCAGCAGCAGGTTTTTCAGCCTTAGGCTTCTTAACCTTTTTGGGCTTAGCAGCCTTGGCAGCTTTAATTTGAGCTTTCCTTCGCTCAAGCATAGCAACGTACCTCTTTTGATGAGGGGTAAGCTCAATCTGAAAAAACAGAAACATAAAAAAAAATTATATCCAAGATATTTAAAAATATTTATTTTAGAATTAATTTTAGCAAATGCTAAAAGAGAGGATTGGGGTAGCTCAGTAAGTAAATTACTTTATTATATTCTATCTTCTCATTTTTTTAATGCTCTTTCTTTTTCAACGTAATATCCGTACATATAATAAAAAAAGAGTGCACTGAAATGGCAACCCTAGATTAAACACTTTTCATTTTAACTTACTTCTTATTAAAGAAATAGTTACATTATATCAGTCAGTCATCCCAGTGAATAAGTAGTTAAGGAGAGAAGAGTTAATTCCCTAACTTTTCAGGGGTCAATTTTTAAAGTTTGAACAGTACTGTAGTAAAATCAGGTTTTCATCATCAAGCATTGGAATTTTGTCAAAAATACCAAATAGTGGCTACAAATCATGGTCACTAAAGAACTGAATATATCTTATCAGTAATGACATATTAGAGCAGCCTAATTATTCACCGACCAATTACAACAGAATTAGCACAAATTATAATAACTGAATTTCAAATGAGTGCCTTACACACTTAATCAAAACAAAGAAACCATCTCCATCCTGTATTAACCCATTTTGGGCTGAATTAGACTTAACCAGTAATTCACAGGGTTGACAGATATTTACTACTTCATGGAACATTTACAGGCTGTTTAACAGAGCTCTGTTCTGAAATTCCAGTGATAAATTAAACCAGGTCTTGTTTTATATTTAGGAATGAACTCAGTTATTTAGAAATAAATAAATAGAAAAATATATTTCTATTAAATCACATTAAAAGACAAAAAACGAAACACGCCACCCTGAGGGCTGAGTGAGCTAACGCATGATACTTGAGATTAATCCTCCAACCGCTCCTGGCACGAGTAATCCCACCATAGCCTAAAATGCGAGAAAGGGGAGAATAAAAAAAAAGAAAAGAAAAAAGAACTAATCAACAGAAGCTTGTTTCCCATTAGATTGTCATTTGTCAAGCAAATTGGATTTCGGCCAAAAGTTGAAAAGTTTTAGGGATGTGCATGGAAGTTCCTAGGAAACCCACAATATAGTAGTTTATTTATAGTTAATAAGCTATTATTAACTTCACCGTGAGTAGCTTGTAGATTTAGTGGACACTCATTAATAGAATCATGATAATTCGTTTTTTAAATTCTAATGGATATATTTTTTAGGACCCAACAGACCATAAATATGGGGGCTGCCTGTATAAGGAGGTTAATTCTGGTGTATTAGGTAGGTATTGAAAGGATAGGAGGACTATTAACAATTTACTGATGTCCGTTTCATACAAAATTTGAAATACTTGTAGTTCACAGATCAAATAGAAGTAAAAGGAGATTTATTCTCTTAACGAAGGGGGGGGGGGGGGGGGGGGGGGATGTTCATTTCTAAAATTTGGCAGGTTTATCCGATTTCACCAAATTTTGACATAAATGGGTTAAACAGTAATAATTATAATATCTGAAATATTTTTGTTTGAAGAGAAAAGATTGGCCTTAAGTGGACTCAAACTAGGGCCTTCTCATCTCCATCTTGGCGCATTAACCAAGTGAACTACCAAGGCAGTTGTTCCAACCATTTCCTTCAATTCTATTTACAGATCCTTTGTATTTTATTGACATGGCTGGTTTCCATAATAAGACGGGATGTGGAGGCTCGAGTCCCAGCCATAGCTAATTTTTTCTCACAAAAATATTTAAAATTAACATTAAGATCAAATTCAATCAATAATTAAATAATATGAAAAATTTACTGATTTTATAACTGAAACTTTTGTTTTAGTTTTATTTATTTTACCCCATATTTTGTTATGTTTTTTTTACTTATAAATTGTAACATCAACTTCCATAATTCACATCTACCGGACATCTTATGACAACTATGTTTGTTTTCCAATTCATGTTTGCTGGTAAATGTTAGGTGAAAAAATAAGTTTCCACCATTTTAAAGATGAAATTACGAATTGTAGAAGAAAAAAAAAAAAAATAAATTGCATTTTAGTTAAAATGTTGTCCACCCCTAGCTTCTTTCTACTGTTTCCCACCTTTTTGCAGCATTCCAATACCACGTCGATAAAAATCTTTAATCTTTTGAGGCTATCCAGAAGTTGATCCAATATAGAGTATTTTGATGTGATATGAAGCACTGCTCAGATAGATCATATGCCAACTAATGGAAAAGTGGTGTAGGTATATCTGGTAGGACTTTCCCACATTAACACATGCACAATTGGTGTTAAATGTTTCTTGGGTCAAGCTCATAAGGGACCAGATTTCCTTTTATTTAAATCATTTCCAATAATTTTAAACTTTATATATCTCAACTTAGTACATGCCTTTGTACATCCAACAATGTCAACATAATCTTGGTGGCGCCAGCTCAACAACAGGCAGAAACTTAGTACATCTAATACTTATTACTTATTTCAACAATATATAGTATCTATTGTTTAAAACATACATGATTAATACATTATTTTTGAGGAAACGTTAACATACCCCTTCCTTCTTCGATCTCTCAATAGCCCTCTCAAGCTTGAGTTTTCTGTCAGCCAGGATAGCTTTCCTCTTCAGAACTGCAGCGAATGGGTTGAGCTTCAACATTGCTCGAGTATTCCTCAATGGGTTCAGTTTCCTGACCCTTCTGACAATGGTCTTCCTACAAAATTAAAACTCATTAGCAATGCCAATAAGATATCGAACAGGATTTAAAATATAAATATTTTAATAACTAGGTTTCATTTTAAATTCACAAAGAGAAAAAAAAAAAAAAAAAAATCTGGTGCGTGCGCGCAACACACAACTTTCACTTACCAACTTATTTAGATAAGAAATTGACGTGTTTTGTTAAATATCATTTCCCAAAGGCACGCATTTTTCTACATTTATATCTTATTTTTATTAATCCTTAAAGCCGTTTTTGAGTAAATAAAAAAACCCGTGAAAATGATACAAAATTTATTAAGTAAAGTCCCCCCTTCGGTTGATCAATTTTGATGAAATGTTGGCTATCACATATTTGGCATATACATACATCAAATACCCAGTTTGGTCACAATCGTGAAAGCCGTTTTTTAGTAAATAAAAAAAAAACACGTAAAAATGATACAAAATTTATTAAGTAAAGTGCCCCCTGCGGTTGATCAATTTTGATGAAATTTTTACAGACATATCTCGGGCATATAAATAGATCAAATACTAAGTTTAATCAAAATCATTAGAACCGTTTTTGAGAAAATAAAAAAAAAACACGTGAAAATGTTACAAAATTTATTAAGTAAAGTCCCCCCTCCGGTTAATCAATTTTGATGAAATTTTTACAGTCATATCTCGGGCATATAAATACATCAAATACCCAGTTTGATCAAAATCGTAAAAGCCGATTTAGAGTAAATAAAAAAAACACGTGAAAATGTTACAAAATTTATTAAGTAAAGTCCCCCCTCCGGTTAATCAATTTTGATGAAATTTTTACAGTCATATCTCGGGCATACAAATAGATGAAATACTCAGTTTAATCAAAATCGTTAGAGCCGTTTTTGAGAAAATCGATAAAAACCTAAAAAGTTATTAAGTAAAGTACCCCCTCCCTTTAAGTAATTTTGATGAAATTTATGCTGTCACATCGCGGGCATATACCTACACTAAATACCCAAATTCAGGATCGCACGGTTTATAGTTTTTGAGCTAGTCTGTTCACACACACACACACACACACACACACACACACAGACACACACACACACAGACCATTTCGCGGGACTTGGTCATTTCGACTCAGGGGACCCCAAAACGTGTATTTCCGTTGAAAACCGGAAGTCGAATTTTTTCACGATCGCAATACTTCCACTTACTATATATTTCATATATAGGTAAGTGAAAGTAAAAAGTTTATTACCTGATTAACCATTGCATACAACTGGAATATCATAATCTCCTATTACGAAAAAGGGGTCTAATGCACACAAAATAGATTATACCTTAAATCAGAACCAATGTTCCTCTTGTAAATATTTTCCAAATTTAACCCTTTGTACTCGAGGTCTCTGAAGCGGAACCATTTAAAATTTGTCTTCAAACTTGAGGGCTCCGCTATGGAGACAATGCAAATAATTTTCAGTTTTTAATATATAAGGATATAAACAAATCGTAAAAACTATTTATAGGATATTTCACTTTTGGTGCTAATGACGGTCGCGGCTCGCGGTGTTTTTCATTATTTTTATATTACGGTAATCTTTTAGCCCATTGCACTTGAAGTATTTTTTCATTCATATTGCCAGCTACTCGAAGCAATTTTAGGGAAAAGATCACTTTTACATGTAAGGTAATGAAATACGCATTAAAAGAAACGTCATCGTTGTATGTATTGGATTATAAATAAAATTATAAAAAAAAAAAAAAATTTAAAAACAATTTTTTTTTTTGACTTTGAGTTCTAGAAGCTTTACAAATATATATAACCTGAATTTCATTACAATTCCTTACTTGGTTCTAAAATTTCACTGAATAATATTACATTTTCAGGGTGTACATTTTCGCGAATAAGTTGCGTCGAGTTGTCAGTAGGTAACATCCGAAACAGTGCATAGTGCAAAGGGGGAATATTCAGTGGAAACATGCAATGAAAACCTGATTCCAAACCTCCCAAAACTCTGAAGAGGTTAAAATAAGAACTGAATACTGTAGACTAGGGTAACTTTGGTCTTTCCAAGTAATACTGGCCCAACAAAGAGACTGTCTAGTACAGCATGGACAATCTCTTTTAGTTTGTAGGGCCAGCCTATGTTACACAAAAATGACAAAATTTGACAGTACCGAATGTCTTTTTTAGTTCAAGAGGGGAGTCACCAGTAAGAGGATCATAAGTGTAAATGTCATATGGGGGGGAGAGAAGGAGAATATGATCAAAAGATATAGACAGTTTTGTCAGATAATAATGAAAACGGATCATTCAGACACATAAATAAATTCTACTATACAACTTACCTTGGAGGCTTAAGGACACTCTTGATTTCTTCTGACTTAAACAGTCGTGATAAATCAGTGTTCACCATCTTAGGCATGGGCAAGTTGTAGTCCTTTTTCAAAGTTGATTTTTTCTTCCATGTGCCATAGAGAGCATTAAGTTGATCAAAAGCTGATTGGGTCCAGATCACAAACCTACCCACATGACCACCAGGTGCCAGTTTCAGCAAGTTTAACCGTGAAACGTTGATAAGGTCAACACCAGGAATGTTACGGAAAGCACGAGTTAGGCCCTGTAATCAATTTTATAGTTAAAAGCACTTCTATCTATTAGAAAAAATATTTTTGGAGTAAGAAAGTTATAACAGGGTGTCAAACAGTATTGGCTTATGAAATTCCCATATGATTACCGCATTATTTGTTTTTTCATAATTAATGCCAGAGATAAATTAAGAGAATGCAATTGAAAAAAAAAAATTCAGGGCAAATTAACTAGGTGGAATCCGTCATAACATACGATTTTAGCGGGGGAAAAAAAAAGAAAAGAAAGAAAACCTATATTTTGGGTGACGAGAACATCCCATATCTCTGAACTGGTTTTTCAATTTTCATTAGTTATTAGCCCTATTGGAAAAAAGACCAAAATATTTTAAATGAGTTTAAAAAATATCAATACAGATTTTTTTTCTGATATAAACTTACTGAGGACAAATAGGTTAAATTCCTCAAATTATTAGGTGGAATTTTTCATAAGTTATGATTAAAAAGGCTTTCAGTTACAAAAAAAATCATAGATTACAGTAACATATACATAATTGAAGGGGTCGGGGCAAAATAGTGCCAAGCAACATTTTTAACAAAAATAAACTGTAGCTGCAGTCTGCTGTATTTTACGTAGGACTATATGTCTATGTTGGAAATGCCTCTTAAATATTACTATAGAGGCTCTATTTAGTCATATTTAGGAGGCATTTCCATCATAGACATATAGTCCAACGTAATACACAGCAGACTGCAGCTACAGTTTATTTTTGTTAAAAATGTTGCTTGGCACTATTTTGCCCCGAACCCTTCAATTAACCACAAGTCACACTTGATATTGAATTTTTTCTTAACTGCCCTTTTAAATAAATTAATTTTTTAAACTTAAATAATTTCAGATCGTATGTGACTAATAGTTTTACATAAAAATTTAGACTTTTGAAGCATGTATGTATTAAATTAAAAAGGGGGTACTTGCATGAAAAATAAATCTACTTCATATGTAGCGACATATCACCCTACCAACGTGACCTCCAGACCTTAGACCACTAAATACGGTACTAAGTTCAACTATCTTACACACACCTTCTAAATACCCCTACCAAAAGAAAGCTAATCATATATGACCAAACAAAAATTCATAAGCCCTGTAAATTCATTATTTCAAATATTAATGAAATAACGCCCTCCTCCAGAGTTCCGAAAATTTTTCTCCCTCCACTAAATATCTGAAGATAATCCGTACAAGGCCAAAAATTCTTTCCACCTATCTGAGCAATTAAAAACTCAATATTCCAAAAACTTTATCATACCTTCTTGAAAAGCCTTTTCACGAAAACACTTAGGGCCATGCCCTCCAAATTATTTAAAAAATTGACACACAGACTAAACTTAATCAATCTGCCTACCTTGATTTCCTTAGATTATCTAGTGACTTCGGATGTCTTAATTTTCAAAATGAATATTTTCTCCTAACCTCAGGCCTTGGCCTTGAATGGGTAACTTCTATCTCCTAACCTCTCCACATAGCCCGGTCATGACCTCCTTGACTTTGTATTTCCACAATTCTCCAAATTTTTTTTTGTTTTTATAAAAATAAATAGATGACCTTTTTTTTGATCCTCAATCCCAACGCTATCACTGATATTTTTATCACCTTCAAATTTTACCACCCACAATCCATTTCACAGAAACACTTACTCTAAACTATTAATGTAAAAGTAAGGAAAGAAACCTTTAAATTGTTCATCCAACAACTAACTAAATGATGAAACAACTAACTAAAAAACTTAAAAAAGAAACTTACTTGATCCTGACCATAGATGATGAGAGGTCCTCTACGCTGAATGCGCCTCCTATTACGCATCTTACCTTTACCAGCACGGAATCTCTTAGATTTGTATACCTAAACACAAATATTTTATAGTCATATACTGAAATATAAAACTAAAAATGACACTAATCATTAATTATAATTGATTCTGATGCATCAGATCTACAGACCAACTAAAAAAATCGATAAATTATTGATTAAACTGCTTTGCCATTTTTGTTTGACATTGCTAGCGAAGACTAGCAAATCAATCATTGTTACGTAGCCCCTCGCTTCTGAGGGCTACGTAACAATGATTTGCTCTATCCAAAATTTTGTACTTTTATTAACCCCAATAAAACTATAAAAACTTATTTACAGTTTATTAGGCTACAGTTTTTAAAGCTTTTCTACCCTGGGGAGTGGAGTCCAGGAGCTCAAATTCAGTCAATTTAACCTTAAAAATTTATTAGGATATTAGTATTTATGTATCCGGCCTTAATAAAGTTCTTTTTTGGTTAATAAATAAGTTTGGAGTTTTTTTTTCATTTTATGAATTTTTTTATGTATTTTTCCCGCCACTGTGCTGAAGGTAAATCTCAAACCCTTTAGTAAAGAACCCCCCCCCCCCCTTATCACCTTCTAGAAGATACATTTTAATGTTTTATACAGGCATTTCATCCAGTCATTACTATTTCTAGTCTGTACTTGTCATATTTTTTAAATCTTTGGGCCTCTTATATTAAGGGTTTTATTAAAACTGTTCACATAAAAATGTTAATATGTACATAGCTAGCTACTAGTCCATACCTCAGCACCTGGAAAAAATTACAAATTTGAAATTGAAATCTTCCTTTTCTATACCAAGGCAGTTTTAATTTATTAATATTTTTTAAGCCAAAATGTTTATTACGTTTCAAAATAGAAATGTTCTGTGGCTAAAGACTTGAAATATATAATTGAGAATAACTATGATTTAAGAAAGTATTACTGGAAAAAATAATTTTTTTGGAATATTTGAAAAGTTGAAAATTTGAGCATTAAAAATTTAACTTCAGATGTGCTACTGAAATTGATAGTAAGCCTTGTCAACCTGTGATAAAAAATGTAAGTAAAACAGTGAATTCTATTTCAAATCATTTGCCATCGAAGAAGACTGGGGCTTAAAAGAAAAAAAAATAATTGGAGCATTTTTACAACTATTTTACAAGGATATTCAACCTTTTGCAATAGTTTAAGGTCCAGGATTTTGAAATTTTATTTTAATACTCAAACCATCATTCATGAAACAGTCTTGAAAAAACATTTCCTGCTGCATATGAAAAATGCTTTCTTGTTTCTCGGAAATCTATTTCTGACAATGCAAAAGGAGTGTGCATCACTATAGATGGATGGACGTCAATTACCAATAAATAATGGCCCACTTTATTGATGAACATTTTTTTCTAAAAACCATACTTTTGGAATGTGCTCCATTTTAAGGACACCACACAGCACTGCTGCTAATTTTTTTACTTTCACTTACCTATATATGAAATATATAGTAAGTGGAAGTATTGCGATCGTGAAAAATTTCGACTTCCGGTTTTCAACGGAAATACACGTTTTGGGGTCCCCTGAGTCCAAATGACCAAGTCCCGCGAAATGGTCTGTGTGTGTGTGTGTGTGTGAACAGACTAGCTCAAAAACTATAAACCGTGCGAACCTGAGATTGGGTATTTAGTGTATGTATATGCCCGCGATGTGACAGCAAAAATTTCATCAAAATTGCTTAAAGGGAGGGGGTACTTTATTTAATAACTTTTTACTTTTTTTTCGATTTTCTCAAAAACGGCTCTAACGATTTTGATTAAACTGAGTATTTGATCTATTTATATGCCCGAGATATGACTGTAAAAATTTCATCAAAATTGATCAACCGGAGGGGGGACTTTACTTAATAAATTTTGTATCATTTTCACGTGTTTTTTTTTATTTACTCAAAAACAGCTTTCACGATTTTGATCAAACTGGATATTTGATGTATGTATATGCCAAAGATGTGATAGCCAACATTTCATCAAAATTGATCAACCGGAGGGGGGACTTTACTTAATAAATTTTGTATCATTTTCACGTGTTTTTTTTTATTTACTCAAAAACGGCTTTCACGATTTTGATCAAACTGGATATTTGATGTATGTATATGCCAAAGATGTGATAGCCAACTTTTCATCAAAATTGATCAACCGGAGGGGGGACTTTACTTAATAAATTTTGTATCATTTTCACGTGTTTTTTTTATTTACTCAAAAACAGTTTTCACGATTTTGATCAAACTGGGTATTTGATGTATGTATATGCCAAAGATGTGATAGCCAACATTTCATCAAAATTGATCAACCGGAGGGGGGACTTTACTTAGTAAATTTAGTATCAATTTCACGTGTTTTTTTTTATTTACTCAAAAACGGCTTTCACGAATTTGATCAAACTGGGTATTTATGTATGTATATGCCAAAGATGTGATAGCCAACATTTCATCAAGATTGATCAACCGAATCGGACACTTTATTTCAAAACTTTTTTTCTAATTTTTAGATTATCTCAAAAACGGCTTTAACGATTTTCTTCATATTCGTCATGTTTAATGAAAATTGAGTGTTATTTAATATCAGTTAAGAGTTTATTAAAATGTTCTGAGGGGTTTATAGAGGAAATGAAAACAAAAATAAGAAATGAATGTGGAAAATGTGTAACTTTGAGAAGTAGCATTAACAAAACGCATTAATTTCTTATCTAAGTAAGTTGGTAAGTGAAAGTTGTGTGTTGCGCGCACGCACCAGATTTTTTATGCTATAAAGACAAATTGAAATGGAAACATTGGGTTGTTTCGCCAACACGATAAATTTAATTGTAAATAAATCGCTTGAACCTGTTCAAGGCCTTTCGAAAAAAAATAGCCTTTATCATCATAACCCTTATAAAAAAAGCAGTGTGATTAATGAACAAATAAATGAATCTCAAAAAAGTTTTGGAGCGTTAGAACCACAAAAAGTTTTTCAGGAGGTGGAAACCAGATTGAATTCATATGCTTTAGAGGTTTATTGAACTAGGAAGTAGTATCAGGATAACTTAAGCCCTTCTTAACACAGTTAAGAAGGGACCCAGTAATAAGGAAATAATAATATGCATTATTTTAAAAGAATTTGTGGAAATATTGAAACCTTTTGAGCGGGCAACTGCAGCTGTTTATTAGTGAAGAGAAGTTCATGAGTACTTTATTTGTAATAGTACTCACTGCTCAACTCTCTGATGTTTGTACAGAGCTAGCTAAAAAAGAATTTAAACTAGAGACAATAGGTTTTGGGTGATCTTTCAAAAGGCTTAAGGGACAGGCTTAGGAATGTCAAAATGAGTACTAGCTACTTTATTAATTTGCACTTTGATGATTGATCCACATTTTGAAACTTAGACATTCAATTCGGAAACAGCAATAGAAAAAGCAAACAACAATGTTATTGGTCTAGTGAGAGAAGCAATTCAAGAAATCCAGCTAATGAATCACAAGATGCAGAGACTGAGATCCACAGTGATGATGAGGAAAATTACTATTCACTGACCAAAAAAGTCCAAAAACAAAATAAACTCACCAGACATTATTATCACGCATGATAATTGAAGTTCAAAGATAATTGGAAGATAGAATTTTGGGTAGGAAAAGTGCCGCAGTTACATGGTGGCGATATAATAGATTTAATTATCCATATCTATCAGAGTTGTTCAGGAGAAAATATTGCACAATTGGAACTTCAGTGCCTTGAGAGAATTTTCTCGAAATCTGGTCTCATTTATAATGAACACAGGACAAGGCTTAGGTCAGAAAAAGTTCAACAATTACTTTTTCTTAATTTAAATTTTTCGTTTTTGGAGAATCAGAAATTGCAAGTTTTTTTTTTTTTTTTTTCAATGATCGTAATAAAATTTATAATACATATATTATAAATAGGTTAAATGATGGTCAGGATTTTCGGTTACAATGATATTTATTATGGCTTACCATAATAAATATCATTGTAACTGAAAATCCTGACCATCATTTAACCTATCGTAATTGAAGAACAGTTGACCATCTCTCATCTCTACCATATATTATAAACTGTTGATATAAATATAACAAGTTTTTATTTAATATCCAATAAATTTATTATTTTATATTGAATAAAGCTCAATTTTACTTTGTGTATATGTATAAATATGTCAATGTATCATTTTTTTATGTAAAAAATACAGCTTTTATTTGAAATTATATTAGTTTTTATTAATCTTTATCCTTAAAAACAAATATTTAATTCACATGGTGGTAAAAACAAACATAAAAGAATATTCAGTTATAATTAACTAAAAAGTAAACAATCAAATTATAAATTTAGAATTAAAATGATAATTTGGTTTGTTTAAATTGAAGATAAGAGAGTTGAGTATGACAAAAGTATGTTGTGGATTTACATAGGAAAGTTTTTTTTTATTAAAGAACATTTGTTTTTAATGTGACTGGGAAGTTCCCTATATTTCTAAGAACAGTAGCAGGAGGGGAGGTGTGATAGGAGATCGCCGGCATCGGTCACTAAGAGTAAGGTCAAGAGTGACCAAACCAAATACCAGGTCACCGCAAGTAATCACTGTGAATCTGTGAATTCTTGGAGTGACAAATCTTCCAGTGACCATCATTGGTGACAGTGATCTTCCAATGGCTAAAGGATCACTGGACTTATAAATTTTAGTCTCAGTGACAAGCGGTGACCGATAACTCCTCATCGTTAGCGAAGACCCCTATCAGGTAGTAGCACCCAAGGTAATGTTGATAGCCTTCCACGAAGTACTCAAAAAGCTATTTTTTTGACTTCTTTAGGTATCAGATTTAGAAATTGCAATGAGCTGATACCCTAAGACTGAAAAAATGTCTCCCCTAACCAAGTTTTTTCCCAACAGACCCTCCTATTATAATAAATCATATCCTGAAAAAATTAAGAAATAATGACTACTTTTCATAACAATTTTTAAAGAGTGAAGAGAGAGAACGAATCATTTCAATAAATATGAATTCTATTTCCCCCAAAAAATACTTTTTTCTGGACCAATCCCCTTATTTCATAAAATCAGGACAAAAACATCAGTAGCATTAACTCAGCCTAGCCAGTGTTTCAATCTCACCTTATTCTTTCTTTAAAAATGAACAGTCAATTTACAAATGAAACAAGTTTTTTACGTCAGCAGCTTTCATCTATTGAATAAAGACTATTGGGTACGTATGTATTTTAATAGAGCGGACATTTATCGGCAGTGATGTTTATAACCTGATTCAATTTCAAGTTAATATAATGAAATATAACTTCGTTCTGAAATATAAACAATGAGCATAGGTTCAAACATGGCAGTAAAACCCATAATGACTAATGTCCAAAAAATACCTGTAAGTAATTTTATAAAATTTCAATTGCTAATCATTTTAATATGATAATAAATAATAACAAAATGAATGAATGAACAAATAAATAAAACAATAAATGATATGAAAATAAATTGTTACCTTTTGAATATCAGACCAAGCCTTAATACGATGTAAGAAAATAGTAGCCTGCTTGGTTTTGGTGTACTCCTGAATCTTATCAGTCACTACAAGAGGAATTTCTGGAACTTCGTTGACCATGTGTCCTGAAAAATTAGGTTATGAAAATAAACTAGCTCCATTAGTTAGGAAATTAATATGAACAGGATTATAAATTTTATAATATTTTTTAACATATCAAAAACAATATGCGTCAAGATCTAAATTAAAAATAAATCACCTTTAGACATCACGAGAGCAGGAACTCCAGTGGCTGCTATGGCAGAAACCATTGCATACCTCTTCTGATTTACATTCACCTTGCGATGCCATCTGCGCCATACTCTTGTTGGAGCAAACATGCGTCCACCTCTACACATGTTACCAAACGCACCCTGACCAGAACGATGGGTACCTCCACCCCTTACACGGGGAATACGAGCAACAGCTCGTCCAGTTCCCCATGATTCAGCTGAAGTCTGATGACCTAAAAGATCACAATACATTTACCATTTTAAATATATATAAAAAATCCAATGAAATTTAACTAAAATTTATCAAGACATACTGAACAATAAACTTAAAATCTAGACAATGAAATATTAGAAATATTTATTGCTTAGGCTTAAGCAAAATATTCTTTGTCGTCCTCTGTAGTTCTACTGAGCAAGAGCTTTAATCTTTCATCCAAATCCAAAGGGGTAGTAACATTTGTTTAACAATCTATTTAAACAAATGACCTTACAACAAAATTAATTTCCAAGCATTACTTGTGGGAGGGGGGTACCAGTCAAGTCAACAGTGTATAGAAAAATATCAAACTGCTTACATCGAAATAGCAAACAAACCCTTTAAAAAATAATGTACTATAGACCTAAAATATATCAAAGCCATGTGCCGGGAGAAATTTGCATGGTGGACCATTTGAAGTCCATTCAATTACACCATCATAACCATTACTGAACTAGTATCCAGTAAAAAACATATTTAACAGAACAGAAACCAAACAAGCGACAACAAAAAAACTTTTTTTGTAACTAAACAAAAAAACTTAATTTGAATATCAAATCATAAAGCAAAAAATACTTTCTGTTTTATCCTTTCTGTAAAGATGGTTATATACAAACATCAAAACAATAATTTCATAAACCAGGCAGAAGCCAGAACATTTAAGTGACTAAGATTAAAAAGCTAAAAGGACTAAGATTAAAACAGTAATATTCGGTGAGTAATTAAGATTCAAAAATTAAATATAAATCAATATACCTGCTTCAGCACTGACAGCATAAGGTTGTCTATGATTTTTGGCAATGTTCTGATGCACAAAATTAACAACATCTGGTCTAATTGGAGCATTAAAGACTGCAGGTAGAGTCAATAATTCACCAGTTGGTTCATTTTTGTCACTGTACACAGTGACCTGTGGCCTAGAAGACGGGGGAATCTGAAAGCAATATGTGAAGATTAAATTAACTTATACTATGAGAAAAAATTAATTAAAAATGAAACTAATACTACATTGCTCACAGATCAAATAAGCCCAGAGACTGCTAACAGCGTTAACAAAATTATACAAATGTAAAACTAGGTGTAGATACACGTGGATGCTTACGATCAGGTTAGAATTCAATGATCTCATTACAACTTAATAATTTAACATGAAAATAAAACAACTTCCAATGATTTACAATATAACTTATTGTTAACTTCTTACCATTGTTTTGTGTTACGGACAGTCAGATTTAAATTACTGTAGGGAACACCGAAAATAACTATACCCCACCTCCGAAGTAAATGGAGGAGCACTAGATTACACTGCCAATGAAATCGACATTGACGCCTGAAAACGAACTTAGTTCAGGCCTCATTCAAATTTATTATAATATTTGAAAAAAAATAGAGAATCCTTATTCCAATATTAAGAAAAATTATGTTCTAGAGTAATTATTATAAATATGAATAAAAATTGTCCATTTTGATATGAACCCATCATTCTTTTTCCTGTAATCTCGGGTACTGTAGCTTATTACGTTCAATAATTTGCAAGAGCATTTTATTTATTTCGTTGCTATGAGCTTTTGTATCTCCCCTCTTAAATAGCAGTGTATCACGACTATTAGATATTAGGAATCAATTAGGAAAAATTCACGTGGATACTCATCAATTATTTTATTGTATGGATTTTTTGAGATATGTTTCTGTGATTTTTGTTAGCTTAACTAAAAAAAAAAAAGTAAAAATGATTTAAATTCACATGTAATCGTCCACCAGATGTTCTTTTAAGTAAAAAGTATTTGGAGCGTATCTTTGATTCAGTGTAGACCTACAGTGGCTCATAGTCAAAATGATGCAAACGGAGATTTATATTTCAACTGCTAGTTATTTCATCTTTGTTAAAATTTCAAAACTAATGCACATGAGGACATAATGATTCATTGTCATACATTAAATTTACAGAACCAAATAAACTCTACAGCAATTAAAGAAATAGAAAAAAATTCTTCATTAAACTTTGTAGGGATTGAAGGTCACACTAAAAAAGATGCAATGTTTATTTCCGTTTAGAAAAAAGTGAAAGTAACAAGTATTCTTCAATTATCGGATAAATGAGTTTTTAAACTTTCAATACCTTTTCATTATTTTAACGAAAAAAAAAAATAAACGATATGAATGCAAGTAATCTAGTTCGAGCTTTTGCTTAAAATGGGTGAGCACACATCTATTCGTGAACGAGAAATTGAGATTAACAATTTTAAAACTAGGGAAAACACAACGAGAAATCGCCTCTATTATCAATAGGAGTTCTGTCATCGTTCAACATATTATTGAAAGTTTTAAAAAGGAAAATAGAATAATGAGGAAAGCTAGGGAGAATGCAAACAAAATTTTTACTGGTAATGATGAGCGTTCGATTTTGCGTCAAATAACAAATAATCAAAAATTAAGTGCTCCAAAGTTGGCTACATTTGTTAGAA
The DNA here is from genome assembly GCA_911387785.2 of Aelia acuminata. Lineage (NCBI taxonomy): Eukaryota > Metazoa > Arthropoda > Insecta > Hemiptera > Pentatomidae > Aelia > Aelia acuminata. The sequence goes on along the minus strand of OU426978.1, from coordinate 134,657,848 downwards.
AACATTTAAATAAAATCGTTTCTGCTTGAAACCATACGAATGGTCTTAGAAAAAAAACAAAACAACGATAGAGTTGCAAGGCAAAAACCATATATCAGTGACAAAAATAAAAAGCTTTGAATCAATTTTGCTAAGAATTATTTAACAAAAGACATGGACTTCTGGAAAAGTGCTCTGTAATCGGATGAGTCAGAATTTAATTTGTTTGGCAGTAATGGAAGAGGTTTCGTCTGGAGAAAGGCAAATGAAGAGCGCCATAAAAAACCTTAGCCCGACCATCTAACTTGGAGGTTTGCGAAATAGGATTTGTCAACAAATCTTGGTGCCAAAAAAAAAAAAAAAAAAAAAAAAAACTTGGAGGTAGTCATGTCACAGTTTGGGGGTCCATTGCTGCCTTTAGGGTAGGAAATCTTCATTTTATTGAGGGAACAATTGATGAACATTTATATTGTCACACCCTGAAAAAAAATTGCAAAGCAAGTGCTACCGATTTATTAATAATAAATAATTTTGCTTGTTATAATGGTAAAGTATAGTAGTACCAAAGTATTCTTATCTTTCAAGAGAATGGTGTTTATATAATTGCCCCAAAACTATAAAAACACCTCCCCAATCACCAGACCAAAATTTCATAGAGAATTCATGGAGTAAATTAGAAACAGAAGTGAGGAAACATCATTGGCGGATCAAGGGGGGGGGGGGGCTGTGGGGGCTGCAGCCCCTCCCTTTGGAAAATTTTTCGTCATTTAAAGATAGAATTTGAACTTCCTTAATGTAAGGAAGCAAGGTAAAGAACAAATAATGTGCAGAACAAGTAGAATTTTAGTTTTGGGAAAGGAATATAAAGGTAAAAAAGCTGATTAGCAAATCCAAATGAAGGGCTGTGGGCCTGCAGCCCACCCCCCCTTTACGATCGGCTGGATCCGCCCATGGGAAACATGAGGTATCAAACAGAGAAGATCCCAAAAAGGCACTTCAAGAAGAATGGGACAAGATAAGCCCATCTTAAGGTCTGGCCACACATGTCCGCACCGTAGCATTAATATAGGTTATGTTCAGAATATTTTTAATTTAACTTACATATTACCTTTAGATATGCCTAAAGTTCAGGCCACACATGTCAGACAAAGGCCACTTTAGGCATAACTAAAGGTAATATGTAAGTTAAATGAAAAATATTCTGAACATAACCTATATTAATGCTACGGTGCGGATCCGGTGCGGACATGTGTGGCCAGACCCTTACACAGAAAAGCTTGCCCAATCGTTTGAAAGAGGTAATAAAATATAAAGACTTACCTAAAAAGTACTAAAATGTAAAATATTTTTGATTTTTAGGATATTTTTAATTTTGCATCCTTTTCATTGTGGCCTTAGAAGTGTATATTTATTCATGAAGATTTAGTTTAGTTTTAGGATTTGCTCTCAAATACACTTTTAACTATTGTCAATTCTAGCCTAATTTTTGTACTTTATCCTTGTAAACAAAGATTGTTGAAAATAAATTTTGGCTTGGTATAAAATAGTTGTTTTTTCAAAGTAAATTTCTTTGCATCATTTTGACTGTTGGCCACTGTATCTTCAAATATCTTTTCGCAAGTTCCTCTGGTGGTTTGGTTATAGGTTATAGGTTGTTTGTTATGGGCGATCAACTGCGCGGTCATTACGCCCCTTTTTTACTCTATGATATTGCCCAAGATATTATTCTAATATGTATTATGACGAGTATTATAATTTTTTAATATTTATCATTAATTAATATGCTCTATTTATTATATTTTTGTAAATAAGGAAATCTCCCTAAACAGCTTTATAATGCTATCCGCAGCCTTTGGTGAATCTTTCAATGCCTCCAAAATGTTGCGTTGTATATTTAGTTTTGTGTATTCGCCTTCATATCTACTGCAATCTTCTATGATATGTTTAACTGTAAGAGGGGTTTTGCAGATTTCACATTCTGGTTGGCGTTCTTTAGTAATTAGGTGAACATGGGTGAGGTTTGTATGACCTATCCGAAGCCTTGTCAGTGCTACCTCTTCTCTTCGGTTCCCTCGCAGGGAGCTAATCCATTCTCTCGTTGTAGGCTTAATGGATCGGAGCTTATTAGTGAGAGGGATTTCAGACCACATGGACTCCCAGTTGCTCCTTACTCTCTTCTTGAACCATGATTTCATGTCTTTCGGTTCATATATTTGCAGTGCAGGGCCCATCATAATTGCTGCTTCCTTTGCTGCCCTGTCTGCTGTTTCATTACCTAGAATTCCGGTATGTGATGGCACCCATAAAAAGCTTACCGACTTGTTATTGTCATATAAAATGTCCAGATAATTATTGATTTTTTTAAGTGTTTGACCATCTCCAGTTTGTTTTTGAATGGCGTATATGGCTGATAATGAGTCGGAACAAATTAAAATCTTTTCTGTGTTAATGTCAATAGAAAGAAGGAGAGCAGTTGCAATTGCTTGCATTTCTGCCGTAAATATTGATGTGAAAGGAGGCAATTTGTGTTTTTTTATTGTAGATGCTTGAACTACTGCGTAGCCAACATTCTCATTTCTTTTAGAGCCATCTGTATAAATAATTTCATATTGGTTGTATTTTTCCATGATAATGGAATCAAGGCTACGTGTACGTGGAGGGATACTTCTTAAAGAGAGGTCTATTTTTGGAGGAGGGTTTGTCCAGATCGGCTTATGTAAATCGTAGTCCGTGAGATCTATAGATACACTATGGATTTCACTTATAATTTCTCGGAATCTAACTGCTAGCGGTGAAGGGCTTCTTGGTTTAGAGTTATATAAATGAATATGTTGGGGATAAAAAATGTGGTTGTATGCAGGATGGTTAGGCTGGAGTTTTAATTTAACAAGATACGAAGAGATAAGCTCCTGACGGCGAAAAACAAGAGGCGGCATGGAAGCTTCTACGCAGAGGCTAGTTATGGGACTGGTCCGAAATGCTCCAGTGGCGAGTCTTATGCCCGTATGATGAACTGTATCCAAGAGTAGCAGATGTATAAACTGCGCAACCATAATCAATCTTAGATCGGACAAGGCTTGCATATATCATAAGCATACTTTTGCGATCGGCACCCCAGGATGTCTTAGCGAGCACCTTCATTAATCTGAGGCGGCTGGAACATTGCTCGCGTGTGTATCTGATGTGGTTCAGCCAGGTGAGTTTCTTGTCTAAAACAAGACCAAGAAATTTAACGTCTTCCGTAAATCTCAATTGCTCACCATAAATGTAAAGCTCTGGATATTCGGTAGGATTTCTTTTCCTAGAGAACATTAGGCATTTGGTCTTACCAGTCGAGAAGCGGAGATTGTTATTATCTGCCCAGATTTGAAGGTTGCGGATGAGATCCTGGAGGGTTCTCTTCATCCAATTACTATCCCTGAATCGCAGTAGAATGGAAAGGTCATCAACATACAGAAATGCTTTGATCGGACGGGGAATTACGTTGACAATTGTATTAATAGCTATTGCAAATAGCGTGCAGCTTAGTACACTTCCTTGTGGTATGCCGTATGCTGTTGTCTTGGAAGCTGAGACAGACCGTCCTATTCTTACTCTCTTCGCTCTGGTGGTTTGGTACTCATATATTTTGTTCTATCAAAATTTATTTTTTCTAGGGTCTCAAAAGCTTTTTTACTGTTTTGAGGAATCTTCCTGGAATGCCCCACATATCCGCGAATTGCAAAACTTGAGTTGATTTGTTTATATAACGTTCTTTGGTTAGGAACTTCCTCTAATTACCTTATCTAGAGAAAAGTTGAATCAGAGACAGGGAAGGACATCTTTGTCTATTTCTCAATTCCGTCCTAAGGCCATTGGCGGATCCAGGGGGGGGGGCTGTGGGGGCTGCAGCCCCTCCCTTTGGAACATTTTTCTTCATTTAAAGATAGAATTGGACTTTCCTTAATGTAAAGAAGCAAGTTAAAGAACAAATAATGTGCAGAACAAGTAAAATTTTAGTTGTGGGAAAGGAACATAAAGGTAAAAAAGCTGATTAGCAGATCCAATGTAGGGCTGCAGCCCCCCCTTTACGATCGGATGGATCTGCCCATGCCTAAGGTGGAGCGCACATTTTTTTTGTGAAACATGAAATAGTAAGGAAGCGCGCAGTCCAATGTCCGCGGAAAACTGTGCGATACAGTTTTTTTTTTCTTGCTGCCCTGTCCTGATCTGTGTCTACTTACCCTTTTCTGCTCTGGGTCGCCTGCATGGCACAGTTCAACGTACACCGTACCTAAAACCTCTTAAATTAACATAGCAATGGGAAGGCCCTCTCAAAGTGGACCCCACATTATTAAATTTTATAAATAAGTTAAGCCCTGGCTATGTTAAGCCTAATTCCTAAGACAAGCAATGCAAACGTTGTAATTCTATAAAAGGGGGAATTACCCGCGCAAGGTTCGCGACCGCATAGAGCGGGAAAAAGGCAGGCGCATGGCGAAGGAAAACGCGGCGGTCCGGGATGTTATGGGCGATTTGAAAATAGTCTATAAGAAAATTAGCTAAAATAGGAGGAAGGAGATGTTACGATATGAGGGTCCTTCCAGAGTAATTACTATCAGAGTACACAATGTGGTGACGTTATAAAGTATTCATGCACCTAGAAAGCGTCGCACTGTTCATATCGAGCAATTAAAGTTTTGCCATGATCAGGCGGATGTGACATCCTGAGCTGAAGTGTTCTTAGCGCAATAGCAGATACCTTCTATAAATAATTTTTCTTTTTTCTTTTCTCTCTAGTGTGGTGTATAGTGTGTGTCATATCCTGAGATTGTTGTTGAGATTGATCTGAGAAAAGATTCTTTTTGTTTCTAGTCTGTAGCCTTTTTGTTTTATATAAGGACAAGTTTTTTTTAACCTATTATATTCTTTCTTTTCAGGTGATATTTTTCTTTGTATTTCTATTCTTTTCTTTTTTAGAGGGACATATATTTATTTTACTATTTTATTCTGCTGATGTTTATGTTAATGTAAGGTACAAACATGTAATCTTAGAAGTTTCTTGTTGTGGTTCTTATGTAATCTTCTTGAGTTTTTTTTTGGGGGAGTTTACGGAGAATGTCCGTAAAATGGGAGGGGGAAGTTAAGCCGGGAGGCCTGGCTATGTTAAGCTTAATTCCTAAGACAAATAATGTAAACATTGTAATTCTATAAAAGGGGAATTACCCGCGCAATAATGATAGGTTTCGTGCAGTAACGGAGGCGTTCTTATTCCAAAACCTTTGCCTTTTTTTTTTTAAAGTTTTCCCTTTTACACGATTTAACTTTATATATAGGGGCCCGGTGTGGCTGTGCGGTAAAGCGCCGTACTCCCATGCCGGAGCTGCGGGTTCGAGTCCCGCCCTGGGTGGTGCTTTTCTTTCGTAGGAGAAGTATCACCCAGTGCCATGGGTGTTAGTACGGGCAGTATAGGGCTTCAGTGGAAGCCTTGAAGTCCCCCCAAAAAAAAAAAAATAATAAATAAAAAAAACAACTTTATATATATATATATATATATATATATATATATATATACACATATCCCAATAGTTACTGCAGGTGAATATGTCACCTTTGTTGTTGTATATGGACAAACTACAGTTTTTTCCCTCACCCAGGTAGTTTTTCTTCTCCCTATGGCCTTTAGAAATTCCACCGAAAACTTTATTGTTTCACAGCAGCTGCTCATAAACAGCTCTACTGAAATATTTTCGATTCCTGAGATATTAATGATTTTTAGTTTCACTATGGCATTTCTTATTCCCTCTTTTTATCTCTTCTTGCGATTATCTTTATTATTGCAGGCATGGCTTTGAGGTTTGTACGTCGTGCTCCTCTCATTGATCTTCTGAAAAATAGTTTTGCTATTTTTGTAGGCATTTTCGATTTCAATAATGGATTTACTGATATTTTATCCATTTAATAATGGATTTCGGCGATGTGAATTTCCCTTCTTCTTATGGCTTGGTACTCCTCAACACATCTTTTTCTTCTGAACCATCGTTATCTATGGTTGAATTTTTTCTATGGTTTATTTGCTGGCATTCTTGGCTTCCCTTAAATCAGACCACTGCATAACGTTTTCCTTTTCCAACTTGTCACTCTCAGCGCACGCAAATCTTCTGCGTCATCCAACCATCGTCGTCTCGGGTGACACCAACCTCTTGCACCTTGCATAGGGGTGATCAAGATCATCTTTGGCATTCTATTCGCCTCGTTTTTATGAGACTATTAATGTCGCACTCGCCGTACATGTCATACTGCTCAATGTTTTTCTTATTCTCCATTCACCTCCGTCGAAAACTGGCCCATAGATTTTTCCGAGCACTTTCTTTTCAAATATTTTTAATAGTAACGATGCATAGGGTCCATGTTTCGGAAGTTTATGTCACAACCAGCTTCACCAACGTTTTGTATAAATTAGTTTTAGTTTTCCGTGACAGTAAGGGAGAACGGAAAAGTTTAATATTGGCGTAATAGCCGCGGTAACCTGCTATAATAATCAGTTAATATATATTATAAAGCAAAGTGTACAATGTGCGTGCCGATAAGGCTGAAAAACGACTCCACGTACGATTAAGTAAGTTGTGTCGTCGTGTAGCCATATAGCCCCTAACGGAGAAGTTTTCCGTTTTTTTTTTTTTTTAAGGGTGTAAAATTGAAGAGAAAAGGACAGGAATTTTAAGCCCCTCGCACCATGTAATTAGCCTATTTGAGATTGATATACGAGTTTATGAATGAAAAATTTCGTTGGAGCTCCAGGCTACCAGGAAGCGCTAGGGTGCGTTTCACTTAATGTTTATTCTTCATTCATCCAGTTCAGTTTTTAAAGGTTTTACATTTCTTCAGCTGTTCTTTTTAAATGACTAAAAAATTAAGCGATAATAATTAGTTTATCCTTTGCTTTCAAAGTACAATAATGATTTTACTTCTCTGCAATCTATTAGAAAACCAACCAGATTCCTTAAAAAATTAATTTTCTCATAAGAAGGTTAATTGATCCACACATTACATTTAATCAATATGTAATATATACTTAAGTAAATTTAGTGCAAAATGAGTGAACTTTCTTAATAGTACAGTGAGCGAATAAAAACAGACATAAAAAAAAAGAGATATCTTGACTAAATATAAACCGAAAATATAAAGTTCAAAGTGTTCTTATTGTATTCATGAACAAGAAGTTGGTTTGATTACTATGTATGATGGGCATTCCAGTTGAAAAATGACTGAACTTCAATTACAGCATTATTACAATAAGATTTTATCATTCCTCATAGTTCAGGTTAAAAAGAAATGTGGTGAAAACATTGTGCCTTCATGAAATTTTGGTTTTCACTTCGTAATAGTACTTAGTAAGATTTGAGATCTGCAGAGTCCGTTCAAATTACGGGGGGATATCTTAAGGGAGGTTGAAATGGAAGAAATGTCTTAAAAAAAAGTTTAGGTAGGTAGTTTCTACACTTCTGGATCTAATAGGACCGTCACAGTAGTCGGCGCTTAAGTTGTACTCGAAATATAATATTTTTAACTGAGATATCAGATTTTTCAAACTATAATCTAACAACTTATTATCTGCTGACTGCTTGGAATGGGATTATATGATTCAGAATCATAGAAACCATAAAAAACGATGCATAGCTCGACAAAGTTGCATTAAAATTAATTGTTCATTTACCATTTTCAACCCCCTATAATGTATATAGGGTCCCTTATTTGGGCGGACTCTGCAGTTCTCGAATCTTAATGTTGATACCAAGTTAAAACCGAAGTTTCAAGAAGGTGCTAATTTTGTTCTACATTTCCTTTAATTTTAAAGTTTTACTGTTATTAAAACTACCACACAACTACCGGAACGAAGCCGGGCACCCTAGCTAGTTCTATTATAAATCTCTGCAGTGATTTTTTCTTCCCTTTTTCCTTAGCGTTGACTTTCTTCCCTAGGTAAGGAAACGTTTTCACTCTTTCGAAACAGTAGCCATTTTTCTCTCTATCGTTGAATTTCCATTCGGACTGAGTATATACTTGGTCTTACATTCATTCATAGCGAGGCCAATTTTTCCCCCTCGGCTTTTAACGCTTTAAAAACCTCTCGCAGTGATCGAATATTTCTTGCTGAAATTAAAACTATAACTACGTTATTTCGCCCATATTGCATCTTTTTTAATAAAGCACTGTTGAAACTGTTTTAGAATTATAATACTTTGGAACTGGTTTATTGAATCAGTTATTTTTGATACTACCTTATGTATTTAGTAAAACCACATAGTTCTATCCAGTATATCCTAATTGGTTTTACTATAACTTTATACAAAGTTAGTTTGTGGTTATAAAAATATTTTTGAAAGTTTTTCCAGTAACCTTAATAAAAGTCTTAAGAAAACTGAATTAAGGTCTGGCCACACATGTCCGCACCGGAGCAATAATATAGGTTAGGTTTAGAATATTTTTAATTTAACTTACATATTACCTTTAGTTATGCCTAAAGATCAGGCCACACATGTCAGACATAGGCCACTTTAGGCATAACTAAAGGTAATATGTAAGTTAAATTAAAAATATTCTGAACATAATCTGTATTATTGCTGCGGTGCGGACATGTGTGGCCAGACCCTTAGGGTTTTTGAAGTCAGTGTTTTCTTCAGATAAAAACCTAAACATCTTATTTCTTTGGATTCCGGTATTAGGGCTAGGTCCATGATTAAGTGTGAATACTAAATGAATATTCTTTTTTATTTTCCATTTAGCGGCCATGTCAGCAGAGGGTGGTTCTGAAGAATGGTAGATGCTATAATAGGATTTTTATCAGAGCAAAGGATAACAGTGTGGTTAGCAAAAATAGGCAGTTGTGTATTTAGGTGTTGTGGTAGGTCTTTCCCACACACACACACACATACATAAACATGAACCCACATAACTATTGAACCTAGGACGCTGCCCTGAGGTATTTTAATGCACTGAAAGGCAGAGAGTTCAGTTTCAATATCTGCAAAATATCGGTCAGTTACGTAGGTTATTGGAAGTAAAATTTTAAGTCTGGTAAGCAATCCTTCATTCCAAACTTTATGACTAAGGGGAAGAAAAACGCCGGATATATTAGTTTGGGATTCTAGAAAATTTGAAATAAACTCTACCAAAGAATTGAATTGTTGTACAGTAGAATGATGTTTTCCAAAACCATATTGATAATTTGTGAGATGAATTTTAAAATTTAAAGACAACAAAACGCCGAAAAAGTATTTTTTTTTTTTTACTAATATGGAAAAGGGAGAAAGAATGCAGATTGGAAGGTATGAATTTGGAAGATTGGGGAATTTATTAGGTTCCAGTACCATGGCAATTTAAGAACGTTCCCACAGGATAGCTTCTTAAAATAGAATCATATTTATTTTTTAGAAAAAGGATTGCTTTTTGGAGTAAATTATTTAAGATGAAATTCGTAATGAAGTCAAATATCGGAGCTTTATTAGTAGGCATGCTTGCAACCGGTAGGGGTATCTCAAATTGATAATAATCCATTGCATTTGATTATATAATTCTCGATCAGTTGTTGACAACGTAATTTAATTATCATGGAAACAAATGATTTTCGATAAATAGGTATGTTCCAAAGTAGGAATCTTGTTCGCATGCGAAATAGTTCCAAACCTGTTCTGAGTGCTTGTTAATTGTTAATTTCTAGATTATTATGTCTGATAGCATATTTTACTGCTTCCATCATTTGTAAAATTGTCATTAATAGTGTTGTTTTTTTTCTTTCACTACTATATATAGGAAATATATAGTAAGGGAAATTATTGCAATCGTGAAAAACTTCGCCTTCCGGTTTTCAATAGAAATACACGTTCTGGGTCCCCTGAGTCAAATTAACCAAGTTCCGCAAAATGGTCTGTGTGTCCGTGTGTGAACAGAGTAGCTCAAAAAATATAAAGCCTACGAAAAATGAAAATTGGTATTCGAGGTATATATATGCCCCTGATGTGACAGCCAAGATTTCATCTAGAACGAGTAAACGGAAGGGGCAAGTTTATTTTTCCCTTTACGATTTCTCATAATCGGCACTAACGATTTCGATTACCTGTTATCCTAATGAAGCATTCCTTAATATGAAATAGGTTTTTGATCGTCATTAAAAAGGTCTGATAGCCCTTAAATGGCTAAAGAAAAAATCTTCCGTAAATAGCTGTCCCTTGTTATCCCTAGTATCAAGAAATGGCTAAATTATATATTTATATTATATACGTTAATTAATTTTATAAATTAAATTTTGTACAAAAGGATTTCATAATCAAATAAAAGAGAACAAAATTTCCAAATGATTTCCCAAAACGAAAATTTCAATTTCTAATATTAGTAGTAATATATACGTATAATATATCATTGCAAAGCTTAGAATTTAAGAAATAAAAATCTGGTACGTGCGCGCAACACACAACTTTCACTTACCAACTTACTTAGATTAGAAATTAATGTGTTTTGTTAAATGCCACTTCTCAAAGTTACACCTTTTTCCACATTCATTTCTTATTTTTGTTTTTATTTGCTAAAAAACAAAAACAAAAAAAAAACACTAATTTCTTTTGTTATTAAATAAAAGTTTATACTTGTGATAATTCGGCACTGCATGCATAATACTCCAAGTCGCCTGAATTTATAATTCTCTATGTACTTGTTAAATATTTCATTTAGTTACCATGAAATAAATAATTTCCATTAAATGAACAGAACGGCTTTAATTATGAACAATGGTCTGTCATTAAAGGCCTACTCCGCAATAGTAGGATCAACGTGTTTTATGAGTTTTACATATTTTTCTTTTATTTCTCCTCTATATGTTTACTTGATTTTTATCATATCTCATATTTAGCCATTTCTTATTTTTAGGCAAAACGAAAGACAGATAATTTCTCCATATAAACAAATACAAAGGTACTTTATAGGAAAATAAAAAAGGTCCCTTCCCCTTTTAAGCTCCCTCAGAACATTTTAATAATAATAAAGCTAACCTGATATAAAGAACACCTAATTTTGATTGACACGACGAATTTGATGAAAATCATTAAAGCCGTTTTTGAGATAATCGAAAAAAAGGTAAAAATTGGTAAAAAAGTTATGAAATAAAGTGCCCCCTCCATTTGACCAATTTTGATGAAATGTGAAAATCTTTGGCATATACATACATCAAATACCCAGTTTGATCAAAATCGTTGAAGCCGTTTTTGAGTAAATAAAAAAACACGTGAAAATTATACAAAATTTATTAAGTAAAGTCCCCCCTCCGGTTGATCAATTTTGATGAATTTTTTACAGTCATATCTCGAGCATATCAATACATCAAATATCAAGTTTAATCAAAATCGTTCGAGCCGTTTTTGAGAAAATCGAAAAAAACGTAAAAGTAATTAAATAAAGTACCCCCTCCCTTTGAGCGAATTTGATGAAATTTTCGCTGTCACATCGCAGGCATATACATACACTAAATACCCAATTTCAGGTTCGCACGGTTTATAGTTTTTGAGCTAGTCTGTTCACACACACACACACACACACACACACACACACACACACACACGCACACGCGCACACACACACACACACAGACCATTTCGTGGGACTTGGTTATTTGGACTCAGGGGACCCCAAAACGTGTATTTCCGTTGAAAACCGGAAGTCGAAATTTTTCACGATCGCAATACTTCCACTTACTATATATTTCATATATAGGTAAGTGAAAGTAAAAATGTGTACCTACTTTATAAATATTGTAAAGTCTCTGACACGAAATATTAGAGTATCAAGAAAATAATAATTTCTAATAATCGAGCTATCTTAAAACTTAAAGAATCGCAAAATAATCTTTTAATTTCTTTTCGTTTTAAAATGAAAAACAAAGAGCACTGTTTAGATAGAAGATGAGAGAGAGCATTGGGAGAGAAAGCGAAGTGCAAGCTGCTCAATATTTATCGATTCGAAAAAAAAACATATGGCGATTCCTAATGAATCAAAGGTATGTTACAGGAAGCAATTAAAACAGGATTGCATCTCTCGCATGCTTAGTACCCCTTTACTAACTGTGCGTTGTTAACGGGCAAGCGAAAATGAAAATGAGAAGACAATGTATTTCAAGATTTTGTTGGAACATACTGAACTACTTATTGATTTCAACAAAGCACTAATAGATTTCCCTTCCTGAGAAGAATAAAATATCAACGTCGTTTCCTAAAATATACTAAAGTACTCAAAATATATAATTTAGTTCCAATTTATTATCGGTCGGGGTTATGAACCTTTTCTATCGATTCTTATTTAGGATCTATTGTCGAAAAACATGATCTAAAACTATGAGTCTAAAACTCGATTATTATTTCTATAATCTCTTAAAAAATATTCATTTAAACAAATTCAAATGAACCACTGGAAAGTTTGGAGTGCAGGGGTAAATGGGGACAATTTCATTCCTGGTACACCACTATAAGAATTACTGACCCCACTTTCCAATAACAAAAACTTTCATTTATAAATAAAATAAAGTGCAGGGTTGCCTCTCTGGAAGCACTTTAGAATGCCATTTTAAAAAAATTGTACATTTTTGGTTAAAAGTAAGGGTGGGAAGTGAAAATTGTGATGTGCAAACCCTACCAGACTTTTAAAGTATACAATGTATTTATGCAAACATTTTCAAGGCATATATACTTTTTATGACTTTATACTAAATATTATTTTTATAGAGATTCTCTGCTTTTCAAGGATATATTAAAAATATATATTCCTGCGCTGACTAACGGAAACTGAAATTTTCATCTAAAAATTTTCTTTATTTCTCCTGTATATGTTTATCAAATTATTTCATTATGGGTATAGTTGCTGTTAACAGTATTGGAGCAATCACCAGGACAATCTCACCTTTAACATTTATTGCTTCATCTACGTTTCGGCTATGTCGCCATTTTCAAGTCAATGTTTTCCACCCAACATTCACACAATTTAAGTCTTTCAACTTTTTAAATGACGACGACCAGTTAATGGTTTATATATATTTAATTTATAAAAAAAGAAGTTTTATTTTGGGCTGATGAAGGCATTGTTTAAAAAACCTGGATTAATTACATCTTTATTCAGATTGAGACTTGAAAATGGCGACATAGCCGAAATGTTGTAGATGAAGCAATAAATGTTAAAGGTGAGATTGTTCTGGTGATTGCTCCAATACTGTTAACAGCAACTATACCCATAATATAAATATCCCAGGCAATTAGAAACCAATTATATATTGGATATAATTAAAACCTGTACCACTACAACCCATAAGGGTCTTGGGTGCAGTACTATGTAAGGAAGAGTACCGTTTCTTGGTCAGCGGTCGTGCAAGGAGGTGATTTGACCGTGATCACGCTCAACCGCCAGGTTCTTTCCCCTTAATTTTTCAATTAAGGGTACCCACTTTATAGAGGCTGGGTTAGCCCCAGGAGGGTCTCTCGGCCCACGAGACGAACTGTGGCGAATAATAAAGATATCATAAGCCATGTCAGATTCGAACTCGGGACCTTAAGCACAGCAGTCCACTGCCTTACCAGTGGGCTACCCCGCTCCCATTGGATATAATTAAGAAAAATTATTTCATATTCATATTTAACCATTTCTTATCACTAGGTATAATGAAAGACAGGTAATTTCCCCATAAAAATAAAATCAAATGTACTTTACAGGAAGAAAATTTTTCCTCGCCATTTAAGCCACATCAGAACATTTCTATAATGATAAAACCTGCTTGATATTAAAGCATACTCGCTCACCATTAAACATGATGAGTTTAATCAAAATCATTTTAGCAATTTTTAAAAAAATCACAAAATCTTTGTAATTTGATAAGGTTTAGGAAATAAAGTGCACCTTCCTTTCACTCGATTTTGACAAAATTTTTGCTGTCACATCAGGGGCATATACCTAACTCAAATAAAAATAAATCAGTTTTGTATGGTTTATTGTCTTAGAGCTAGTCTTTTCACACACAGACCATTTCTCGGGAATGGATATTTGGACTTGAGTGACCCCAAAACGTGTATTTCCATTGAAAACCAGAAGTCAAAATTTTTCACCTTTGCAATACTTCCCCTTACTATATATTTCATTTGTAGATTAGTGAAACTGAAAATCTATTTAATCATAAAATTTTGGTAACAGATACCACATATGTGTAAATGTATCTGGTAACATATAAATACATTTAACATAATTCTGATAAATAATATAGACCATGGAGCTGCAAGTCATTAATTCAGCCTTATATGCAGCCATTACATCAAACAGGCAGGATATTAAAATCTGTAGATTCCCTGACAGCATTAAAATCCATAGAAAAACTTTATAAAGTCAATAATATTATAAAAAAACTATTTGGGTATATTAAAAGAAATGGGAAAAACTGTCACCTTTATATGGGTCCCACCCTAAATTGGTATAAAGGGAAACGAATCGACATGAAATAAACGAACTTACCAGAAATAAAAATATTTGAAGACATTAAAAAGTGGCTGAAAAATAAGGTGACTAATGATATGGAAAATCAGGAGGGAGGAAGTAGTAATAACCAGGCCAATACTAGGTCACTTGATTCTTACTCACGTACAACTAATCAATAAAGAAGAGGAACGCAAATATGAACAGTGTCATTTCTCATTAACAATCAAGCACGTAATTGAGGACAGTCCAAAATATTCAGTAGAGTACTATTCAATGGGCCTAACCAGGCAGCTATCCGTCCTATGGCAAACAATCCAAAAATATGGGGCACAATAATTGAAATTTTGGAAAACAATCAAAGCTTATAGTGTGTTATAATAGGACAACTTCAGAAATGTGTTGCACCTTTTGTATATGTATTGTCAGAACAATGTGGGTTTAAATAATTTTATTTAAGTAAAATTATAATACAAAAATGCCAAAAAGTGACTCAAAAGTAACCTTATGCTTGGATGTTTAAGGCAAGACCTAAGCAACACTTCTTATATTTAGTCCGAAATGGAACATCCCACAGCTCTTTCAGAGTAATATAAATAATCTGTAATATAAAATCATCTGTTTTTGTTTTACATTACAGTGTCATTGTTTTACTATTGTATTGTTGGTAAATTTGCATCAATTAACAATGTATTTTAGGATTAATGTACTAAGGAAGGTGTCAAAAAAAAATTTGGTACGATGCGCACAACACACAACTTTCACTTACCAACTTACTTAGATTAAAAGTTGACATGTTTTGTTAAATACCATTTTTAGATTAGTGGTGTGGCATAACAGATTTTTTCTGTCATTGCAGTGACCAGTGACAGCTCCTTGAAAGTCATACCAGTCAGTGACTTTGTCACTGTCAAAGGAATGATGTCAAAAGTGAATGGTAACTATATTATAAGGTTATAATTGGAGAGTTTTGGCATTGATAAATAAGATTCCCACATTCTCATTTTATCATTAAAAATCTAGTGCGTGCACGCAACACACAACCTTCACTTACCAACTTACTTTGATTAGAAATTAACGTGTTTTGTTAAATGCCCTTTCTCTGAGTCACACAATTTCCCACATTCATTTACTTATTTTTGTTTGTATTTGCTCTTTAAAGTACACTATTTTTTTTATTATTAATTAAAAGTATTTACTTGTGCTAATTTGGCAATGCAAGCATAATACTCCAAGTCGTCTGATTTTATAATTCTCTACGTAGTTGTTGAAAACTTCATATAGTTACCATGAAACAAATAATTTCCAAAAATGAACAGAACATCTTTAATTATAAAGCATTGGTCTGTCATTAAAGGGGTACTGCGCATGCCTGAGCTCAATGTGTTTTAAGAGTTGACGGAATATTTTTCCTTTTTTCTCCTGTTTATGTTTACTTGATATTTTCATATTTTATATTTAGCCATTTCTTATTTTTAGGCGAAACGAGCGGCAGATAATTTCTCCACACAAACAAAAACCAAGATACTTTATAGGAAAACAAAAAAGGCCACTTCCCCATTTATGCCCCCAGAGAACATTTTAATACTGATATAGCTTAACTGATATTAAAGAATACTCGATACTCATTAAACATGATGAGTTTAATCAAAATCTTGAAAGCTATTTTTTGAGATAATCGAAAAAAACATAAAACTGAGATAAAAAGTTATTAAATAAAGTACCCCCTCCGTTTGACCAATTTCGATGAACTTTTTGCTACATACGTATACATATACCAAATATTCAATTTCAGGTTCAAACGGTTCATAGTTTTTGAGTTAGACTGTTTACAAACACACAGACCATTTTGCAGGAATTGGATATTCGGACTCAAGGGACCCCAAAACGTTTAATTCCATTGAAAACCGGAAGTCGAAATTTTTCACGATCCCACTACTTTCCCTTACCATATATTTCATATATAGATAAGTGAAAGTAAAAAAACAACACTATAAATGACAATTTTACAAATGATGGAAGCAGTAAAATATGCTATCAGACATAATAATCTAGAAATTAATCACCCTTAAATCCTTATCCAATATCTTATATCTTATGTTAGCTCAACTTTATTTATGATACTAATAATTTTACAAACAGTATAGATTGAAAATTGAACAGTTTTCCATATCCTTTGCTTGAAATTATGGCATTTTAAGTTTACATCCAAAGAATTCTAGCTTTGATAACTGAACAATTCATAAAGGACTTCACATTCCAGGTTATAACAGATTCTACAAGGCATTAAGCAGACTAATCAAATTGATTAGAAGTCAGGCAGGCTTAGTATCCTCATAGTAGCCAAATTTTTACTCCTTCATTACGGAATTCGAAATTGCTTTTGGAATATTTTATTTTATTTTTCCCCTTCCATGTCGCACAGGCAATATGGTTATCAGCAGTTTTGGGACAGGAGGCATGACTATCCAACAAAACACTACTCCGAGTAAAACATTTTTTTTTTTTCTCCTCTTCTTTTGCTGTTCCCCGTGCATTATACCAGAAAGGTTTCCCTTTGCACTACTATTTACTATAATTTTCAAGACTAAATCATTCTCACAAAACTTTTTAACACATATTCCAGTTTTCGAATATACCAAGTCATTTCCTACTCAGTGATATTCGATTAAAATATTCTGGTAAACTTTAAAGTTATTGTCAACTCATTTCTTATTAAAGTAGTATGACTTGCCATGAAATTAAAATAGTATGACTCAAAACTACTAAATATAATACTGTTATGTTAGTACAACTAATAAGAGGGCACTGAATAACACAATAAACAATAAAAATATATTATACGTACTTATAAATTAAAATAGTAACAATAAAAAGTTCATTTAACTATCTTTTAAGATATCAGAAGGGGTCCTATCCAAACCTTCACTTGATAGGGTTTGTAATGTTTCTTTAATATCACTTGTGTCCTCAGAACTGTTTTTCTTTGGTTCATTATTTATGCTAGAATCATCTTTGTCAACTTGATTCCTATCCCCAATTCGCACATCAAAACTATGGAGCGGTAGAGACTTCAGCCACACCATCATACTATAGGAAAAGAGTTAAGGAAGTAATGTAATTCACACACACACAAAAAGTAATTAATTAAGAAGGAAATCCATAGACACAAATCTTGTAATAAGCAAGCACTTATGGAATAGTTCGGGGCTGAGGGCCAAAAAAGGGTCTGATTTGAAAAAAGTTTTTGATCATATAGACTGAATGTACTCATTTCATAGACAACAAATGTGAACGTTTGCCACCTCAGATCGGTTGCCATCAAATTTTATAGGCAAACAAAATCGACATTTGCACACACATCGACAAATACTCCAAAAACCGAAGTCTTAGCAGGAAATAAGCACTACAAATACTTTCACGTTTTTATTTGTATTTCCAAGCAGGGTTTAGCTAATGTGTGTAAGGAGCAGGTTTCATGCTAAATTTGATGCTCTGCACCATTTATCTGTAACATTTTTAATTTAAACTAGATGTTTTCGAGTTATAGGTGTTGGAATACATTTTTCCACCAAAATCGTAAAAACTACAGATTTTTGATGTTTAAAATCTGGCTAAACCACTACACTGATTTAAACTTCAAATATATCATTCTATTTGCAATAGTTTAGCCTCTTATAATAAGAAGAAAGCAATACTTTGTGATCTGAATTTGCTAATTTGTATGAGAGAAACTGAAACAAAGTTCCAAAAATGCCACGGATTTTAGACCACTAGGTGCTAAATACGTTCATGTTTTAATTACTTTGCCTTCACAGAAGTGGGGTGAATTTAATTAAAATTAAGGAGCTCGTTTTACACAGAATTTGATATTCTACAACTATTATAGGTAACATTTTTTATTTGGAGTAGCCTTCAAATAGCAGGCTTTGGAACATGAACGTAATTCATTTTTCCACTGAAGTGGCTAAATTAACAGTCGGTTTAGGCAAAAATACTTAACTGATTTTAACTGTTAGGACCTCAGTCGATGCGAAATTTTATGCCCTTTCATTTTAGTAAGAACACAATTTGCTTTGCCATAAATCGTTTTCGAGTTATGAGCGAAAAATTGAAAAAAATTAGAAAATGTCAATTTTGTTTGCCTATAAGATTTGATGGCAACCGATCTAAGGTGGCAGACGTTCACATTTGTTGTCTATAAAATGAATACTTTCAGGCTACATCGTTACCACCATGCTAAAGTAACGAATATGCATAGGTTTTAGTTGCATAGTATAGGTGAGATTTAGTTGCACATTCGTTACTTTAGCATGGTGACGACGATATGATCAAAAACTTTCTTCAAATCAGACACATTTTTGGCCCTCAGCTCCCGGACTATAAGCTTCATATAAAAAATATTTAATTTATCTATGGGAAGATAAAGATGAGGAGTTTAAAAGAATAATAATATTTTTTAAAAATAAATTTCATTCTTTTTTTCTTTCTCTTACCTTTCCGTTTCTTTTTTTTTTAATTATATTTTTATCAAACGGTTACTAGATACAAAAGATTATTGCTCTAACCCAAAAATATGGACAAATTATTACTGTAGTCACGTTTCGTTCGACGTCACACATATTTGTATCAATTATTTTGATTGCACCCTCAACCATTTCCTGTTCATTAATATCAACGGTCAACTATTTTCCACCATCATGTTTTAATTTATAGTTGTGTAATGGGCATGGACATTGGAAACCATACCCACACACATAAAAGGCTTCATCAGTATTTTATAACTAGAAAATTTGAAATACCATAAACTATTTTTTTAAATTCGAAGTCAGTAACAAAAAATATTTTCAAAAATAAATTTAAATTATAACAGATTATTTAAACTTAATACTGACTGAATTAAAGTTATTATAAACCAATCACAGAAAGGATACGATTTATCTTCTTTTTCTGCCTTCACTATTGTTGGCAAGATAAATTTTTTCTTAAATTCTTCAAGCTCATCTTCAACATCTGACCATTCAATAGGTTCATGAATACCATCGTTTCCAAACCTTTGGTTGTACCGATCATAATGGACCTACAACAAAATAATCATGAGAAGTTAAAACATTAAATTTCAAACCTGCTTACAGTATTCCAGTCAACATAACCAGATAATCATTTATCTGTAAGCAAATAAGTTGATTTTGGAAACAGAGACAAAACAAATTATATATCAAAACAAAGTCACAGTATAATAATATATTATAGTATTGTAATACATAAATCATTCAGAACCAAAGAGACTGGTCATTTTAATTGGTTTAAGAAAGGATTTCGGAAAGTATTTTTAAAGAACACAATAACTTTCTACTGTAGGAAAAAATTGGTAGATCAATACAATATAATTTGCTATTCATGAAAAAAAAAATACAAATAAAAATTCTGGGAAAGACTTGAATTTTATTTTTAAAATTAATAAACAGTAGCATAATTTGTAAAATAGGAGTTTATTTGCTTAACTGGACAGAGGTTTAGCTCCATATCTATATGATAAAATATTTATCCCTCTATTGAATAAAGAAATTTTTAGGAGACTTGAGATATTTCATTTTGCAAGCGTAACTGTCATCTGATGGATAACCACGGTACTCAATTCTGTCTGGCAGTGATAATAATTGTATTATTGTAAATGTCTAACCAGGGTATATCAAGTAAAATAAAATTAAAATGTTTACCTTATTACATCAATAGTTGAGTCAATTAAGCATTAAGAATCTTTTTTACTTTTACTTTTTTATTATTTGTAAAATGTTTTCATTTCAAATATTAAAAAAACGAGAATAAAACTTTAAAATATTTAAATTTGTATTGATTGTTTCAGAAACCCTACATGTCCACAGATTTAAATTTATGGGAAAGAAAAAAAATTACATTTGCAGTAAGAGATAAAAATGTAATTAGCTTAAAATATAATTCTCTTGAACTAATATTTCGGCATTCCAGGAGCCCCCCCCCCCCCAAAAAAAGGCAAGTCGGATTTCTTTAATGACTGATACAGTGATAGTGATACATTTTATTTTTTTTAAATATTCATCACTTTTATAGTTGAATAATTTACTACCATTTCAAGTACTTTTTTTCAAATTCTATACACTTTCTGAACCATAATATTAATAAATAATTAAACCATAATAATTAATGCATAAATGCACATCCCTGCTTATAACTCCATTAAATTCAGACAGCAGTTACTAAAGAAAATAATAGTTGAAAACTTACATCCTCAACAGAACAGAGACAGTAGTGAAACCCATTTATATTAACATAACCATTAATAATTCATAACACTTTCTGTTTAAGGGAGACTAGAAAAAAAAAAAAAAAATATTGGGGTTGGTCATTTAAAATCACATAGGTTATTACAATGTATTGCCTAATGTGAGAAAAATTTTTGGTCTGATATATTAAAAGGATATTGTAATAATTCTAACAGATAGAGAGGCCACAATTAAATACAATGATTCGACTTAACAATTCATAACAACTGTCTCCTTTCAGTACTTCTAAATCCTACTATATAACTGTAACTTTAAGTATACGTGTTATAAGCAATCGACCTAGGTGCTTTTCAAAACAATTACCGAAAATATTTGATGATTAAGAAAATTTCCAATCATTGAAGAGATTGGAAAAGTAAATATAAGTTTTGAAAAGGTCAAAATGAAAAAAAAATTCCTTTGGCTCCTACAATTGCAAATGCTGGAAACATTTGATATTTGTCACATATGGCAATATTTATGATGAACAAACAAGACATTAGGCTGATCAATCAATCCAGCATCAAATCAATCAGAATCACAAAAACTTCAGAAACAAAATGTCAAAAAGGGGAGAAATTGACAGCAACATGAAGAAATCCTGGAGAACTTGTCACCACCCGTCGATTAGAATTTTAATTTGATTATGATTTTTTTTCATTTTTTAGTTACTAATGTAGATTTATACATATATTCTTTATTGGTGATGAAAGAGGTAAAGTCTTATGGGTATAAAAAAAAAAAAAAAAAATAATAAAAAAAATGGCATAACAACCGTGGTACAAGAAAAACTTTTAAAAATTAAAAAAATAGAAAGTTTTTACAAGTGACTTATATGGGTTAAACAATTATTATTGAACAAAAATAAAAATTTTCAATGCCACACACACTATGAGAACACAAATATTTAAACAGGTTACAAAAATTATCACTTTGTAACACAGAAATAACCATTTGACTTGAGCTTCAGAAGAAAACTAGCTCTCCAGTCCATCGCTCCTTACATTTAGTCGTAAGAAGAACAGCCTCAAAGGTTCTAGAGCAGCTCAGATTGTACTTGAATATCGTAGTCTCAAACATGTACCGTGGCAGTTTGATCCAACTGTTAGTTCATTCCAATAACAAGTCTAGCACTATTCTAAACCATATGTTTTGCTTCATGTTACAATATATTTATTTAAATACAATTAAGGGTTTATGAATTATTCCTGTGGAAGCTATTAGATGAAATACTTAAATAAAATAAAATTTAAAACAAAGAAAAACACAATTCCACTGTCCCAATGTTTTAAATCAACAGACATGGTTCTAAGATCCCGCATCAATAAGTAATATAAGTCCATTTATCACTGCCTGAATTATTGTTTTATTAAATTTTCCTGATATCTAATTTTCATGAATTTGAAAATATATTTAAATTAATCAAGTACAAACAATGGTACAAACTTGATCCTCATATTACTTGATAATTTGATCTCTCCTTGTTACTGTTTTTATATTTACTCATTTTAACTGCTTTAAATACATTTATCTGCAAAATGTGATTTCTATCCTATAAGACTTATAATATGAAGTGGATTCCAATGGAAACGGTCTCATATGATCCAGGAACATATAAACCATTTAAGACAATACATCACTCAAATTATTTTCAGCATTGTCAATTTCTACACTTTCCCCCAGAGTCAGTTTTCTTCCTTATATCTGAAAACCTTGAATCTACTTCTAAAAAAGGTTCCGTGAAATGTACAAAGTTATTTAAAGTTTGGTCTTTGTTTCTATACTAACAAAGAATTAATTAAATCATTAAGTTCCACAAACCTCTTCCAGTACCAAACCTATTCCAGGTGCTATAGGGATATCTAGCCTTTCTTCTCCATATGCTCTTGTTAAGGTTTCTATAGATGTTAGACCTCGTACAATAGCAATCGTCAATCCAACCATTTTTCTTATTTGGTGTAACATAAAACTTTGCCCTAAAATTGGATAGTTTTGATTGAGAAAAACATAAAATCGTTTTAAGCCATTAAGTGGCACACAATTTAAAAATAAAAATTGATGGAACATAATAAGGTCAATTATTCGATAAATCTCAGTTATGTAAAAAAATATTAACATGGAGAAATTGTGCTTTAATGGTTAAAATGCAGCTGAATTATTTAACTTTCTTGGCCTGTTTCGTTTTTTTTCAAAGGGGTACTCGATTTTATTATTAAGGAACATATATTTCAATTTACAATAATCAAAGCAAACAATTATTTGACATTTATTCAGGAGAACAAAAGTTGACTTTATGTTTAAGCATGATTTTTACTTTACTTCCATATAAATTCACAAATATGTATGTATGTATGTCCAGCTTGGCCCTGATTTTTCAAAAATTTTAGTTCATTTTGTATATTCTTTTTTCTGAATCCCCAGAAGGATTCTATCTTAAGAGTAGGTGCTCCTAGTAGATGGTTCAGACATAATGTTTTCTCAAGCTTGACAATTCTATAATTGATGAATAAGCTTTTCATAAATCAGAGGGCAGAGTGGAATGGTATCTACTATTAAATGACAATACTGTCAAGGTCTCAGATGAAATAAATTCACGATTCAGTTCATCTTAATGGAAAAAGGTATTAGTGTAATTTAAAGTCCATGAATATATTTAGATTATAGTCAAATCTAATGGATATTTCATTCATTTAAGCCTAATTCTCTAATACCAATCTCTTTATGGCATCGCTATCAAAATATTAATTTTCTCTTTCTTCAAAAGTTTCATTTCATTTACTGAATACAGTCAGTTTTTGTTCTCAAAATGTAATAGTTTTCCCTGGATTGCGGAATCGGTGAAGACAATTCAAACACGTCACATCTTCTAAAATAGAAATGAATATCCTAAAAGAATATGAAACACTACTAAATTAAATATGCACAGTTACTGGTTAGTAAGATCAGTATTAGATGAGAATTAAACAATAATTTTTTTACATAAAATAAAGTATAATTAAATCACAAATTTTATAATTAATTTATTAAAAATCTTTCCCTACCTAATAGGCAATAAGGATATTTAGAACAAGAAAATGATATGCATGCCTGAAACCTACTGCTGCTTTAAAATATTTGTTCTACATCCTTAGCTCTTTTCTCTTCCTTTTGTATTAATTTCGCTGTCCTCTTCAGTTTTTTCCTCTGCTTGGTTGTCTCCCTGACACAGCTTATTTTTTTAAAAACGGGTTGGAACAACTTCTCATAAAGGTTGCTTACTTCAATGTGATCCAGTGTCTGCCTCTCTCAATAGCTAGGCTCTGAGAGTCTCATAGGTGGTACAGGCATGCACAAAATGGTCGCTCAGTAAGCTGTAGTATATGGATGTACTTCAAACTAAACTTTGACAGGAATACACTTAAAAATATAGGTATAGAGTGGCCTCTGGGAAAACTGAGCCGAAAAAAAGTACAAGGGAATCATTTTCCTACCTTTAACCAACTTTCCTTTTAAATCCCCACACCCCAATAAGAATCTGAGACTATTAATCAGAGATGACCAAACTTGCTTCTAGTTGACAACTCAAACCAATTTCTCAGTAATAATTAACTTAAATATAAGTAACAAGCAATTTTATTCTGAGATTCATTCCTAAGAAAACTAACTTAGTAATAAAATAATACTAAGATGATTCATTATAAAAAGACAAAATACAAAGAAAAGGAAAACTTAAAATGGTAAATTAAAAAATATATACATACATAATTGACCAACTATTAATGTGATTTACCTTTGACTTTCAATACAACAAATTCCATGTTATCAATAATGAAAGGTTCACCACAGGTAAATGAAATGACATATCTTTTCGCACTTGGATCCAATGGCTTCCTGTAAGCAAAAGGAAAAATATACTGTTGATGTTAACTTATATTATTATTCAATATAACAATATGTAGTAATTTTAAAATAGTGTACATGGACAAGTAAACATACTTTCTCGAGGTAAAATTGTGGTAAT
The DNA here is from genome assembly GCA_911387785.2 of Aelia acuminata. NCBI lineage: Eukaryota > Metazoa > Arthropoda > Insecta > Hemiptera > Pentatomidae > Aelia > Aelia acuminata. The sequence continues at coordinate 134,633,092 of OU426978.1, read as the reverse complement.
TATGAGTACCAAGGAATGTTTCTAAAACCTTATTGGTATTCTCTATCACAGATGGAGGAATTCTGTACTGTTCTGACAAAGGTTCATTTTGAGGTGAAAGAGCAAATGTAGGCATCATGTAGGAATAAGTTCTTGCATCACAGTTTCCTTTACAGTTGAAACCTTTAGTAGCCCTTTTAATAGCAACCATTCTTATTTGTTCTGGCAAATAGCTGTTGACAGTTTTGAGACACACTTCCAAAGCTAAGAATTAGCAAGATAAGAGTTAATGGAAAAATAGATTAACACAAGACTGGTTTCAAAATTAAATAAAAGGGCGCTTACGTAATTTTACAGATAAAACTTGCTTTACTGCAGAAACACCCTTGTCAGTTCTAGCTGCTCTCTGAAATTCAATAATTTTAGGCTGATCAAAAGCTTCATTGGTTATTACTCCAGCCTTCAACATGGACACAAACAAGTCTTCTTCAATAGTTTTCATACCAGGATTCCTTTGGAGACCCAAATATCCTTGACCAGAATAGCAAATCAGCACTGCACACTTCCTTTTTTTGACCCTTGGTGTTTCAATAAGTGAACGCTTTTCTTCAACCGCATCAATGCACTGTTCAGACAACCTTTTTAATGGATTTATCACATTTTCTTCCATTGCTCCTAAACATTCGCCCATTCTGTTGCAGAACCCTTTAGAAAATAAAAAATCTAAAAAGAAATTAATTAATAAGTAGCTAAGTTTATCACAATCAATATGGGCAGATTTTAGAAGCCTTACTGTTGCAAGTAGTTTGAAATAACTTTCGCATTTGCTAAATTTAATTTACACAAAAACGCCTCTCAATATCAACAGACACGAGGGTGGGAATTTCTTTTGATTTTCCAGAGCTTGTTAATGGACCATCCTACAGATGCCGCCACTTGAGCTGTTGGCAGTTCGCCCCCACCTAAAACCCTTTACCCCCTCCAAGCTAGCTAGTTTACAAACATGGCGATGACGGTTGTTGTTCTGGGCTTTTGACAGTTAGTTAGATATCGCAAGGGAGACCAAATTACTGCAGGCAAGACTGAAAATTGTTTACAATCATAGTAGTACTATGAAAAATTATTAGTGTAATTTAATATCTTTATCTATGTACCTTTAATTTACCCTACATATAAGTAAAAGTAATGATCAATTCTCAGCCTATTTTTTACAACTTATTATTGGTAAATCAATTCTTTGCCTTTTTTGTAACTAATTAAATTGTATTTGGCAGGCTCATTTTTTTTAAATTAATTTTTACAGTATGAATATCTGTTAGTCATTTTTTATTTACTTAAGAATATAGGAAAAACTCAAATAACTTTTACATAATTTATTTACTTTTGAATTATAATACCATTAAGTTCTTTTATAAAGTTGGTTTCATGAAAATTAAATTGCCTATCGAGTTAAAAATGGATAATTCGAATGTCTGCTAACAAATAGAAAGGCTTAGGCTTTTAGTCTTTTATTCATCAACTTAACGATAAATAGGGTGCTCATTTTAACATTAGAATGAATGAATAAATATAAGTCTTTGTAAGTAGAATTCATTGAATTAAATTAGTATAAATATATATTATTCATTTTATAAGATTTTATAACCTCAAGAATACTTAATCTGTACATAATGAAAAATGTATGCCTATCATCTTTTGTTGTGTTTCACTGCAGTCATGAAAATGGTTTTTTATGTTAGTAAATACTTCAATAATCAGCACAAAAAAAAGGTCAGAATGATTACCTATGATTCAGCTGAGATAGATAGTGTCAGTAGGAAACTTAGTTATTGCAATAGATTTTGACTACATTATCAATGTATGAATATTACCTTTTTAAAATATTCCTACTATAGTTTATTTAAATTTACTAGGACATAAATTTTATATTAAAATAGCTGTAATTATTAAAACTACATAATGCTAATCCGTTTGATTGCTTAACATTGATATGGACTAGACTAACATTTGTAGTGATGAAATGTTACTTTCACTGTGAACCTTGAACTTGTTCATCTAAATGCATGGTTTATATACTTGCAAAATAGTAAGGAATAATTTATTCTGAATATTTTTATTTTTTTAACTATTTAATATTTACCTTAGGATGGAGTCACTACTAAATTTCTTTGATCCCACCGAAGATTGTTTGAATGATAACCAACTCCCTCCAGAACCCCAACTTGGAAACATTGAATACAAGCTTAAACTTTTGAATCCATCTCGAACAAGGTTTCAACATTTAGTTACTCAGGTATATTTTGAAATCTTGTAGAATAGACATCCAATTTTATTTTATTGTATATTTTATTACCAGATTAATTTTTTATCACCACCAAAGCACTACTCTTTAGTGTAAATAATTTTATATACAACCTGTATATATATATGTATATATTACATATGTACCTGTATATACAATTATTTACATTAAAGAGTAGTGCTTTGGTGGTGGTTAAAAATTAATCTGGTAATAAAATATACAATAAAATAAAATATATGTATATATATAATGAATATTTATATAGGTAGTTATTTTAGACACTTCATGTTAAAATAAGATGATAATATTTTTTAGATAAGTTTTTATAAAAACATTTATTTTTATGTGTGAATATTTTTAATTTCTTTATGTTTTTTCTAAAGGCCAAGGTGATTAGTAAATGTCAATGCTTTGTTTATTGAAGTCATGTCTTCAGATTTTAATATTATTTTATACGTTAATATATTTTTTAACTCTTCCATCATTTATAAAATAGTTGATTGAATTTAAATAAATTTGTAGTATAATAATTCACTACTTAAAATTTTGTTATTATATTGCTGAAATTTTAATAAATTAAAGTTTTGAAAAAAAAATCTCAAACCAAGGTTGTTGTTTTATATATTCAAATCTGATATTTTTTTTTTTAATTTTAAGTATATTCTATAGTAGTAATCTAGTATGTTAATATTCTTGTATTGTTGTACCACTCTAAAATACTAATTTCTCTTATTAAAATAAAACATAGTTTCATCCATGATATCCATTATAAAATGTTATCTCATGTTGTATGCATTAAAAAGTATTTTTCGTGATGTTCATGATGAGAAAATATATTTAGGTAAAAATGATTATTTAAAAAATGTGTTTTCAATATTTTATTTTAAATAATTTAATTTATTAGAAGTGATGCTATCATAATTTACATTTAAAAGTACCCATCTTCCTTTATCTACTATCGTCAAGTCCCATAATGTTCTACTGGTTGGTTTTATTCTCTATGTCATTTTATTCTTTCTAAATTGTTATTTTATTTTTTAATAAAATCATATAAAATTTATCTAATTTTTATCTAGTTGAAATGGAGATTAAGGGAGGGTGGAGGAGAAGCTATATATGAAATTGGAGTAGAAGATTCCGGGCTCCTTGCAGGTTAAAAAAATATCAATCATTTTCAAAAAATAAAATATTACATATGACAGATATTCTGCATTACAGATGAATTATATTATGCTTATAGGTCTTCCCTCTCATGAAATGGATGCTAGTTTAAAGACTTTATCTCAAATGGCTGCAGAACTAGGGGCTACAACCACAGTGTTAAGGGAAAGAGAAGTGGGCTGTGGTCGTAAAGTAACTGAAGTTCTCGTAAGAAAAGTAAATATTTATACATTTATTCTTGAATTATTTTAATGTTTAAATAAAAAAAGAAATTAGGCTTGACTTTATTACATGTTTAAATGAATGAAATGAGGTTTATTTTTAAATCTTTAGGGTCAATATTTTCAGGATGACCTGAAGATGTCTGATTGAAGGTCTTAGTTGTTTATAGGCTTCTAAGGTGAATGTTCTGAATAAAAATAGTTATTTTAAAAATTATTTGCCTTGGATGAATTTTCTAGCTCTATGAAAGATTAAAAGTTCAGCTCTGATCTGAAATGAATCTTAATTAATTGACTAGTAATTTTTCTTTTTCTAATTTTCATTTAGTGATTATAAAAAATTATTTAAGTTTGCCATTTAACATTTTTTTATTTTTTCAACTCTATGAAAAGGTAATGTATAATTTCTCCATTTCAATTGTAAGTAGGTATATAGTTCTATAAATTTTTCTTCATAAAAAACATTTCTGAAGAATTTTGAAATCTATTTTGTTCTAAATTTCTAATTACATCATAAAAGTATATTTATGCACATATATTGCTAAATATGAAAAAAAAAAAAAAATATAAATAGTGTATACCTGTTAGAAATTCTAGTTTGAAAACTTTTTTTTTTTTTATTGTAAGAATCAGAGTTTTATTTATGGGTAGTTTTTTACTTTGTAACTATGCATTTAAATGTAAATTTATACACGACACAAGGCAGCAGCTGTGTTTGTTGAATTGCCAAGACTATTTAAGATTTGTTTTTTGGTTTTTGTCTGTTTGACGACAGCATTAAAATTAGCATATTTCAAGTTAATTTCTGACTGCCTTGATCTTGAAGAACATAAGTATTTTTTAAAATGAATGACAATCAATTTGCCTACTAATTGACAAAGTTTTATTTTACATTTAAGTTTTATTCAGTGGTTGTTAATATTCTAATTTTGAAAGATACTAGTTTAAAAAAATACAAGTAAAATTTTATTTTTACTATCACAACTTTTTTTCTATTTAAAATTATGTTTTTATTTTTTATTAAACTATAATGCTAATTTTAACTTAATTAATCCATCTAATAGAGTTTTTATTTATATTTTCTCCCAGTTTTTATTTATATTCTTTAATTTCAGTTTGTACAGATAAAATTAACTGTAGTGAGCTGAATCAAATTAATATATTTTTAATATTTCTTGATACATAAGACCCAAAAAAAAAAAGATTTTCAAAATATTTGTGCCTACATATAATAAATGTATGTACTTTTTTAAAATAACTTTGAATTGCCTATGGAAACATTGTCTTTTTGATTGTCAATTATCGGACAGTTTTTTGTTTTTTCATGCATTTTAAATTAAACTTGTCACTTAATTACTTATTTAAATTGTTAAAATTAATCTTATTTTGAATAAAATCTAACCAAAAAAAATGTATGATGGGAGCAACCCCAAATTATTTCTGTATCTGAGCTATTGGTTTGTAAGATACCAAGATCAAATGTGTGTGACTCATTATCATTTAACCCGTTGCACTCGAGGTCTCCGGAGCGGAGCCATTTAAAATTTGTCATCAAACTCGAGGGCTCCGCTACGGAGACAATGCAAATGATTTTCAGTTTTTAACATATTAGGGCAGAAACAACTCGTAAAAACTATTTATAGGATATTTCGCTTTTGGTAATAAATGACGGTCGCGGCTCGCAGTGTTTTTTATTATTTTTATAGTACGTTAATGTTTTAACATCGGCTATATTTTGTGGTTTTAATTCAATTTTTATTTCCTCAATTGTACAATAATTTAGTTTAGAGTAGCAAATAATCCCTTTACTCTGATTTAGTTTCCCATATGCTTCTACTTTAACCGGAAAGTCATGAAGTAGATTTTCACATTGTAGGAGCTTTTCTGATTGGATATCTGAGAAAACTTCAACTAAAAGGGTCCCATCTCATAATTTTTTGACTGTTTTTACTTCTCCAATTAGATTTTTTATGATATTATTTATAATAATAATAAAATAATAAAAAAATATATAAAATTTAAAAAAATTAATTTATACTCTCACTTATCTATATATGAAACATATAGTAAGGGAAAGTATTGCAATTGTGAAAAATTTCAACTTCCGGTTTTCAACGGAAATACACGTTTTAAGGTCCCCCCCCTGGGACACATTTAAGTTACACATGGCACAAGTGAATATCCTGTCGCTCCTCCATGGTTGGTAGTTTAGTCCCAGCTGTTCACTTGCTCTGAATATTAATGATTTCTCAATTAATATTAATGAATTCAGTGCTTTGTTGCTAATATAATGTTTAGTCTGATCTATATCAATTTTTTTATACAATGTGTGGAATTCAATAATTGTATAGGGCTCGTATATCATCCTTGTTTCACCCCCATTTCGCATATGAATTCAGTAGAAAGTCTTTTGTGTTAGAATTCTCATAATAATTTTTTAGTATTTTTAAATTTTGGTTGACATGCATTGTAGAGTTAATTTATAAAATAAAGCGAATTCTATCTATGCTATCAAATGCTGCTTGGAAGTCTACAAAGAATAGATATACCTTTTCATTCTGATTAAATTTTATATTTATTATATTGTACAAGTTAAATAAGTTATCAATTGTACTGTAGCCTTCCCTAAATCCTGCTTGAGTCTCCTTAATAATTTTGCGTTGCACTACCCAACTTTTGATTGTTTCCATCAACACAGCAGGGAACGGTTTAGCGACTATATTGGGCATAGATATGCCCCTATAATTGCTAACCTCTTTTGGGTCTTCCTTCTTGTTATTGGAAAAATAATACTTTACCTAAACGATTTTGGCACTTCTTCTTTACTCCATATCTTATTAAATATATTCTCCAAGAGAAAAACAAATTCTTCAGGTAATTTTTTTTAAAATTCAAACAGTATTCTATCTCCCTCTGGGGCCTTATTATTTTTACTTTTATTGATTATACTAATAATTTCCCCTGTGCTGATTCTACAATGTAAAGCCTCTTAATATACATACATACGGTTCCACATATTCATCAGTCTTGATAAAAGGGGTCGAAGTTATTTAATTTTGAAGTTCGTAGATGAAAACGAAGCCGCATATTTCGCAACTGAATTTTTGAATTCCTTGAATATACAGAGAATTCCACCAGACAATCTGTGGTTGAAGATTGGCTCACCGGTCATTCTTCTTTGCTATTTAAATCCACCTAAATTGTGTAATGGTACACGTTTGGTCATTAAAAGAATTAGTGGAAATGTTATAGAAGGAACAATTTTGACTGAAAGGTTTAGAGGAGATACCTGTTGCCACGTATTTCCCTGACCGTCAGAATTATGAATAAAATTTAAAAGGCTTCAATTTCCTATTCGTTTGTCTTTTGCCATGACAATAAACAAATCTCAAGGGCAAACAATGTCCACTTGCGGCTTGGAATTTGAAAATTCATGTTTTTTCCACGGGCAATTGTATGTCGCCTGCTCACGTGTGGGGAAACCATCAAATCTATTTGTGTTAGCAGAAACAGGTTAAAAAAATAAATCTGGTGCGTGCGCGCAACACACAACTTTCACTTACCAACTTACTTAGATTAGAAATTAATGCGTTGTTGTGGTCCCCTCCACGAGACCAATTTTGAGGAAATGTTGGCTATCGCATCTTTGGCATATACATACATCGAATATCTAGTTTGATCAAAATCGTTAAAGCCGTTTTTGAGTAAATAAAAAAAACACGTGAAAATTATACAAAATTTATTAAGTAAAGACCCCCCTCCGGTTGATGAAATGTTGGCTATCACATCTTTGGCCTATAAATACATCAAATACCCAGTTTGATCAAAATAGTTAAAGCCGTTTTTGAGTAAATAAAAAAAACACGTGAAAATTATACAAAATTTATTAAGTAAAGTCCCCCTCCGGTTAATCAATTTTGATGAAATGTTGGCTATCACATCTTTGGCATATACATACATCAAATACCCAGTTTGATCAAAATCTTTCAAGCTGTTTTTGAGAAAATAAAAAAAAAACGTGAAAATTATACAAAATTTATTAAGTAAAGACCCCCCTCCGGTTAATCAATGTTGATGAAATGTTGGCTATCACATCTTTGGCATATAAATACATCAAATACCCAGTTTGATCAAAATAGTTAAAGCCGTTTTTGAATTTAAAAAAAAAACACGTGAAAATGATACAAAATTTATTAAGTAAAGTCCCCCCTCCGGTTAATCAATTTTGATGAAATTGTTACAGTCATATCTCAGGCATATAAATAGATCAAATACTCAGTTTAATCAAAATCGTTAGAGCCGTTTTTGAGAAAATCGAAAAAAACTTAAAAAGTTTTTAAATAAAGTACCCCCTCCCTTTGAGCAATTTTGATGAAATTTTTGCTGTCACATCGGGGGCATATACCTACACTAAATACCCAATTTCAGGTTCCCACGGTTTATAGTTTTTGAGCTAGTCTGTTCACACACACACACACACACACAGACCATTTCGCGGGATTTGGTCATTTGGACTCAGGGGACCCCAAAACGTGTATTTCCGTTGAAAACCGGAAGTCGAAATTTTTCACGATCGCAATACTTCCACTTACTATATATTTCATATATAGGTAAGTGAAAGTAAAAAACATTGTGCACCAATTAGTACTTGAATAAACAAAAATTCTTAATTGTAATATCTAAGAAAATATACTATTATTGTAAATAAATATTTGTAAATTAACGTTATCTACCTCATTAATAAAATTCAATATTTAAATGTTATTTAATAGTTTTTGATAAGCAGAACTTAACAAACGAATCATTAATACAACCTATATTGATATATGATATGTAAAAATTAAAAACTTTAACTTTCCTTTATTCTTTACCTAAAACTTTAAAACGGTGTAATGTTCTATTCTCAATCCCGTAGGTTTTTTTTGATTAGCTGTAACGTTTTCATCTTTATCAGTGAATATTGGTTTGACTGTATATAATTAATTCAACACATGATAGCAAATGAGCCACAGCAACGCCTGGGTCTGCTCGTTGTTTATAATTAAAGAGATACTGTTCATCGGAAACTGTTGTCAACGTGTTTTGAAACATACATATTAAGTGGAAATTATTTGTTTCCATGATAACTAAATGAAGTTTTCAACAACTACATAGAGAAATATAAAATCAGACCCGTTGGAGTATTATGCTTGTGTTGCCAAATTATCGCGATTAAAAACTTTTATTTAACAATTTTTAGTTTACTTTAGAGACCAAACAAAAGACAAGTAAATGAATGTGGAAAAATGTATGAATTTGAGGAATGGCATTTACATATTTATAAAAACATGTCAATTCCTAAATCTTAGTAAGTTGGTGTGTGTTACAAAGTGAAATTTGTGTGTTGCGCGCATCACAGCAGATTTTTAGAGCAAATTTCAATAGAATTTCATGGTGAAAATAATATATTTATAATGCATCAAAATGGCTCGTAAGAAATTTTCTAGTGACCTTGATTACTGTATAATTTGGAGATATAGGACAGTACAAAGTTCATATTTGAGCATGTCAGGGATAGCTCAGTTGTAAATGTTTCCAGTAATATATTATATTTATATTTTAAATAATTCGTAATATGACAAATTATTCAAAAGGATGAAGATACTTAAATATATGACTAGGTAACAAAACAGATAATGAAAATTAGATAGGAAAACATAGAATAAGCTCTGAGGATGGAGGAAAATGAAAAGTCATGATAGGAAAAAGGAAGTAGTGATTTTTCATCTAATTATACAGTAAAGATGAATAAATAAACATCTCTAATTTTTACTTATGTTTTAGATCCCTGCTGATCAACATACCATCGAGGTTCGAGTAGCTGTTATGGGAAGTGCAGATTCTGGTAAGTCTACACTTGTTGGTGTACTAACTCAAGGCGAACTTGACAATGGTAGGGGAAGAGCTCGCTTAAATACTTTCCGTCATCTTCATGAAGTTCAGTCTGGAAGGACCAGTTCAATTTCCCATGAAATTCTTGGATTTGATTCTGAGGTAAATAGCCAGTTTCACCTTGTTTAAAATATTTATCATAATATTATTTCTTCATATTATGAAATCTAGTTTATCCATATTTATTCATTATTCTGTTTACTCCAACCTCTCGATTTCAAATAGAGTTGAGAAAATATAATGTAACTCTTGCAGGAGAGAACAGAATATGTTCAATTATATATGTTGGTTCGATTACTATAGGTTAGCTAAAAATACATAACTAAAGAGGAAACTCAGTATGTGTGTATTTTTTAACCGACTTCGAAAGAGGAGGTTACTCAATTCGATACGTATGTGCCTTTTTTTTTTTTTTTTTTCTATGTATGTCCACCGATTACTCTGAAATGGGTGGACCAATTGGAACGAAACCTTTTGCATCTTGTAGAGTATTTTCCCAATGTGGTCCCATTAAAACCTTTTATGGGTTCTTGATTTATTAAAGAAGTTATTGGGAAAAAACATGAAAATAATTATCGCTCAAAATATTTACTTATTTGGAAAACATATGACATCTCTATATATATAAGAGGCTTTGTCCTGACTGACAGAATCAACGCAGAGCAAAAACTACTAATGATAGAAACTTGAAGTTCGGAATTTAGATTTTAAACGCGATGTAGGTAACCACTAAGAAAGGAATTTCAAAAATGTAACCCCTAAGGGGCTTAAATGGCGAAATTGTCGTTTAACTCTAACGGAAATCTATTGTTGAGATTTTAAACCATATGTTTTTTATTTGAATATCGATTTAACGTTACAATATTATTAAAATAGACATTCACATGAAATATGGCTACTGATTATTTAAATATTAGTGGTAATCAAATAATGCCCACTGTGATTCCCATGATTGGGGATGTTGCGTGTTTATTTCGATCTCTTCTCCATGTAAATGAGGCTTTGTCCTGAATGATAGAATCAATGTAGAGCAAAAACTACTATTGATAGAAACTTGAAGTTCGGAATTTAGGTTTTAAACGGAATATAGGTAACCACTAAGAAAGGAATTTCAAAAATGTAACCCCTAAGGGATTTAAATGGCGATATTGTCGTTTAACTATAACGGACACCTATTTTTGCACTTCGAGAAAAAATATCTAATTTGGACTCATTTTAAAGATCTTGATCTATGGGGCATCGAAAACGACGTTTTAAAGCCGAAAAATGAAGCGTTCACGACGAGTAAGTTGTTTCGGCGGTTGAATTCTTTCCATTGCGCGCCTCCCTCTCTTCGACCAAGCCGGCAGCTTCCCCCTCCAACCTTCCACCTACCGGAAGCTCCGATTCTACTAAATCTCCTTAACATCAGTTAACATATTAAATCAAATCAATACCAAGATAATGATCACAGAATTGATTTTAAAGGCTCGCGGGCAAAGCCGCGACGGGGAATGCTAGTATATATCATAAGGTATGCTCCAACAAACTATTAAAACACGTTGATAAATAACGAACTGATCATGTACTATCCCCGCTTTTTTTATTCTAAATTTGATTGGTTGATTTCAAGCAATGCTCAATAATGTTTTATTGGTCGATGAATCGGTTGGGAAAACAAACCAATCAAATTCAGAATTAAAAGAGTGGGTAAGAACATGTGAAGTCTGTTAGTTACTTACGTGGTTTAAAGTGCTTGTTGGAACAAACCTTATACATAACCTTAAATAAATTTTCAACAATAGATTTTAATAAAGATATATAATATCAGTAGAATATCGCTGTCGTTTTCTGAAAAATGAAACACTTCTTTATGGTTCCGGCAAAGTTATTGTTGTTTCGACCCTGTTCCTGGAAAATTTTGCCAAGAAATAAAACTCAAGAAGTTTTTTGGGTAGCTTAAAAGATTTTTTTTATATATTTAAGAAGATTAAAGCACATTAAACATCGATAACAGTAAAAAATCCTAAATGAATGTCTAAACGACGGATGGACAGCATAATCATAAAACCACAAAATTCATAGAATTTAAAGAAAGGCCGAGCATTAATAACCCTTTTTAAAAGAGATTCGTAAAATCCTAGCCATTATTGTTTTAAATTAGATTTTGATTTCCGACTTCCACTCGCTATGCACATTAAAAAGGAATTCAATACTTCCTGGAAAAGCTCTTTTTCAGTTGATTTAGAGGCCTTAACAAAGGATTCAGGCACCTCTGTCAGCTTCCGGATACACTCGACCACTGTCGGATATTAATATACAATGTAATCATAAAATCTTACATATTCTTCGGATATATTGCGGATTCTTCACTCTGGAGTGACACTTTTGTAATGTTATCCGGACTACTATTATCGGCTTTTAATTATGTTTCTGCAACTATTGAGGTGTTTACATGGGCGGATCCAGCCGATCGTAAAGGGGGGGGGGCTGCAGTCCTAAAGAGGGAGGGGCTGCATCCCCTCAGCCTTTCATTTGGATCTGCTAATCAGCTTTTTTACCTTTATGTTCCTTTCCCACAACTAAAATTCTACTTGTTCTGCACATTATTTGTTCTTTAACTTGCTTCCTTACATTAAGGAAAGTCAAATTCTATCTTTAAATAACGAAAAATTTTCCAAAGGGAGGGGCTGCAGCCCCCACAGCCCCCCCCCCTGGATCCGCCAATGGGTGTTTAGATGAAAATTGCTGTAAGTGCCAAATTACTGATTTTGAGATAACGAATAACTATTAACTAAGCTTAAATTTGGTTTGATAATTAAGAAAAATATTATGGATATGACCATAATATGGACTTATTATTATTCCAGTCATGAAATAAATACGTACCGTTAAAAAATTTTAATATTATTTTCTTCAATCTCCAGTCCATCTATGATGGTGAATTGTCTAATTTTTTTCTTTAAGTTACGATAACGTCCCTAGGGTGGCACTCGATAAGAGAGTCTAGAGACGAAAATCTTAAAGAAAGTCATTTTTGAAGTTCCCGGATTAATGTTACAGCCGAGCAAAACTGAACACCTCTCGGAACAAAGATGTATGTATGTAATAAACAAGTACTGAAGACAATAATCCGCAAAGGAAAAAGATTGTCAAGTGGAAAAAAGGTTTTATGTGTCTTCCCGATGGAACATTGGTCTTTACAAAAAATCAAAGTAGACAAGGTGTTGAAAGATGTGTACTGCACCTACCGCAAACGATTTTCAATTTTCTGTGCATATCCATGAAATTGATAATGCGACTATTATAATACAAAGTTGATTAAAATTGATATAATTATAATATAAAGACCTAGGATAGACGAACGTGGTATAGCGCTACCTGGGTGGGCTGACTTTTATTTCGCGAGGGACCCACGGAATAGGTCTTGTCCTTCCCACCATGGATAGAACAACCAACTAATGAACCAAACTCACATGTAGTATCTAATGAGGGATACGTACCAAATAAAAAAAGACTTCAAAAACCCGAAATCAGTTCAAAATGCACTTAAAATTTGTATAAAAAAAAGCATACCGAATTTGTTTTAGAAATCAATGCATTGCTTCCTTCCGCCTTATATTAGAAATTATCTTCCGCCACTAAAAAGTATGAAATAAAAAACATTTTATAAAAAAAATTAAACCGACTTCGAAAACTAGGAACCAGTAAAAATAAATGCACTGAAAAGTATGAAATAATTACCTTCTGATTTTTATGAATACGCAGCAAAATTGAAAATCGTATGAAAAGCGGAAAAATGCATTAAAACGAATAATTTTATTTTGATTAGTACGAATACATACTAACTGTTAATAAAAATGATTAAATTAAAATATTAAATACCATGTTCAATACTTAACAATATTTTCGGAGGCGGCGCAAAATTTAAAATTGTTAACACTGAAAATTAGGAAAATCTTAAAATTCTCTATAGATTTTCTATTTTGCGCCGCCTCGGAAAAGATTGTTAAGTATTGAACATGGTATTTAATATTTCAATTTAATCATTTTTATTAACAGTTAGTATGTATTCGTACTAATCAAAATAAAATTATTCGTTTTAATGCATTTTTCCGCTTTTCATACAATTTTCAATTTTTCTGCGTATTCATAAAAATCAGAAGGTAATTATTTCATACTTTTCAGTGCATTTATTTTTACTGGTTCCTAGTTTTCGAAGTCGGTTTAATTTTTTTTATAAAATGTTTTTTATCATATTTATTGATTATGGTGGATTATAAATTCATATAAATGAGTACATATAAAAATTTTTCAAAAATATAATGTATTTTACTTATTACCTAATTATAGAAGACATTCATTCTTATCATATATATATTAATGGAAGTGATCTATTGCTACTTCTTACTACCCTCTATGAACTGGTAGTAGTAATAATGTTTATTGAAAGAAAAATATACTCCAACAATATAATCCAATTTGTAAACCACAAAACATTTTACGGCATAGCAAACTGTCTGCAGGATAATTTTATACAATACATTACGTGTACATTAAGCCTGATATAAAAAAAATTAAACAAAATTCGTAGTAATATTTACAAATACAAAGGAAAATATACAACAAAGCTTATTAGAAAAATAAATAAATTTAATTCTTCAAAATACTTTGTTGAAATAAAACAAGAGGAAATGAGAAAAGAAAAAACATAAAAACTAAAATAAATTTATTTAATCTAATCTTAATTTGTGGCTGACCACCATTTTTAAATTATTTTTTTTTATAATTAAAATCATTTAAAAAATTGACTTAAGTCAATAAAATACCATAAATTGGACAAAACTTGTCCACCTCCCGCTACTACTCGCAAAACTTGTGAGATAGGGGTGAGTAGGTATCAGTGAAGAGGAAGGATTTGCTCTGCCTTGAGCCGAGCTCTGTGGTGTAGCGGTTAGCATCCTCGCATGTAACGCAGGAGACCCGGGTTCGACTCCCGGCGGAGCCAAATCTTTTCTCTTCAAAAAATAAATTATTTAAAAATAAAATAAATTTAAATAAGATTAAAATAAATTATAAGGAACCTATAAACATGAAGTAAATCATATGGATCCTGCCTACGTTGGATTGAGGACGTTATATCGATGAGACCACGCACGATAAACAAATCACTATCCTGCAGCATTCTATTTTAGAAGGGGCAATCAGAATTGAAATTAGAAAGGTAAAACTTCAAACATAACAGTATAAGAGAGATAATATATTGGAAAGCAAACAAAATCAATTACGGATTTTCTTATACTACTCATAAATAAAAGTGAATCCACCTTCGACATCATCGAATCGCCCATTCAAACTAACGAAATCATCGTTAATACATAGTTCTAATACTTTAGCACCTCTAGAGCTCTAGAGAGTCCCATGTATTATCACACAAATAAATTGGCAAGATAGAGAGCTATATATGACTTCTTAAATAAATCACATTAACTTTATCAATTTCAAGAAATTTAACATGTTCCTACGATAAATAAGACCTAATTTCCCATTCATGGCCAAAACGAGATTGTTTGTGGACGAAATCCAATGCAGACAATGTCCAACAAAATATTTGCTGTAATAACTGAATTCATTATCTATAAAAGTTTCCAATAAAATAAATTCCTCATGATTTTTAAGAAATTGTAAAAAAGAAAAAGTAGGATCCTTCAACTTAGACCTTAAACCATTAAACCACATTATATATGATAAAAGAAAGTTCTTCCCTCTATGAATTATAATAGGTTCAATGCAGTTTACAATATAAATTCAACCTTAAGTTCACGTATTACAAATGATTAAGCAGAAATGACCTCAATAGTTTTCTGTCTTTCTGCCATTAACTTGTACATACCAGCGCAATGTCTAACTATACAGACTCAACTGTATTAGCCATCAGGAAGAATAGTTCCATTATCTAATTATTCATGTTTTTGTTTTGTTTGTTTACAAACAGATATAGCTGTAATCAATTTTATTTTTTAGGGAAAAGTAATTAACTCCAGTGACCTTGTGAATGGTGAGGATATGCATTGTACAAAGCTTATATCTCTCCTTGATTTAGCTGGTCATAGGAAGTACTTAAGAACAACAGGTAGAGTAATTCGTAATAATTATAACCGTGGTAATGTTAATGATTAAAACCGTTCATCTGATTACAATATTTTTCTTGGTAATTATAGTCTCTTTAACCCTCCAAGGACGGGCATGTCCATATGATCACACCAAACCTACCCCCCACACAAAAAGAGACCCTTCCATCCCACCCGCATTTTCTTTTCTGCTACCTCTGCATCCCTTTTTCAATAGATTTATAGAACCCGGGTCCTCTGCATCTACGTTACAGCGCTCTTACCACTGAGCTAACCATGGGCCGTCCCAGCCGTGATCGAATCTTTCTCTTTTGTGATCCCAAAAAAAAAAAATTATGACTTAATTATCTAACGATAACTAATGACTACATAACAACATAAAATGTGTATCTTTGACGTATGTGAACTAGATCCCGTCTGTCTGGACAGTTGTTCAGCCCCACGGTACTTCGCTACAATGTGGCGAGACGCGAGACCTGGTTGGTGGGATCACAGAAGAGAAAGATTCGATCATGGTTGGGACGGCCCCATGGTTAGCTCAGTAGTAAGAGCGCTGCAACGTAGATGCAGAGGACCTGGGTTCAATTCACGGCCCTGGTCGAATCTTTTATCTTCTATATAGATTTATTATGCTCTAGTTTGAGTTTCATTAGAAAATAATAATCCCAATTGTTTTTACATGGCTCTTAGTATGAGTGTGATCATATGATCATACCCTTCTTTTCTTATGACATCATTTTTTAAAGTGGTAATTTTTTATTATTAAAAATAAGCAAATAAATATCAATTAATAACTATTTTGTAACTGATTTTTTAACTTTAATGTATTAACTTAATATCTTAAGCCATACATAAAGCCTCGCCCATATGTACATATGTCCACTTGCCCTAAAGAAAACATTAAAATAACAAAAAACAAAAACAAAAAGCATATTTCCACATAGAGAAGAAAGATGGGATTTTTATCTGCAAATGGGTTGATAACAACGTTGTGACAATAGCCTTTACATCATTAGGATGTACGCCTTAGGCTCAAGTAAAAAGATATAGCAGATTTTTAAAAAAAATTATCAGCATAACTCAACCAAAGGCAGTAAGCAAATGTAAGCAGTACATGGGTGGGACTAATAGAATAGATGAGGACCTGAGTAGTGTGAAAATTGGCATTCAAATTGAAAAATGACGGTGGCTCTTATTTACATGGCTGTTAAATATAGCAATCAATAAAGGCACTAATTCCACAAAAAATCAGAATATCCTATTACAAAACTGAAATTTCATCGAGAAATTGAAGGGGTCGGGGCAAAATAATGCCAAACAACATTTTTAACAAAAATAAACTGTAGCTACAGTCTCCTGTATATTACCTAAGACTATATGTCTATGATGGAAATGCCACCTAAATATGACTATATAGAGCCTCTATAGTATATTTAGGTGGCATTTCCATCATAGACCTATAGTCCTATGTAATATACAGCAGACTGCAGCTACAGTTTATTTTTGTTTAAAATGTTGCTTGGCACTATTTTGCCCCGACCCCTTCAATTGTTTTGACTTATCTGGCTAGATTGAAAACGCCATTCAAGTCGAGAGCAGTCTCTCAATCATCGATAGGTTGAATCAGCTGGTCCTGGCAGACATAAGATATGATAGAATTAACCACTTTATGGTTGAAGGAAATCATCGCCGACGTAGAGTGGAATCAAGTAAAAGGACTATGCGTACCCAGTATGAAAAGTGTGGTGTAGGCTTGTGCATCACATGTTTTTTGGGGTTTCACAGAAAAAAATTATGATTCCTTTTTGTACACCATTTATTGTAATTAAAATGTATGAAATATTTAGAAAAAGAGTTTTTATTAGAAAAATCCCAAATTTAAAACTTCTTGTTTCCATTCAACAAATCGCCCTGGGGAAGACAAGCATGATTATATGAATATGGCCAATTATGAACTAACGGTAAATGTGATTTTTAAAAAATATTTTTCCATAAACATATATACATATATATGGATATATTATTATTGTATATTATAATATTATATATATATATATATATATATATATATATATATATATATATATATATGTATATATATTTTTAAATATTTTTCCTGAATTCCAACATGTTCATAGATTATGAAAATCATACTAAATCTCATTTTTTAAGGAAATTTTGTTGCTCTTCCTTGGGGTTAACCTTGAGGGTTAAAAACAATTTATTATAAAACTGCTATGAATTTATTTTGTCCTTATAATATTTATTTTCTTAAATGTGTACTACTTTATTTTCAATTAAACTTTATCTGTAAAACTATTAAATGTTATTATTTTGTCATTTCAACATATATTTTGATTATTTTCTAGTGTGTGCTGTCAGTGGGTACCGACCACATCATGCGATGTTAGTAGTAAGTGGACAAGCAGGTGTAGTGGGTATGACCCGAGAACATGTGGCAATCACAAGTGCTCTAGAAGTACCTATGTTTGTTGTGGTCACAAAGACAGACCTTGGATCAGAATCTACTACTCTTGACCATGTTAAACAATTATTAACCTCACCTGGATGTAGGAAGGTATTTTATAATTGAAAATTAATTTTAAAAATATCCCTTTAAAGATTTATAGTGAAACCTTACTTACCTTTGTATTACAATACAAATCATTATAAACTATAATAAATCATTGTTAATATGACATCATATCCACAAAAGTTTGATAGATAAACTCTTTCTGAACTTAATTTAAAATACACTCTAATTTTATGGACCTTTTTTCAAATTTAAACTTATTCATTCTTTATAAACTTATTATGTACTAATTCTTGTTTTTTATTTAAATTGTTTTAGCTTAATTATAATTAGATTGTTTTAATTTAAAACTCTTTAAAAAAAAAATTTATGCCTACAATGAGGTGACATTACCATTGTATTTTTTTGATAAAGTACGTGGCGATTGAATGTGTGGAGCTCCACAGCTTTCATACTAGTTATTCTTTTTTTATACAAGTAGTCAATTATATGATGTATTGCACTTTATGCTTTCTCACATTATAAAATAAAAAATAAATTACACATTGCCTAGAAATTTTTGTTTTATGCCTTAAAATGTTTATAGAGCATCCCCTGAGCATTATTTATTTAATGAATGCTTTCTTTTAGGTACCAATGGTAATTAAAAACGAAGATGATGTAATGACAGCAAACTCTAACCAATTAAGAGAGAATGTAGTGCCAATATTTTGTGTGTCGAATGTCACTGGTGAAGGTCTTGATCTTCTGATTAGATTTCTATATGTTCTTCCGCCAGGAGTGTCAACCAAAGAAAAAGAAAGGCTAGATCAGGTCATTAATTTTTCGACTATTTCCTACCTTTTCAACCAAAGAAGTTTTTAGCGTGTTATATATAATAAATTCTCGCTTTCTAGGAACCTTGTGAATTTCAAATAGATGAAATATTTCGTGTTGCTGATGTTGGGACAGTTGTTGGTGGGCTTCTCACTAAAGGAGTCATAACAGAAGGCAGTGAAGTTCTTGTTGGTGAGTAGTGTATTTTATAAAGTTGAAGGATATTATATATTAATATTTTTTTTTTTCACAAAGCTGTCTACAATGCAGTTCCATTCCAGTCTAAAATCTTTGCAATTGATTATCATATCGCACCTGTCATGGAATACTGTAACATCTCCGAAAAATTTGATTTTGAGTTTTTTAAACAAAATCATTCAAAATGACGTTATCTTTATGTGGTATAAACTGTAATAAGTTTAGTTGTTAACGGAAATTTTTTCAGAAAAACGAGTGGTCGCAAATGAGGTAAAATGAAAAATAAATCAAAAGAAAAATAGTTAAGTAACAAATTCTGCCAATAAAATCAACATCAGAAAAAAAAAACAATAATTAAAAAAGGCAAACTGAAAAAAATAAAAAACTTAACCGCCATTTCCCAAAAGTTTAGATTTTCGAGATGTTACAGTATTCAACGGAAGGTGCGATATCACATTTAGAAAAAATCACCCTCTTCCCCTGAAATGAAGCCTTTTTCACTATTATTTAAGCAATTGATCTCATGAGATAACAACAGGAATTTGTGCATCTTTCTCTAACATGAGGAAAACAGAATTTTATCACTTTTTTTCACAAAATATCCCCCTAAAAAATTAAAATTTGGAAAAAACAAATTCAACAGGGAAGGAATAACTAAAATTTTAGGGTCTTTTAACCTAAGGCAAATTCACCCTCTCAATTGTTAGCTGCAACAAGTTGAAGTTTTTAAAAGAATATTTTCATTTCTTGAAGCTTGACACTTACTAAGAGTGTTTCTTTAAGAAAAAGCTAAATAACTTTGTTATTTGCATCTCAATACCCACCAATTCTAGGATTTTTATTGCAATCAAGAATATAAATTTTTACTCAAAATATTTACTTACCTTTGGTCTTAAATTTTTATTTGGAAAAATCACTAAAATTGAGATAACTTCAGAAGTTCACTGGTATAAAATAAAAAAAATCTTGAGGAGTTAGCCAGAAAAAAATAATATAAAAAGCAGTTGATATTGTTTAAAGTATGTTTCTGCCGTTTTTAGTCAAATAATTACGAATTTATTTAAAAAAAAAAAAGAAGTTACATTACATTTTATTTAAAACATTGTCCACTGCTAGCGTTTACTGTTTCTCATTTTCCAGGCTGCATTCACATACCAAATCGAAAAAAAAATTCTTCATCTTTTAAAGATAGCCATGAATCAATCCAATTTTTTATATCTTCATAATGGAGGTAGATGGTTGACCGTATAAGTTTATGTGATGGAAATGGTTGGGGGTGTGGTCAAGTAGAACAACACTATATGTGCAATAATATTTATTGTGCCGACGTTTAGACCCAAGATTCAGGTCTTCATCAGGGCTGTCGAGTCCACAGGTATAGAACGACTGCACCTGACTTTTTATATCTTCGTATGAGGTGAAGTGCTGCTCAGACTGACCATGTGCCACCTAACAGATCATGTGATAATCTCTAAGTGGTACGTCTGGAGAATAAGGTGCGTGGGGTACTTTATCCTCATGTTCACATGTGAACAATTGGTGTTCGATGTCTCTGCATCACCTCATATGGCACCCTTTTTTCTTCTATTTGAATCCCATCCATCAATTTCAAACAATGTAAAGTTACTTGTTGACTCCTTTTTAATGCAAGTATAAATTCTTCTTGCATTAAGAACTAATCTCTCACCAATAATGCTTCCGATTCTGCATCTCTATGTTTTTTTTTCCTTCACGTCAAACTCACCATTTTTAAACTTTTGAAACCACTTATGACAAAATCTCTCACTTAAAGCAGAAAACCGCATGATTCTACAAGCTGTCGATGGGCATCACTTGCAGATTTTTAAAATTAAAGAAATAACACTTCCTGCTAATTAAACTTATTCCCGGCGAAATTTGAAATGTTTGCATTAGAAAAAGAAAAAAGAACTGTGCTGGTAATACAATGTTGGAAGTATTTCAAGTTTATATTGTTGTCCAAACTTGCCATATGATGTTGTGCATCTGAAAATATCAATGTACTCTTGTCAGTGGTGCCGTTTCCCAAAATGATAGAAAGTTATTTGTACACCTAATAATATTTCTTTTGCTCCTAGGGTATATTGGCAAGAGCGTTTGGATAATCAATCATAATCAAATATTTTATGATCTAGCATCACTAAAAAATGTTTTATTAATACCAGTAATCTTGTTCCATAACCTCATATTATATATAACATATTATCAGGTTGTTATTTGAGAAGCTTATAACTTTACCTAATAATCTTTCAATTTTTTAACATTTTAACTGCTGGTGGCAAATATATAAGCCAGCCGCGCGCTGGTCCCCATGTGCTGTTGGCTAATATTTAGCCGGCATGGCGCTGGTCCCCGGGTGCTGATGGCTAATATATTAGCCACCCTTTTTACACTGGGTAACTAGGGCTTTCTTTCGACATTTTTAGAAATCTATAATGTTTACCCGAACCGCTAGAGGGCATTTGATTATTCTTTTCCTTACTTACCGTGCCTTGATGCTCGTTTCCTTGTGTGAATATCATAACTTTTTTCTCAGAATTCATACCTTCGTATTTCTAATTCCAGTTCATTTGCATCTCCTGTGGCGTTATCTTGTGTAGTGAGTTGTGGTGGCAAAAAGATTATATACTGAGGAAGGAAAAAAAAAAAAAAAAAAAAAAAGGGGAAAGGAAATTAAAAGAAAGGAAAAAAAAAGTTTTTAACTCCACCAGTGCTGAAAAGTGAGGATGGAAAAGGTTTTTTAGAATTAATTAAGCTCACAAAATATGTAAGATGCGAGAGCTTTAATGCCGTAAAAGTCCCGCACAGTTGGACCACTTGGTGTGCCGACTAACCCGCAACGGTGGACCACCTCATGCCCCGCTAGCTCCGCAATGAAAGGGCTAAAAAACAAGGACCAGTTTAAAATAAACACTGAATAAGTTTTGTACAACAGAAATGCATTTTGTGGTCCTACCTACATTGATAACTCTTTGTTAATTCAACAAAAATCACAATTAATTCTATCCTTAGGAATCTGAATTTCTACTCTTTCATAAGACCCTAAATTTAATCCATGCTAGTTGTGAAGAAGTTATCTCAGGTTCATAGTTTATCAAATAAAAATAAATATTTCTTCGAAAAATTTCAACTGTTTGCATCACTTTGACAAAACTGAAATAAATTGAGGGTGTTGTCAATATTGATTAAGTAGATGACAGGCATAAGTATCAGTTAGCTGGCATTTATCTTTCAGGTATGCTTTGTTATCTGCCTTTGCAAAACAGAGCCTTATGTCAAACTTCGGAAATCGATCTTTTAAAAGCAGTCCAAAAGTTGTATAACTAAAATCTGTGTATATGATTGTACCGCATTACTACTGTGCTTGTGTCTAAATGAGCTTATATCAATTGTTGGTGGCATCAACTTTGAATTAATATTGAAATATTAGTATTGAAAGCCTAATGTATTGGATTGGCAAATAAGTCCTTTTTCTGTTTATTTTTATGTCACTATAAACACTTCTTATCTGATGAATTAATCCCTAAGGTGGATTGTTTATTCTGGTTGTAATATGTCAACGACTATACCTGTTAACTCTTGTTGAAACTAGCTTAGTATTGTGTTAACTATTTTACTGTGAATATGGAAGAAAATATCGGTCATTATTGCCATATTTTGTTGTAGTATTTAAAAAGAGGTAAGTGTATTGCAGAAACTCATAGAAACATTTTCAGTGTTTATGGTGATGATGCCTTAATCAAATGCACCTGTCAAAATCAATAATGCTCCAGGGTCTAGCCGCCCACATGAAATTGAAACGAGCATAATTAAGGCCATTGTTGATCAAAATCCCACCCAATCAGTGCGAGAGATGTTTATAGCCCAAAATGTGTTGCACACAAGCGTAGAAAACCATTTACATAAGCTCAGCTACGTTTCAAGGCTTAATGTTTGGACCCCTCTCTCTCTCTAACAGAAGTCAACTTGGCCACACCCATTTCTGTTTGTGATTCACTAAGGAAACGGCAAAAAAACGACCTACTTTTGAAAGGTTTCGTTCTTAAAAAGGATTTTATCTTTATAAAGATAGAATTAGAACAGGAGATGAACAATGGATCTTTTACGAAAATGTCCGTAGAAAATCTTGGGGACCAAGTAGTGGGACTCCAATAAGAATAATATCAAAACCGGTATTGCATCCAAAGAAGATAATGCTTTCCGTATGGTGGAATTTCAAGGGTTTTATTATTTTCACTTACCTATATATGAAATGTATAGTAAGTGGAAGTATTGTGATCGTGAAAAATTTTGACTTCCGGTTTTCAACGAAAATACACGTTTTGGGGTCCCCTGATACCAAATAACCAAGTCCCGCGAAATGGTCTGTGTGTGTGCGTGAACAGACTAGCTCAAAAACTATAAACTGTGCCAACCTGAAATTAGGTATTTAGTGTATGTATATGCCCGTGATTTGACAGCTAAAATTTCATCTAAATTGCTCAAAGGGAGGGGGTACTTTATTTAATAACTTTTTACGTTTTTTTCGATTTTCTCAAAAACGGCTCTAAAGATTTTGTTTAAACTGAGTATTTGATGTATTAATATGCCAGAGATATGACCGTAAAAATTTCATCAAAATTGATCAACTGGAGGGGGGACTTTACTTGATAAATTTTGTATCATTTTCACGTTTTTTTTTTTTTATTTACTCAAAAACGGCTTTCACGATTTTGATCAAACTGGGTATTTGATGTATGTATATGCCAAAGATGTGATAGCCAACATTTCATCAAAATTGATCAACCGGAGGGGGCACTTTATTTCATAACTTTTTTCCAATTTTTCGATTATCTCAAAAACAATTTTCATCACATTCGTCATGCTTAATGAAAATTGGGTGTTATTTAATATCAGGTAAGAGTTATCATTATTAAAATGTTCTGAGGGGATTAAAGAGCAAATGAAAACAAAAATAAGAAATTAATGTAAAAATGTGTAACTTTGAGAAGTGGCATTAACTAAACGCATTAATTTTTTATCTAAGTAAGTTGGTAAGTGAAAGTTGTGTGTTGCACGCACCAGATTTTTTTTTATGAGTTTTCGTCAACAGTACAAATAATTGATTCAACTCTATAAAGCTTACTATTAACAAAGTTGGACCAATAAATTAAAAATAAACGCCCAAAACTGGCAAATCGAAAGGGTGTTGTAATACACCAAGGCAATGCTAGGCCCCACACCTCATTTTTCCCTCGCAATAAATTATTGAACCTTAGATGATACCTGTTGCCCCCACCCTCCCTTTTCACCAGACCTAGCTCCAAGCGACTACTGCTTATTCCGATCTCTGCAGAACATGGAAAGAAATTCCTAAAGGAAGAGGACATAAAAAACCAATTAGATCAGTTTTTTACAATAAACCTCAGACATTCTATGAACATGTCATTATGCAGTTACTGGGAAGATGGGAAAAAGTTATATTAAATAATAGTCAATATATTGCAGATTAAAATAAATTTTATGTCAATAATACACTGAGTTTGATTTCACCCTGAAAAACTGAAAGGACTTATTTGACAACCCAGTATAATATTCTAGCATATATTGATGTTTCAAAATAATTTGCAGGTCCACATAATGATGGAACCTTTAGACAGGTCAAAATACAGTCAGTTCACCGTAATAAAGCTCCATGCCGCTTAGTACATTCTTCCCAAAGTGCTTCATTAGCACTCGACTCATCAGAAGTGGCCCTTCGTCCTGGAATGGTTATAATCAGTCCATCTGAAAAACCTCAAGCTTGTCTTTTTTTTCAGGTAAGAGATAAAAGATGCAATAACATTATTGCACTCTAAAATACAAAATCCTTTTTGATATCAGTTTCTGCTAATGATATAATATTTATTTTAAAAAAATTATACCAATACATCCCAAGGTGAGTTTTAGGTTTTGTATTTTGTAAAAATGTAATTTTCTTGGTCAATGGATGTGCAAGATTTTCTGCCCGAGTTTACACTCAAGTGCCAGGTTTACAGTAACAGTAACAACAATAAATGGTTACAGAAGTAATAAATGACAGTAATTCTTTAAATTCTAATAGGACTAAAAATTTGGTGTTGACTTTCATTGCTGAGAAAACTTATTTATCAATTTATACTTATATTTTACTTTAAAAACTTTTTAAAACCTGCTTAAACATTTGTTTGAAAAGTAAATTTTTTGTTTTTAGGCAACAATCTGCCTGTTACATCATTCAACCAGCATCCAACCAGGTTTCCAAACTACGGTGCATATAGGAAACATTAGGCAAACTGCAGTTATTGAAGGTATAATGACATTTGATCATCGCATGTATACAAATGACTCTGCTCCAGTCCTATTCAGGTTCGTTCGACACCCAGAATTCATAAGAATCGGAGCAAGACTTCTCTTCAGAGAAGGTTTTACCAAGGGTATTGGTAAAATCACTCAGGTTTTCCCTCTAGACCAAGTTGCTTAAACTTTCTGTCTTTTAATACAAATTAAGACAGTTTTATTATGACTTGCTAACTTTATAACCCGATGTATTTGGTACTAAAGTTAGTACAATAAGTTGATATTCAATATTTAATTCATTAAATAACTAAGTATGGCTTAATCCTGGTTGGATCAGTTTATGGAGTTCAAGGACACCTTAAACCTGTTCTTTTCTTTTTATTATTATTGAATGTTTGTGTTAATGGTGATTTCTATATAATTAAATGAATGGTGTTCTAACAGCTCTTCGAAACTGAGGTGATTTTTTGGCTAGTGATATTCTTCTAACTTTAGTATTAAATTACTGAATTTTGTCATTTATATTTGTTAAAAGAGTACCTTTATTTTGTAAAATAACATTTTAATTTAAGTAAGTAAACTTTGCTTTTTTTTTTTCTTTAAATACATAGATTGGATTTTGTGATATTTTCATGTTATATTGTACATATTAATTTGATAGATGATCTATTTCTGCCTACTTTTAAATAATAAATTATTATTATAGTTCAATTATGTTAATCTTAGTTAATATAATTATGAACAACAATTAATATAACTGACTAATCTTAGTTAATTAAATTAAAATTATTTTAAGTTGATGCAACAATTATCTTCAAGTATTGTCTAGAATCATTTGATTCTCAAACTATTAGGATTTTTTTTTTCTTTTAGAAAAGGGACAATATATTTCTTATTAGTAATATATCTAAAATCGTCTCTTAGGAATGTTCTTAAAGATTTGTATTGGCTGACCAACTTCCTATGTGCTGATTGGATCCACTCCAAAGGTACTTTTGGGTTTCCAACCTTTTAAAGCTAGATTTCTCACTTTCTATGTTTCATTTGTTCCAATTGGAATCAAATCAGTGATGAATCCCTCACCAAAACACATTAGACCAACACAGACTTAATAATTAGCAAATAAATTACATATTTAAAGACCGCACCCCCAACCATTTCCTCTTCATTATATTTATGGTCAACTATCTTCCACCATCTTAATATCTGTTAATATTGAAGTGGCACATACTCTACTACTTAGTTAACAATTTGGCCTGAAAAAAGATCAATATCATGATGTTACATACTTTGACAGTATATACCTACATGGAGATTTTGAAAACTATGATTATTTATTCTAAATTTTACTGGCTGTGCTGAGGGTATGACCCTGTTTTATTTTTTCTAGGAATAATGATTTTTTTATTGTTAAAAACATGATCAATATGTTTTAACAGTTAATAACTGATACCTTATAACGTTATTTTAAGGTAGTAAAAATCTGGCTTGATCTTAATTATTTTTATGTAATAGTGAATGAAATAGACAGATTGCAGATAGCCTTCGAATTTTTGAATGGGAGGGTTTTTAGGCTTTTAAATCTAAGCATTAAACGAGAGGTTTAAGATCTTGATATGTGGAAGTAATAGTCTGAAAGAAATTTAACTTTTTTCTTTTCATTTATCATAGTTTCTAAATTTATTTATTATTTTTCATTACCAAGTTTGCCCGGTTGTTTTTTTTGGAACATAACATTGAAGTTGAACATAATTATTAATAAGTTTGATATTTTTATTAAAATTTGTCTACCTTATGAGGCTGGCTACTGATGAAATTTTATTTAAAAAAAATTGTTGATAAGTCAAGCATTACTTTATTATTATTTGTCCAAGTTACAATTAATATGTATATTATTTTAAAAACATACTGTAGTGAAATGCTCTTTAGGAACTTATTTAACAAATGCCTATTACTTTATTCTTTATTTTTTATTTTTTTTTTTTTATTTTTTTTTTTAATGTCCGCTTTATGCCACGAGGGCTAATCGGGACGGGTTATCTACGGGTAACCAGCCTCTTCTAATCCAGTGAGGCCGTCACCGAACAGAATCGAGTGAGCTTGGGCGGGATTCGAACCCGCACCGCCAGCGTGGGAGTCGGAGACGCAATCCCCTCGGCCCTTACTTTATTCTTTAAAAAGAACAATGTTTCCTACTTTACCTTCCGCCAGCCTTCGTCAAATGTCATTTAAAAGAAAAATTTATAATTATCATAAGGAGGCAACAAAGTGCATTACCTGAATATTAGAGAAGAGCGACTTCACCATTAATATACACTTTTAAATAGATTCAAAATTTATTGCCACAAAACTTTACCAGTTTGACTATCAATTTTAATTAAATATATCCTATTCAAATTTTGTCATTTCTTATAAATTGGTTCTATTTTTCATACTTTTTGGATATTTTTTAAATTTGCGGTATTTAATTATTATAATAATTATTAATATTATTTAATATTTAATTAGTTATCAGGTCTCTCTAAATGCAGAATTAATTTTTTTCACTAGTTAATTATTTGGATTTACTTGATATATAGATTTTTAATAAAAAATATTTATGATTTTCTATAAATATGCATTTTCAATTTTTTCTTCTACTTAATTTTATGTGCAATATGTGTGTTCTTTATATTATATAATTACATTAAAAATACTTTCATTTTTTACTAGTCTGCCTTAAATGTTAGTCATGCTATGCAATAAATGCATGTTAAATTATTAACAGTTACATGCTATTATGGATTAGCTGAAGCTCTTACTCCTTCCATACCGTTCAGGAATTATTAAGTTAAGCATTTTATTTACCCACTTTGGGTGGCTGAGTATCATTAATTCCTTCTTTTTTAATATATATATTTTTTTTACTTCTATGAAGTGTTTTGGTACTATTTTCTCATATTTCCAGAATGTTTGTAAACTTTTTGTGACATTTCTGTACGATGAACAGGAATTTTTAATGAGAATCTCATACTTCGAAAAATTATTTATTTTTTACCTTTCTGAATAACTTGTTCAATTTCATTCAGGGTGTCTATCATGCATCAATTGAAAGTGGGATTTGCAAGGGAATTTTTAATTTTGAGGGAATTTTTAATTACTCATATATTAAAAATGAAAATGTGGGGATTTTATTTAAACATTTTTTAATGTCTTTTAAGACTAAATTAATAAAATTACTACCAACTTTGATTCAGTTTTATAATCAATTTTAAGGATTAGGATAAAAAGTACGATTTTGACCTAATATATTTTAGCAACTTTCCCTCAACTAGGGATGAGAATCGCAGCCATTTTAATTAGTATCTTGTGAGGAATTCCACCTAGTATCCACTTCCTTAAAATCAAATTTTCCTGGTGAATTTTAAAATAAAGAAATAGTCAACTACATGCAATAAATAAATCAATGAAACTTTTTTTTTTTTGTCCTTCCCTTCCTCACTGTTTATGCTATACGGGGTTTCCTGGTCCAGGGGAAGGGGTGGGGATGAATGACGAGTACTATTTAATTTCCCCTGGATCTGGGTTTTGAACTGGCTATCTTCAGTTTCCCAATCACGTATTGGTTGTCAGGGCAAAACACGTATTTTCTAAAGCGTTTGCCTACTCCCCCATCTCGCCACCCAAAACATTAATTAATAAATTAATTAATTAAACTCGATGAACCACTTTATTCATCAATATCCCTATCGATATTAAGAGTTCAGTATAATATAAAAAATGGCCTACTAAAGCCAATATTCCCATATCTGTCTGCTTCTGGGTGTTAATTATAATATTCACATTAGTATGATAGTAGTATTATATTAAAATATTAACTTTATAATAAATTGTTGCCACTATTTAGTATTTTGTTTTACTTCTCATATATTAATTGTTAAGTAAATTTTTTTTCCTCTTGTGGTGAGGGGTGGGGGAATATGCAGGAATTTTATAAATCAGTACTGCTAGACACCATATTCATTACACTTTTAATATGTATAATCTCTATTTTTTTTTACTTGTTATTGAATCGGTACCTGAGAGCAAGACTGTCTTTTAACACATTCGGTGCGGACCCAGTAGATCTACTGGGTGCCTGTCTACTCACCGTACGGGCCCAATAGATCTACTGGCCATGCTGCGTAGTTTATGACTTCACTAGAAACGCTCGTGAAGGGGGATTTTGACAATTCTTCGGCAAATCCAGTATATTTCGCGTCAGTTATGTAACTAAAGCGAAATATACCGGATTTGCCGAAGAATTGTCAAAAATCCCCCTTCACGAGCGTTTCTAGTGAAGTCATAAACTACGCAGCATGGCCAGTAGATCTACTGGGCCCGTACGGTGAGTAGACAGGCACCCAGTAGATCTACTGGGTCCGTACCGAATGTGTTAAGTTCGAATTATCTATTTTGTGTAAAACATGGTCTGGCTTTTAGGTAACTTAATATTGATGTATGATTCATAAAATTGCTGTTGATATATTAGATTATAATGTGTCTTTGAAAACTTTAATCAAATTTTGTTGCTGACTGTCAATATCATAATTAAACATATGTATAATTACTTAATTTTTTTTATTTTTTTTCAATTTTATAATTAGCTTAAAGTGATTAGCTTAAAGAATATTACATGTCAACTTTTATATACTATTTGTTTTTTTTTAATTGTCACTTTAATGAACAGAAAAACCGATGATCTCACTGTACCTTAGTAGATATATAGTTCTTAAATATCAAGCATTTCTATTGGAAGTTATGATGTTTATGAATTTATAAGAAAGTTGTGTCGTTGTTTTAATACACTTCATCTAAATTGTGGAAATTATTTAGATGAAAATATTTTCTCATCATTTGATAACACTAGATCTCATTTAACAGAGTACATTTCAAATAAAATTTATACAATTAATATTTTATTTTATGGCCTTTAAGTAGCCAAGAAGTATCTAAACTATATATATATGCTTTGCAAGAAGCATTTAATTAAGAAGTTACCATATTCTATTATATTTTTACTTTTCTTTTAATCCCATAATAAACTGATTATGTAAGAAATATTTTTTAAGATATATTTTTCTTAAGAAATTCTGTCCTTTTATTTGTGTAAAAAAAACTAAGAAATTCACGTTTTATAAATAAATCTTTTTATTTTTTAAAAACTATTGTAATTAGAACTAAGTTCTTAGGTGTATGTATTGACTTATGAAATGAAGCTCTAATTTCTCTGAGGTGTGCACCTGTAAGAATAAATATAATTTTGAATTTGCTTATTTACAAGACGTTGTGAGTTAATAAAAATATATTTGCCATTTATATATTTTGATAACCCTCATTATCATTATTAGCTATTCTTGAACCAATCTATATGATTTTTAAAAATCAGCAAGCTACACTCACCAACCTACCAAAAATAAGTGATTTTAAAGTGTTTTTAAAAGAGTTAAGGCCATTTAGTAATTTCACAGTTATAATTAACTCCTTTGTTTTCTATTATTTATAATGTATGTAGGATTATAATTATTATAAAACCTGATAGTCATCAGCATTTCTTGATTTATTATTATTATTTTTTTTTAAGTGTCTTCAAAAATTAATCTATTTCATCCACGACTGGCTGTCTATGTCACTTCTTACTTAATCAATAGTCGAGTTTAATACACAGTGTATAGAATTAACTAGAGGAGGCACGGCTCCTATGGCTTTCATCTGAAAGTGTGCCCCCTTCCCCCCATCCCTTGAGGTCCTGAGGTCCACACCCCAAGCTCACGGCTATCTCTATTTTATATTTTATAACAGCTATTCGGCTGTATTTGTTTTTTTAAACAAACTTATTTACCATTAACAGTACTATTTTTATTACATTAAATAACATTACAGAAGAATAAGTCTGGAGAACTACTGCCCCTCATGGGCGTTACCGCCGGGGGGGGGGGGGGACACCCCCAATATTTTGGAAGGGGGCAACTACTTACACTCTAAATGTGACATAAATCGACAAGTTTTAAAAATACCTTTAAAATGCATCGTTGGAGGAGGAATTAAATATCCCAACAGTTGTTTTTAGGCGTTGTTATTTCAATTTTTAGCCTCTTGAATTTTTACCTATCTACGATAATATTGATTCGTCCCCCCAATAATTGGTTGCTAGTGACGCCTATGCTGGCCTTTATAATGGATCACAGCAGACAATTTTTTATTTTTTTTTATTTCATATTAAAATAAGATGATCTATAAATTGGATCAATAAGTTTAAATGATTATTATCTGAATCCAAAGACAAATGTTCAGAAAAAATGAAGAAGTTTTGGTTTTACGTTGAGCCAGCAATTCGTTGGTTTACAAAAGCGATTTTCTGAGATGAATTTCCAAAAATTCTTTCATAAAATTTACAATTCTTGCATCATACATCAGATGTGTTATTCCTCCTCGATTGTTGATGACCAGTTGTCTTTGTGATATATTTATTGGCAAATCACTAATTGCCACCAAATACTCTTGCATGATATTTTTCGAAGTCTTTTTACTATGAATCAAGAAACAATACATTAAAATTTTGGTTCAACTTATTTAAATTACAAATTTTAAACAAAATTACGAACAATATATTAAATCATATCAAGTACCACTTTTGATAGTAGGTCATTGTTTCAGCAGATTCCGAAACTGCTAAAATTAAAAATGACTGGGTAACTCGACCACTTATTAATGTGGACAGGCTGAAAGATATTAAAATCACGCTATCGAAAAAAAAATTATTTTAAAATGAAGGACCTATGATTAAATTTTCTTCCAACATGTTATCTTTTGGATTTGAGAAATTATTTTGATCTACGCTGTTCAAGTCGCTCACATTTATTCCTAAAATATTGATTTTATCCATCCAATTATGTAATTTTATCCTCTACTTGATGAAGAGTCATGAAGCTCCTTGTGTACTATGATTTTTCTGAAAATTTTACAAAATTCAAGATCAATGAGATCGGTTTATTATACACCATCCACTACTTCTAATGTAACTAAATACTCATTCAAAATAGTCTTCTTTTTTCAAATTTTTTATATTTTTTCCGCTTTTTCTAAAGCTCCGACAATTTCCATTTTCATTGCTCTCGGTCAATGGCTTTTTAATGTTTTTATATTTTAAACACACTAAACATATAATAAAGACTTGTTTTTATCCTTTTGTCTCTTCAGCTCTAACCAGAAACTTAAAATTAGGTGTATTAAAATTTAACCAAGGATGGGACATCATCATATCGATAGATGAAATAATAAAGTTAAAATACTTACCAGTGAAAAGTTAATTTAGATGTGTGAGAACTTGCCTTCTGCTAAACACATTCCTCCTATTTTGAACATTTTGTAAACTTTAACTTACACAAAAAACCTCCAAAATCGTTCTGGAAAATAAAAAGAAACGACGAATGATTAACAATCGAGAAGTTCCTTTCGGGGAGGAAAAAGGCATATCACTATGGCATCTCAAGGAGTGTGGGAAGCGGTGCACATTTCCAATCATATGGTGACCCCTCTATGTATTTCTATACTCAGTGGTTTTATACTTTAAATATATACTTTAATAAAATACCATTCTGGTCAATCAATTTTGATGAAACAGTCTGGCTAGCTATAATAACTAGGGCATATTCGTACCTTAAATACCTATGAATAACCGTTTTTGAGCTAGACTGTTCACAAGCACTCACGTGAGTTTAAATTACAATTGGCTATTACCTCCAACTGACTTACTCTGTGTAAAAATTCGTAAAAATGATATAATACAAGAAAAAAAATTAGTTTGGCTTTGAATCACTCAATGTACCTTTAAAATGGCAATTTTTATAATAACAAAACATATATAAGGATCTCCCAGTTGAAACTTCCAGTAATGAACAGTTAAAGAAAATATTAAAAACATATTTTATTTAATTTTTAAATTCTTTGTTTTTAAAATCATGAAAATGAAATACATGACAATAAATTGTTGAAAAAGTTATCATAGAAGATCATTTCTTAATTATGCTACTCATGATTTAAAGATGGGGAAGACAAATTTTGATGGAGATATGTTCTGTAGATAGGAAAATAAAACAATTCATTTTATAAACATATTTATTTAATAATATATATTTTGTGCTTAGCATCTTACTTTCTTCTAATATACAAATAACAGATTAAGTAATAATATAATGATAAAACTAAATATTACAGAAATAAAATAAAATTAATAAAATTTGACAACAAAAAATTTGAACATTTATCAAGTCTTATTAGTTACTGTTGAACTACAAGTTAATTCATCATGGCTACAACAATTATAGTACAAGGTTTAACTTTGTACCAACATAATTCAAAACATTTTTTTTGATAAACATAAAGGTTATTCGCCTAAATGTTCATTAGGCATGAGTCACACTTATAGTAACATCAATTGGTGTCTGGTTGTACTAACTGATCGACCAGTTTCCTTCCTATTCTACCAATCTACCAATCTACCAATAAAATTCTTCTCTACAACAATTAACCTCTTGTGAATATCATTAAGAAAAATGCTTATGCCTCATAGATTAAAGTTCAAATTATAACAGATAATAGTAATGAATGGGTAATGGTACTTGAAATGCTTTATTAGACCCAAAAAAAACATGGTTGAACCCCTACAAACTGAAAACCTTAACATTTCAGATATATTTTAGGAAACTTGAATTTTTATTTTGAAAATATTGATTAATTGTATAAAATTATAAATAATAATCAAAATTTTTAGTATTGGTAAAATTAGATAAATGTGATGCATTTTTTTTTGCTAATAAAAAAATAAAATAATGAAAAAATTTTACTACCAATTACCATTCATCAAAAATGAATTTTTTTTAGTTGAAAAAAAATAATTAAATTATGAATTGTCTTCAAATTTGATTAACAGGGGTTCAATTGTAAATAAAATATAAAATTAGAATGTCAAAAAATATTGCTAGCCAATACTAAAAACATTTGCAATAAATCAATATAAGGGAGTCAAACCATACATACTATTGAAATTAATATGGTTCTAAATTAAAAGAGTAAGCTTCATATAATAAAGAAAGAAATATGTCAAAATATACAGATCAGAAGCTATTTTCAAGACAAATATGATTTTTTTCCTAGTATATCGCTCATTTGGAAAAGACTAACATTAATTGCAACAAACTAAAATTTCTCAGAAGAACCTTACGTTCAGATTGCTATCTCAAAACTCTATAGAAGACTGCTAAGAATGCTTTCCAGCAATAAATATTGGATTTAAAAATCTGGAATATTCACAAAGAAAGATAATGTGATTTGAAGTAGTTCATGAAAAAAAAAAAAAATGAAAACTTTTGTATTGTGGCACTCTTTTACCAAACAAGTGATATACTGAGTTAAAAGAAAAATCAAACAGTTGGTTTTTTATTTAACGTTACTCATTTAAAACCATAGAAAACATTGAGCAACTTTGAATAAATCTAGAGAGAGATGCTGTAGCTGCAATGTTCATAAAACATTATTGCACTTGGAGGGAATAATAAACCAGGAAATAGTTGCGACATTGCCTGAACTAATCAGTAATAGTTAAGCTCTTGATTAAATTTTAGGTATCTAAATAAAAAAGTAGGAAATATATAATTATGGCTACTCAACATTGACTAGATTTATAGGAGTAAGTTGTATAATGTTTATATTTGAAAAAACAGTATTTACAGTCTTGTGAGATTATGACATTTGAGTTTTGGCAGCAGGATATCTCATGGTTCAGGCACCAGTCAATTGTTTTGGATTTATCATTCATAAACTAAAACATAGAAACAAAATAAATAAATTATATAAAATAACATATATTTCTTTTTTTTTTTTTTTAAAGTAACATTAATTGTAAATGAAAAACTCATGACCAATGATCAAAATAACAATGATTTGTCTATTGAGTGGCAATGAATTTTTTTTTTCAACTGGGTAGTGTAAATTGTCACTTGCAGATATTAATAATAATCCATAGAAACATAGTTGCTCCAGAAATGACCACCTGAGATAGACTCGCAAACAGCAAGCACAAGACAGAGAGCTGAGCATGTGTTGTCCTCCATAGCATTCCTAAGGCGGCAATTTGAATCCTCTCTTCGTGTTGTGGCGTTATCAATCTATTCTTAGCCATGGAAAAAATTTTAATCCTCCCTGGTCAAAATTCAAACCACCACCACAAAATTACAGAATGCTTAAGTTGGCCACACTCTAGCAGAAGAAAAAAGTCATCAAGCAACCATGTAGAATGCCAGATGAATAGATAAAATCATCAAAATTTCCTGCAGAACAGAAAAACTGTAGTTATAATAAGGCACAGTTGGATAAGGTAGGTTCAACTGGACAAAGAAGATAATATCTGTAAACCCTTTTGAAGATTCAAAATCTCAATTGTACAATATCACTATTAAAAAAGCATCTAAATTATTGTTCACTATTACTATTGCAACTCTTGGCTCTTAATTGATATACAAAAATATCTTTCTATAAGTAAATGAATGTACTACGAATGTAGGCATTTTTTGTGTCAGTATTTATAGTATTAACATTTTCTGTATTTAAAACATCATATTTTATTTCCCAAAGTTGATCCTCAACCAAATCCCAAAGAAAAAAGTTACGAAGAGTAGAAAACTTTATTTGCACAAAACTCAAGAACTATACAGACTATATACATGATAATGTTCTGATGTTCCTGAATCCTTACAAAAATCATTGAAATCAGACCAACATTAAAGCCTGCTGAATGAGATACACATGTGTTATGATGACAAAGATAGACTAAGTGGAGTAGAGAGAGGTTATGGTTACCCAAGTATCTTTTTACCTTACAATGATTTTTTCTTTTTAAAGGCCCTTGAACTGCATGCAGGTATTACATTACAGATGTTTTGAAAAATCACACCTTAACATAATGTTCTCCTGCACATAGAGGATATATTTCTTCAGCTTGCAATCTTGTTACAATTGGAAACACATAAAACATCTACTCATATAATGGTGACCATTTATCTTCAATAACAGATGGCCTAGAAAGATGCAATTGCATTTTAAAGTTTTTATCTTTGCCTAGCTCACTTTTAATGTAATATGATTTGCATTCTATCTATAATTTTCTGATATTTTAACATTTTCTTTCCTTATCTGATCATATAAACTTTACAAAATTAGATGTTTATGATTAACTCATGACTAACTAGATGTTTGTTATTAACTCATTTAAAGATTCACCTAGGGGTCTCCTGTGGTATAGTGGTTAGCATGGCAAACTACCATACTAAAGGTTGCGAGTTCGCATGCCACAATGGCCCAAGGATTTTTAAGTGAGAGTAAAAAATCCTTAGCTATGCCGTCCCTCGGATAGGACGTAAAATGGAGGTCCCGAGCCTGTACAATGTCAGGTACTCGTTAAAGATCCCTATCCTAATTATACCTGAATAAGCAAAATTTAGGACTCCCACTGTAGCATCGTCCGATTAGCCTAAGTAGCATAAATGGACGTTAAACAAACAAACAACAAAGTTTCACCTTAATTAGTGGTTATTTATTTTTTGAAAACTGAGGATCTCTAAGTGAATGACCATTAATAAAGAAACCTACCTCAAGAGGTCTGGGAATATGGAATAACCTTCTCCCAAGGAAAATTAAATGAAAAAAAAAATATTGGGGAATTACAATGTTTAGAAGTGCATATTGAGACTACAAAACTTATGAAATTAATTGATAAATATTTTTTTATCATAATGAGGGAAACACGGTGACCTCTATTTTATTACCAATGTTTAAAAATAAAGGTGCCTTAACAGTGGAGCAAAACTAAGACACCAATGGAGTCTTTGGATCGAACCACAGTATTTAAACTTTTATTTACCTGTATTTTATTTTGTTGCAAATACTGTATGTATTTAATTTTGTATTCACCAGGCAACTTTTTTGTATGTGATGTCATATCCCTCAAAAAAGCACCAGTTGAGAAACATAGACTTGAAAAATTACTTTTATCATTCGGAAATAACAATAAACATTCTATTTTTTATCCAGGGCTCACATCCACTCCACACTTTATAGCATGAATTTTGTCGACCTTTGCCATACTTATTCAATATGTAGTGTGTAGATTTTACACATCTAGTGGACACAAAGCCACGGAAAGATTTATATCTAGAGTAATTTAAAAAAAAATATTTTTTTCAATACCTTTATTCAAAAAGATTTAGGAGAATATTATTATCCTAGGGTTAGGAAATAATTTTTCAGATTAAGTTGCAACTTATTAAATAGCTCTCAAATTTATTCTTCAAGAAGTCTATATGTACAGAAAATGACTCATTATTATTACTTTACAAGTAAATCAATGTTTTGAACACAAGTATTTATTAATGTCTTTATATGATTAAATGTTAATAAAAATCACACCTTCGGTATTTGTTTGTGAACTTATAACATTTCTCCTAGGTGACTAAATACATCCTAACACCATTCAGCAGCTTATTTTCCACATTATATTACTAGTTCATATAATGCTTGAGGATGACATCATCCAATTTTCTTTCTTTCTTTTTTAATCATTTTCCTCGAGAGATTACTTTAAGGGCCCGAAGATCAAATAGTCACCAGAAGAAGGAGGGAGAAGACTGGACTAAAGGATAGGTGTTACAAGGTTTCCCAACCTTTTCCTTTCAATTCACCCCCTACAATAATTGGCCTGGTGTAGTTATGGAGGTTACCTCTCTTTAAATGCATCCATGGCCTTTTTCTGCTACAAATTTATTTCATTCCCATTTTAACTTGTTTTTGCCCCTCCGAAAATTGTCTATATTAAGTATATTCTAAGACAGTCTAGTATTCTCAAAATGTGTCCTTTTTCATCTTCAAGATTTAAATCCTTTAGGATTATGCATTGTTATTTATTTGTCCTAGCACAGTGATGGCTGTGCTAATTTCATAAAGCTTTCGAATTGCCAGCAAGTGTATTGATGATGCACACTACCACGAGAAAGCCTGAAATGTATACGGTTTACGTATGATTTACACACATGATTCTTATATATGTAACAGAAAAATATAAAAATTATATGATGATATATGAGGTTTGTCATAACTCAGGATATTTTATTCTTATAAAGCTATCCAATTGCTACTAGGTACATTATTAAATTAAATATAGTGGCTTCTGTTCTTCAATTCCATTCATTAAAAGAAATGTTTTTGGCTATTATGAGAAAACCACTTTATTATCAAGTGAACACTACGTGTTTAATGTGTTTGTAATGGTTATTGTTTTCAGCTGTTGTTTTTAACTTGCATCACACCAGATTTTTTTTTATTTAATGAATGTGTCATATACAAAATTCTTTATTTCTTTTTCAGTATATGTTAAAGTATCTTCACCACCTAAATAAAGAACTTAATCTGAAAAAACAAATTTTTGGAATTGACTATAAGCAAGTTTTATTTTTATTGCACCACTTCAAAAGATATTAATTTTCATAAAAATATTAAACGATGCACAAAACTGAAACACACCTGTCAGCAAGAAGAAGGAATAATCATATATGAAAAATTCTAATCCATTACATAACTAACAGAAGGGGCCGGGAAGGCCGAGTGGACAAATGCGCTTGCAATAGGTAATCAAAGTTAAGCAACGTCGAGCATGTTTAGTACTTGGATGGGTGACCGCTCCATTCGGGTGACCACCCGCCAATGAACGCCACGCAGTCCAAGCCTACCCCCACTCCCGGGTATGTGAGGCCCGTCAGCTTACTGGAGGCGACACACCGACCGGGCATAGGAGTGTGTACCTTCCCCGTGTATCGCATCGAGAATCATGGTGTGGATATCAGTAACCGTTCCAGGATATCAGTAACCGTCCGGAGGTTTGCTACAAGGATGGTATGCTTCAGGGAAAGAAATATAGGTCCTCGGGGCCTGCTGACTCTGGGCTGCCATAATCCTGGGACATCCTTGGACACCAGTTAGTCACTGTCCTTGAATGAGAGAGCTAACGCCATCGGTGGGAAGGACACTGCCAAATTGGCCCAAATGGGATTGGTTATGTAGCTATGGGCAGTCTGCTGCTGCAAGCAACACAAATGTCTATAAGAAGACCACACGTCGTGGCCAAAGGTCTCATTAGGCCTAATGCGCCAACCGGAAAAACAAAACAACAGACGTAAAATTTAACAAAATGGGCAGCACAAAATGATCCATGATTTTTAATATGAATAGTGGCACTCATTGAAGGTAACATTAGCTCTGTAGAGATTCACATAGTTAAATAGTTGAAGGGCTTACAAAAAATGACCTAATAGATTCTCGTTAAACTGTGGAAAACTATTCCGGAAACTTTGGAAGTCACATTTAAATTCATTAAATATATGAGGTGGCAAAGACATGAATCTAAATTCTAGATAATAATTTCTCAAGTTTTTTTTACAACTGTCTGCAAGTAGTTATGACAGGCTCACTTAATGTGCTCTGCCGAATAAACAAACAAAATTTAAAGTTTTAATTGTTTATTTTGACAAGCTAAAAAAAATTAAACATGTTGCCAGCCATTTAACAGAATCGATGAGGACTACATTTTCATCTTTGGAATGTAACAGGTAATCTTAAAATAAACAAAAATCTAAAAAATTAAGATTATAAATTGGAAGTAAGTGATCACTGTATACAGGCAAAGATGGAATCAAACTTTGTTACTTGTTTGCCTTATCTCTAAAAGGTAACGTGAGTCAGAGATCTTAAA
Organism: Aelia acuminata; assembly: GCA_911387785.2. Taxonomy (NCBI): domain Eukaryota; kingdom Metazoa; phylum Arthropoda; class Insecta; order Hemiptera; family Pentatomidae; genus Aelia; species Aelia acuminata. The sequence goes on along the minus strand of OU426978.1, from coordinate 134,592,711 downwards.
ATTTTTATCCATGCGCATGAACACAAAGCTTCCTAATCTTTGATAGTGCTATGAAGCCAAAAAATTATTTATGAAATCTTAATTTGATACAAGTAACTGCAGGGTGAACCATATAAGAGTCAGGAAATATTACCACCATTTAATTTTTAATGGATTTGTAAAAAATATTTTTTTTTGTTTTACCCTCAACTTTTTTTCATTAAGCTTCCAGTACTGGCACATAGAATATCCTAGCCTCGGTTTTTACGCTGTAAAACCTCTCAAAGTGCCCAGATTTCATTATAGTCGCAGGTATTCGTTTAGTAACCTTTATCCCCGACCTGCTACCTCCTTAACTACCACTGACCATTAAGGCTGCTTTACCGCAATCATGATGTACAAAGAACCTCTTTTTGTTTCAGGAATTAGAATATATATAATAATATTTTGAAAATTGAATATTAATTTTAATGACCAGGATCATGATAGCTGGTCTAGACAAAAAGAAGGAAGCACAAGCCAACATAAGGTGATAACTTTTTTATCAGAAAAGTTTATAAATAAACTCAACTGAAAGTAAAATGCAAATAAAAAAAGAAATAAAATCAAGGTGTCGCAACAAATTATTCAAAATATATCTCTCCCAAGAGTTGAATCATTTCAGAAACTAATTAAATAAAGATTCATATGATAGTCTCTCAATCTGTTCTGTGTTACATTAAAAATTCAAAAAATAAATATTTTTATTTTCTTCTCAAAATAATTAAGTAGAAAATAACAAAAAATAACAGTAACAATTACCTTTCTATTTTATAAAGATGTTTTTAGTGTAATATTTTATAATTTCATTTTGCATTTTATGAAAAAAATACTACTAAAAATTATCTGAGTTATCGCTACGGCAATGTTATAAACTGCTGAAAGGTACATAGCAGTGTAAAACTGGCACTAAGAAAATGTTCAATAATTTTAGGTTTCTGATAAGTATAATGAGGAGTATATTCATAAAGAGGAGGTTATGAGTTCTTTTCAATTAAGTTTTACCCTTTATAGGACAGTGGGTAATATTTGTTCCACTTGTAAAGCAAAAAATTATTTTTCTCATGCTTAATATAAGCTCTTAGAACTGTTTCATTGAAAATATTTTTATAATTGGAGCATATCGTCGTCACCATGCTAAAGTAACGAATGTACAACTAAAAACCTATGCATATTCGCTACTTTAGCATGGTGACGACGATATGTAGTGCTGTCCTATAAAGAGTTAATAGCTAAGCTAATTACTCATTACGTTAAATGTTACTCTGAATTTTATATATATATATATATATATATATATATATATATATATATAAAAATCTCGTGTCCCGATGTTTGTCTCTCTATTTCTCAGAAACTACTCAACCGATTTTAATGAAATTTGGCTCAATGTATATAGTTTTGGCCAATTTAACGGACCGGATAGTTTTTAACTTGATTAGTGATCAAAATAATTCTTATATAGCGAATTATTGCAAATACAGTAGGTCGTGTTTCGATTTATTAACATGGCGTCATATGTCGATTTCATAATGTTTTTGTTTATAAGCATGCTATTGTAATACAGGTTATCATTATTATAATTTTGTATTGCGTTATGTGAGTGCAGTTATTTGTTCCTATGTTATTATTTTCCACAGACAAATAGTAATACAAATTTGTATTTATTGTTAATTTTCATTAAAGAATAAATAAATCAAGAAAACTTTACAATAAATTCTCAAATCTGTAGGTACTTTTTCTTCCTTTTCCTTTTTTATTTGTATTTAAATTAAATTACTAGCTAAGCGCTGGAACGCTTTGCTGTGGCCCACCCTGATATCAACTTTTAGTAAAGTAAATACATTTTAATAATTTAAATTAGGCTATTATTTGAAATAATACTCTATAAATGTTGTAACAGCACCTACTGTCATAGGTGTAACCTAATAGAAACCTGACCTGGGGAGTCAGTGTTGCCAAAAATTAGTAAGCTGGCTACACTGCGGGTAAACCAGTAAAAACTCCCTCACGAAAAGAGTGTGTTTTGATTAGGTGTTGTGGGATACTTTGTGATTTGCTAAAGAACTGCATAATTAAGACTTTAATATTATATTTTCAGTTGATTTATTTAACAGAAGTTTCTTTATTTTCATTATTCGTTTTGTTATGATTATTTAAATACAGTGTTTTTTTATTTTACCAAACCTTTTTATCATTTTTATCCCGAGATCTAAAATGTAAAATTTAAAAAATTTCAGTGAAGATTTGTAATTCCTCCTTTATCAACAATAATTTAAAGTTGAGAAAATTTAATCCCAATCGAATAGCGGCTGTTACTTCCTGTTCAGCAGAGTTGTAATTATCCTTAAATGTAAAATTTAAGAAATGTTAGCAAAGATTTTAATCCTTTCTTTAATTTAAAGTAGGCTATTATTGGGAATGATATTTCGTTGTTAATTTCACCAGAATACAATTTTTTACTTATCTTTAAATGATTGTTGATTAAGAAAGGATTACAAATCACGGCATTTTTTAAATTTTACATTTAATGATTATTACACCTCTACTGAACAGGAATAATTGTTATTTGGGTAACCTCAAGTTTCAGATTTATCCGCCATAAATATGAGAGTACTACTGCAAAATAATCCATCGGCAGATATATTTTTTAAACAATTGCTCTATATTGGAAACGGTGAAATAGAGCTGCATCGACATTCAAAATTTATCAAATTACCAGAAAATTTCTGAACTGTTATAGAGACGAAAAATGAACTGTCTACGAAATATAAAGTGTCTTTCCTGATATTTTGAACAATTATTTGGACTATAAGTGGCTGGGTAGTCGTGCTATTTTGGCAGCAAAAAATGTTGATTTCGATGAAATAAACTTCCAAAATCAATTGACAATGTTCTAGATGTAAACGAAGCCGTAAATTTCCCATCTGAATTTTTTAATTCCTTGGATATACACCCAAACAATCTCCAGTTGAAGATTGGCTCACCGATTATTATTCTTCGTAACTTAAATCCACCTCAATTGTGCAACAGTACACGTTTGGTCATTAAAAGGATCACAGGAAATGTTATTGAAGGAAAAATGTTGCCTGGAAGGTTTACAGGAGATATCGCCTGTTGCCACCTATTCCCCAGGAACCGACAGAATTTTCAATAAAATTTAAAAGGCTTCAATATCCTATTCGTTTGGCCATGACCATAAACAAATCCCAAGGGCAAACAATGTCCACTTGGACTTTGAAAATCCGTGTTTTTCCCTTGGGCAATGGCATAACTCACGTGGGAAATGGGTATCGCCTGCTCACGTGTGTGGAAACCATCAAACCTTGGGTTTGTGTTAAAAAAAACAAAACAGGTTAACCCAAAACATTTTGAACAAATTAGTACTTGAATAAATAAAAATTCTTAATTGTATTATGTAAAAACCTCTTTAAGAAGAGATTTATTATCACTCAAATATATTGCTAAATTAAAAGCTTCAACACACCACCCTCCTACCGAACACTTATTAGCCGAAGGGTTGGGAAATCGAGGTCTCAAAGAAATTGAGAAAAACGCCTATCAAAAGGACATATATGACGCGTTAACCAAGATTGGCATGACCCTGAGCAAAATTAAACCCGTTGTTAAACTAACAATACCAAGTTGAAGTAGTGTTAGGCCAATTATCAATAGATCAATGGCTGAGGTTATCAAAACTTACTTCAGTCATCCTTTTTAAAATTAGTGGAAAAATATAGCCATTTCGAGTTAGTTTATACCGATCCATAAAAAAAGGGCGATAGTGTTGGCAGCTCTGTGAGACATAAACACAACCAGCTCCTTTTTAATCAAACTACATTGAAGTATGAGATGTAAAAAATAAAAACTTTAACTTTCCTATATTCTTTATCAAATACTTTTAAATGGTGTAATGCTCTATTCTCAATCACGTTGGATTTTGATTAGCTGAAAGGTTTTCATCTTTATCAATGAATATTGGTATTACTGTATTTGTTTAAAAATATTAGGATATAACTATTGAGCCACAGCAACGCGTGGCTGGGTCTGCTAGTATATATATATATATATATATATATATATATATATGTGTGTGTGTGTGTGTATAAAAATACAAAGAGTAATATTACAGACTGTTATTTTATTTATGTGTTTTACTTTCCTTCATTTAATGTTTGTGAGTTTGGTCAGTATTTATAGTCATTTAAATATAAAAGGTAAAAAAATGATTATATAAAACTTTGCTGTTTTCTCAGTGTGATATGCCTAATACAAAAAGTACAAAAAAACAAGTTTTATATTAAATAAACTTGAAGTTCAGTATAGTTGTGATTAATAAGGTAGATTAATTAATTAAACAATTGTAGTTGTCGAATAAAGTTTCTTGATTACATTATACACTTATAAGAATATAATTGTTGCCCTAACACCGCTTATACTCTGGATGTATTGAAGAGAAAAAAGATAGGTATCTAATATGAAAGTTCTCGTGGTGGTTCTAATATCAGTTAATTTCTTTAACTTAGTCCTTCATGAAAAGCTTTAAAAACTACAGAATTTGAACACTTGAATTCTAAGGTATAGCGCAGAAATAAATTTGTCTAAATAAATTGATTGAAAAATTTTAAAATCAAGAAGAAAGGGAATCACAGAAATCCATAATATTTAATTAATATGTATATTATTGAAAAAAAAAAATAGAAATTCAATTATACCATAGAGAAGCTTTTATCTTTTTTATGTAGGTTCCAACTAAGTAAAAAATTTCCAAATCACTCAGTGGTGACTCATCTGATGCTGCTGGTGTGCTAGATTGTCGATAAATAGGTCCTTTAGGAGGTTCTGGCTCTTTTTCAACAATCTCAAGCGCCTTTCGCCTTTCATGTTTAGCCAGTGCTTCCTTTCTCAAATTTTTTAAATAGTTAGGGACACCTATCATAACAATGAAGTGTAAGTTAAATAAATTTTTTGAGCATATAAATAATTTTTATAAGAAATATGATAAATCTATTAAATTAAAACTAAATTCCAAGTGAACAACATTCAATTAACCTTGAACTGTAATCCATAATGAAAGGGAAGAAGGTAAAGAAACTCCGGGATTATCAAAGTATGTCAAACTGAACTCAATACCAGGCTGAAAAACAAAATAAAAGCAGTTTTAAAAACAAGAAATATAATGCAAATTACATGAATAAATTTCAATGAAACGAAAAATGTGAGCGTATGCCCAGGTTGCCGAGCCATACATTTGTGCTAAGTATTTTTTTTTTTTTTCCAAGGTGGATTACATTAGTTTATATACTAAGTATACAATTTAAAATTATAGAATTTATTAAAATAACACATGCGAAAATCTTCCTTAAACATAACTAACAAGAATAAATCATAATAATAAAATAAAAAGCATTTTGAATAAAAAATAAAAAAAGTTTGAAATAAGGATAATGTTCCACCATATGCAAAGAGCAAAGCTACTGAGATAACTCAAGATGTCCAATTCATTATATCGGCGTAATAAACCAGACAGTTATCGCCCTAAAATAACTGTCCTACATAAAATTCATTATTCTATGAAAGTTGCATTATTAAAGGAATAATTAAGAATCAATGATAAAATGCTCAAGATTCACTTGATGCATCCATGGTACATAACAGCCACAGAACATAAAACTAGGCAGGTGAACTTGAATAGTGATAAATAGGGCCCAGATTTACATGTATTTATAGCTCCGGTTGACAGCCAGTTTTTTCTTTTCATACAATTTGAAAGTAATTAAAGCCTATTTGGAGTTATTTAAAATGTTTACATATTATCATCCATATTAGGTCAAAAAAGAAAATATGCACTAAAAAAATAAAAATAAGTCATTAAAAAAAATATTTACCCAATTCCGAGAAATTGGGAATAGGATTACGCCTCATGGTCTGAGACTGATCCTTATAGCTGGGATTAAAAAATCTAATCAAGGACCTTTTTTAATTTGGTGCCATTTACCTACTGTGACCCGATCATCACACTCCAATAAGGACCCTTGTAGGTTTATATAACCGTTAAGAGCAAGTGAAGCGAGTGTGAGTCAAAAGCTGGGATTAAGTACAGCTAATCCAGGACCTTTTTAACTAAAATAGATGGAGATCACTAATATCTCGGTCACATGACCTGGCAAAATAGGCTATGCCAAGTAGCTGCTGTTCCAAAGTTAATATGTTTTTATTAGTTTTACTTTTATAAATTATTTATAGATATCACTAAAAGGTATTTCAATTTTATAAATTTAAACAACATAGGTGTCATCAGTGTGTCAGATCAGTGGCAGGTTACAAAGACCATGGATATCAGTTTGTTTGGTTCCAATAAAGTAAATAGTACCTTTATAAAGAAACACTTTATAATCGAAATACAAAATACATGATAAAAGAGGGGCTGCTCAATTATATTGAGTTGCTTAAAACACAGCTTTCTTATCAATAACACAATACATGTTTTAAAAACGCAAGCGTAAGTTAAAGCAAGTTTGATAAAAAACAATCAAATATTTATAATTGGACCAATACCAGCAGTACTTTGATAGGTAAGTGTACTTTTTTATGCCTTTGGAATACTCTTTTTCTCAGAACTTTCATATCTTCAACACATTCTATTTCATCACTTGTCTTTTCATAACATAGTCTTGCAATAATCCAGGATAGGAGTTCCAATAAAACCAAACTTCATTACAAATTTGGATATAAATTTAACTTTTATGATAGTTGAAAACATTAATATAATTAATTTTCATTTAAAAAAGTAAAATGTGCATTTTTTTTTTGGAAATATAATAAATTTTGTCTAACAGAACTATAATAAAATATGTTTCAAAGGTCTGTCAGGAAGTTAATTAAGTTTATTTTTCAAACAAAAATGTTTTTTACAACTTGACAGAAAATAAACATGTTTATACCCTTGAGATTTAAGCTAGTTAATTAAATTATAAATATTGACAAATACCTGATTAAAGTCAGTGCTGGATTTGATGACCATATAAGACCAATATTCAGTAACTCGAGCTTTACTAGATGTAGGTGGATACAAGGGATGTTCAGTGCTCTTATTCATTATAATAATAACTTTGTTTTGTTCATTTTTATGATATCTCCGTTTAAACACATAATCACGGTTACTAAAGAAAGACTGAAACATTGAAAAAAAAATATATATATATATATATATATATATATATATATATATATATATATATAACTATATATTAATGTTTTTAAGGGTTTTCCTTAGAAATGTTGTACTAGGAGTAATTAATTCTGTCAAATAAAAAGCTATATATTATTCAAACCAAATTCTTATTTATGAATACAGTAAGAACACTTTACACACTTTGTTTTCGATTTATGTTAATAATTTATCTCTTTTTGTTGATTTTTTTTTTACTGCGCTACTTTACTTTGTTTACATTAAATTAAGTTTTATATTATATATCGATGTCATTTTGTCACTAAAGTCACACATACTAAAAATGTCACTAATGACTTTTGTACTCAACTGTCCATAAACATCACAAAACGTGATTAAATGTTGAAAACCTTCATGGATAGGGGGTATATGGCTACTCAACGATATAACTTTCTTGATCATATGTGGAGTCGTTTTTGAGTTTTATCGGGACTCAAATTTATAGACTTTGCTATAGTCGATATATCAATATATAACATGTATTGATAATATGACTTAAAATTATAATCTATTTACAAATTATACAAAAAATTGATGTATTACAGGCCATTTAGTCTCCCAGTAAATGACATCCGAGTTGGAAACGGGTTCAGAATCAATGACTTTGATAGATGCTACATGTTGATCCCATTTGGTTCTATTTTCAGTGTCAAGAAAAACATCTAAGAAATCATCAGCTGTAACATCTGTATATTTACCATAAACTGAAAAAAAATAAAAAAAAATTACAAGTTAAAGTTATTAATAGAGGGAGAAAAAAATTACAACTCAATATTTGTGTAATTAATACCTTTATAGCAATAAAGACCGGAACCTGGATGATTTTTTTCTTCCATTTTCCAAAGCATCATATCTTCTTCTTTGATAAAGGGTTCCCAACAATGTACTACATAAAAAAAAAAGATAAAGCTAATCATTTAAAAAATGGGACATTGCAATACCATAATAGAAATCTGAAATATAGGATAGAGGTTTGGTAAAGTAATTCCTTCTGGATTACAATATTAAAAAGTACTTAAGTACTTCTTGCTTAACAATGGTTTAATTTTCTACTAATATCGCTCATCCTTTTTTCCATAGGGACTAACATTAATCTGCAGTTGAAATAAACAAAAAAAAAAGTTTCCATTTAACTAATTTAAACACAGCATAAAATGGCTAACTTTAAGCAGTAACATGATGTATATAAGAACAACATAGGAACCAAGATAAAAAAAAAAACCTTACCATCATGCGTTGCATCACATTCTGGGCATGAGCATTCCGGTCCCATGCAAACAGTACCATCACCTTCTTCTCCAGTTGAAGCTTTTTTCCTTAGTACCTGACATATTTTCATTTCATCAACATGCCTAAAGCAAGATAACAGAAAGTTTACTAATTTACTATTAAAATGAATTTGAAATGGAGAATAAATATTGCTTTTTTAACCTTTCCAATTCATCAACAGATATCCTTTCATGATCCCAATCAAATGCCAAAATTGATCCACTGATGATTAATTTACCTTTCCTGTTAAAAACTCTTCTCATTTTCTGAAAAAACTGTTTAAGAGAACCATCGTCCCATATTTTTGAATATAATGTTATCATTTGTTGCCCTCTCCTGATCCTTTGGGCTAGGACAAATTCAATATGCTCTACACATGTTTTAGCTACTTCTACAGGATTACTTTTCAGAATCTTTTTCAGTTGGGATAAATAATTCCATTGTGCCCACATAGATTTTCTTTTAATTGGTGGTACAACTCTATCAAAGCGAAACTGAAATCTGTGACAAAAATTGTTTAAAGTTCCATTATGGAAATGGTGAATGGATTCTTTTCTACTTAAAGTACTCAATATGTTGTTCCTGACATTGGTTCGAAAGTTCTTTTGAAAAATTATCCTCGCAACAGCAAAAAACGGCACAATCATATTGAAGAGAAGGCTTTATATTAACAATGCAACTTGCCAATCCCTGAAAAACAATACTCAAACATTTCCTATGTATCTCACATCATGAATAATTATATCAGTCACTGTTTTTTTCATTAAAAATTAATTAATTGTTTCAAATTGAACAACTCTGATATATTATCAGAGAATTTTAAAGTTCGGAGCCAGACCCATTTCCTCGTGTGTCAGTAGAATTTTATTTATAACAGCTGTTGTGCCAAAGAGGCACTGTGCAGGGCTCATTACATTACATCAATACATTCTAGCAATATCAGTTAAGTATAAAGTTGTAAGGATTACAAGCCCTATTATAAATAATTTTTTTAAAGTTCAACTATGTCGTTTTATAGATTTTTTCCATAAATAAATAAAATCATTTGAAATTATTCTGTTTTGTTTTTTTATGCTATTGCAGTAAAAGAATAAGACAATGCTGTATAAAACCTTTTATACAAATTAAAAGGTTTTAATATTTGAAAGTTCTTAATTTTTTAAAACGAAATACGAGTCCTAAATAGAATACAAGAACTATTTAAAGAAAAGACATAGTTTAACTTACGAAAGTTTATTATTCAGTAACTATTTCTAAAAAAAATTAACATTACAATTATATATAAATTCGATGCTCCAAAAAAGCTTCTCTTCTTGAGATATCGCCTTGGCCGCTATACTGGCTTGGTCAATCACGAGATCACGAGATTGCATATCCTCAAAAACCGGTCAACTCCTATGTTCCTCTCTTATATTTCACCATTTTGATTATGGCTACCTTGTATACGTGGGACTGTCTGGCTTGCATGAGGCGAAGTTGAAGAGACTAATGAATTGCTTCATTAGATTCATCTTCAGTGTAACCAGGCGCTCCAACATCTCGAGTTGGGGTACACTGAATTGAAGTGGCCTTACCCAGTTTTTCGACTTCGACGGCAATACTTCCTAGAAGCGTATCTTTTCCGAACCTTTATGTAATATATTAGGAACTGCAGTTATATGTGCCAATATTCCATATGTTTTAAATTCTGTAACCTTCTCTTTCTTGTAATTAGATTAACATATACCAGTGTACATATGATTGAAAAAATAATAAATTTACTATTATGTTCTTTAAACCTTTTGTTAAAATGTTATGTTCTTTACTTTTCATAGACTTTTTAATTAATTAAGTGGTTCAACAAAATACTGTAAGTTACAACACTTTAGAAACAAGAAGCCTCCTTCTATCCTCACTTTGTTCAAACTTAGCTCCTTTATACATCCTCTAAATACCAGATCTCAAATCTCTAACCTCTGTATATCCATTTCCACCGAACTGCCTCTTCTGTATCCCAATCCTCAATCTTCGATCTTCTATAAATATGTAAAATAGTGAAAACAAAATAGATTATACATTTATTTGATTTATTACAGTTTTCAAGCTCAAAAGCTCATCAATTTTTTTGTACTCATCCGAATGTTTTTTGTTTTGTTTTTCATTATTCTGTCTCAGTTTTTCTATTTTTGTGTTTTCTTTATATCTTAATTCTTAATATTTTTACGTTTTTTTCAACTAGCCAGACAAATGGCTCTTAATTGGTCCAAGTATGTTATTCTTGGGGAATCAGATGTCCCAGAATAAAAATGATTTTCTTTCTTTCTTTCAATAATATAGCTGCAAAACCATCCAAGAAAAACTTTAGAGGGCAGTCCTTCTTGATGCAAGAAATAATCACATGATTAATTTCAAAATAAAAGTGCTAGTAGATGAAAGGCAACACGTGAGTGTGAGACCAGTGGGGAGGATTATGACCTCCTTTTTGCTGAATCCGCTCCGGTTTAGTGGCAGGTTAAAAACGGATGTCAGTTTTGTAAGGTCAACTATTGGGAAAGTAATGATTTAAGATCTACAATACCCACCAAAGCTAAAGAGTGTCAATACACCCTTAGTGATGTTGCAAAGTGGGGAAAGAGTGCATGTGAGTTTAATTGAGAGTACGTCGAGTATTTTAAAAAAGTAATTTCTTTTATTATTAGGGATTACTACCTCTTCTTTAAAGTATAGGGATAGCCTGACCAGTCGAGCTTGATGAGGCAAGATAAAATAATGGGCTAATCAGTTGAAAATTGAAAGAGAGATTATGTCGATCAATCTCTACTGTTAAAATTATTTAAATAATTGAATATTGGAATTTGGATCGAGGGACCTCCACGCTGAAAGGCACTATGGAGGAAGAAGATGAAGAATATTGGAATTTAATGAAAATTATTGATAATGACATTCTATCGATTAGAGCCCACCTTTGGACCTAAGGTGTTCCAATTGTTACATTATTTCTCTAGAAGTTTATTAATGTAAGTTATATGTGCCTTGAAGTGAAAAGAATGAGAGCCCTCTCTTGATTGGACGATACAATGGCGATCTAAGAACTGAGCTACCGTGAGAACTGGTTATGGGGTGGATTATTATAGCCTAGATCGACATAAAGAATGATGCAATAGCGTTCAGTAGTATAGTCAATGAAAGCATAGCACAGTGCATGAAATTTTGAGAGAATTTGAACTTCAGCACTTTGATAAGCGTTATAGTAGGTAAACATTGTCCTAATGTGAGCTAACGGCTGGATTAGGGGTGGCGGGATGGCCGAGTGGTCAAACGCGTTAGAAAAGAAGACTTACAAGTTGTGAACATATATTTGAAGTGTCAGTGGCAAAAACCAAGTTGAAGCCGCTAATCTGAACAAAATTTTGAATGTATGCAAGGAATGCAATCTTACTATCAACAAACTTCTCCAGGCATTCCTCAACTAAGTAACGAGTCCAAGATACGGAGATCCACAAGAACTCCAGGTTATTTGAATGAATATGAATATGCTCTGAAACGAAAGGGGAAAGAATGTGATGAATTATTTAATATTCGGTTATCACCGTTAACTATTATTCCTTATGTTTAATCCAAATAGTTTTTTAAATCTCTAGTCTTATTACGTGTCTAATAAAGTATTATTTCTGAGTCTATAAAGGTTATATTTATCACACCAACCCATCTCCCACGGACCCACCGCATTGTTGTTCTGAGACCGCCACTGGTCAAGCATAAAAGCAGTCAATTAATAAATTCGACAAAATGAGTAAACTGGGTATCAAAAAGAGAAGAAAAAATTTAAATATGTCACGTATTTAATAAAAAACAATTTGATACCAAAGTTATCTAGAGAAGTTCTTAGGACAATGTTATCTAGAACAAACCATTTTGTCACCACCACGTTTGATTGCTCCCCCCCTCCCCAATAAAGTTTTAGCTCAGAGATCCTGATGTTAACAGTTTCTTTTTAGATTTTTTTGATTATTTAACTATTTTTTTTTTTTTGTTCCTTTATGTAATATTCAGAAGACTTTAATTCTCTTGATCTTATGAATATAAAATTATTACTATGAGAGCAAAACTTGTTTTTATAATAAGTTTTGACTCATGTTTTATTTCTTTTACTAATTCCACTTAAATTTCATTGATTTTCAACCTTCGATTTTAGCTTTAAATTATATTATAAAAATAACATTTACATTTCAGAAAGTCAACACTGTACATAACCTTTACCACGCTGTCAGCTTTCGGAGTCAGGTCTTCTCACGTGGTGTTCGGGTTGTTAGGGCATTTAGGCGTTTAATTTATTTGCCGCAATCATGAAAATGAACAAGTTGGTAACTTCTTCAAGAAGGAAAAATCGTAAACGTCATTTTACTGCACCATCTCATATTAGAAGGAAATTGATGTCCGCTCCTCTCTCCAAAGAACTCAGGCAGAAGTACAATGTCCGCACCATGCCTGTTAGGAAAGATGATGAAGTTCAGGTTGTTAGAGGACATTATAAAGGACAACAGGTAGGCAAAGTTATTCAGGTCTACAGAAAGAAGTTTGTTATTTACATAGAGAGAATTCAAAGAGAAAAAGCCAATGGAGCAAGTGTCTATGTTGGCATCCATCCTTCCAAAACAGTCATTGTTAAACTGAAAATTGATAAAGATAGGAAAGAAATCTTGGACCGAAGATCAAGAGGAAGAGCTCTGGCACTAGGAAAAGACAAAGGAAAGTACACCGATGAGAATACAGCTATGGATACATCTTAAAAAGGTCTAATGTTGAATTCTGTAAATACAACTACATAAATTTGAAACTATTCATTTCTATGTATACAGAAAATTTCCAATTTTTTTAATATTTGAACTTAATGAAAGTCCGATTTAATTTTTTTTTTCCATTAATCTCATAAGTTTGACTATTTTAACTTATGACTTTTGAAATAATGTTCTTTTAAACAAACCATATTTTGTATCTAAGTTAAATCTTCCTTTTTATCAATATTGGACTTATAAAGTAACAAGTTATGTTTTTTTAAGATGTTGAAATAAACTTTTAATATGATATATGAATATATTTTTTTTAACCCTTGTGAATCACATTTTTTTTGGTATAAGGCTCATGTTTGTGTTTATATAAATTATTTTATTTAATTCAGAATATATGTTTTTAAGTAATTTGGTTCAGCATTCTACAAATTTAAGTTTTAGTGTTTGATAGTTCTTTTCAAGTATCGTAAAAGAGTTTGTTTGGATGCGTAACAATTATGGTTATTATTAAACTTTCACCTAAGTCTGAATTATGATAAAAATTAATCCAAGATTGCCAAGAAATCAGTAAAAAAAGGTTAAATAAATTACCTTTATTATTTTTAGTTGTTTTGACCCATATAGTAGGTAGTAATTGGGGCCAAAATAGGTATAATTGACTGAAACTATCTGATTCATTAATGTATGTAGAACTGATTAAAATATCCTTAGAGATGAGAAAATCCTCCCATTGAACCTGATTAATATTGGCAAAAAATGAAATTACCTAGTAGATTATTGAACCAAAAAAATTGCATGAGCCATAAAAAAAATTAAGATTAAAATGGTTACATTTAATACAATTTTGCTTTAGTTGTAACCACATTTTCATGTGTTTACTATAGTTTTTCAACAATTTTGCTAAGGTTTCATGTACTAATGTACAATGTCATTGTATCAGGCATAAGCGTCACCGCCAGGGGGACGCCCCGCTCCCCCCACTATTTCGGAAGGACGCAACTACTTACACTCTAACTGTGACATAAATTGGCAACTTAAATACCTTTGAAATACATCATTGGAGGAGGTATTATACATCCCAACAGTTGTTTTTAGTCATTATTTCAACTCTTAGCCTCTCGAATTTTTACCTATCTATGAAAATATTGATTTGTACCCCCCAATAATTTGGTGCTGGTGACGCCTGTGCTATCAGGTACTAAGTTTATTTTTATTATTTTATATCTCAAGTCTGCACCTAATTTATGTAAATCATACAAATGCTTGATCAACTCCAAACTTATATGTTATGAATATTTTTTATGTGAAATTTTTCATTTGATGCTCCTAACTAAAATAATCTGCTTTTTATGGAGGATCAAATAAAAATTTCTTTACGAATCCAACGATACCATTGCCTTACTATTTTTGAGTTACTGCTTTTCTCCTTGGCAGGGCAGTGCAGCCTTTGTTAAATACTGCTTATGTTTTTTTAGCCTACATGAATTCCATTCCATTCCATTACCATCTTCTTGATTAACCTTTGGTAAATTGTACACACTCATTAATAAAAAAAAATTTATAGCCTTTTAAAAAAAAAGTTTCTAGGATTCTTTGGAATGAGGGGAATCTTGAGCATAAATAAGCCTCAATACTCCTAGGCAAATCTTAATCAAACTTGATCATTTTTTTTTTTTAACATTAATTGAATTAGTTGAAAAATGATATGTTTTTAATTCATTTCTTCTAAATATATATTTCTACTTATAAGACATTCAGTTCTTGAGACTATATTGTTCAACAGGATATCAAGAAGGGGACCAAATTAGTCTCAACAATACATTTTTTTTTTTTTTTTTTATAAGAAGTTTCGGTTCTTTTGAGCTATCTTCAGTTCTAAAAACATTAAACAATACAATTAATAAATCAAAAATATTTGTGAATAGAATCATTTAGGATCTGTATCTGTGAGCTGCTTTTTCACATATAAGCCCAAATATTCTCAGGCAAGTCTTTTAACTTTTTTTAATTAAAAAAAAATTAAATTGTTAAAACATAAATTAAAATACTATTGTTCTTAGTAATTTAATATATCTAATTATGTACAAATCTGTTTTAAAAATAGAGGAAAGGTCAAGAATATTTATTATCTATTTTATAAACTTTTTTACAGCATGTCATAAGAATATTTTGTTCTATAATCGCAAACCTCTTACATTTTTCTGGTCAAGAATCTAAAGAAATTGATCAAAAATAATATGTGTAGAAATAGAAATATATAACAGGATATCAAGAAGGGGACCAAATTAGTCTCAACAATACATTTTTTTATTTATAAGACGTTTCGGCTCTTTTGAGCCATCTTCAGTTCTAAAAACATTTAACAATACAATTAATAAATCAAAAATATTTGTGAATACAATCATTTAGGATCTGTATTTAATATATACAGACCAGCAAAACAGGCAATCATTTGAAGTCACACAGGGCAGATACAACTCTCAACCAATGTTCCCCAACCCCAAGACACCCAAAACACTCAGGGTGAGCAAAGTCCAATTCATTATAGTACACCCTCCAGCAAAGGCATATTATTTAGAAGACCCAAAACTACATCATGTACATCAGCTGTATACTTCCAATTAAAATTAATGACCCATGCAATCCATATAAACTGAAGTATTAATTTTTCTTAATATTTCCCCATATTGTATATTGAGACCTTTAGTGTCTGTTTTAAAATTGACAGACGTCAATATTTTCTGCAATATACATTGCTTCTAATAACTTCCTCTTTTTGTTATTACTTTCTTTATGTAAAATGTGGGCCCCTCAAAGTAAAATTCATGCTTGCTTATATGGTGGTGCTGAACTAGTGCTGACTTTTTCCTGTTCTCTTCACTTTTTTTACAATCATTTTTATGCTGATAAATCCTATCCTTTAAATATTGCCTAGTTTCACCAATATAAGTAGCCGGGCACCTCAAACAATCAATCTTGTAAACCAGACCTGACTGTAGATTTGTATCTATTTTATCTTTCAGATTGGTGCACAAGTTTTGTATTTTGTTTGTTGGTTTGAAGGCCAGGCTAATGTCATCCACATCATAATCTTTGAATGACCTACTAATTGTCTCCGATAGCCCCTTTACATATGTGCATTTATGGAATTTTTTTATTACTGGTTTTTTACCTTGAACCACATCATTATTTAACTGAGTATTTCCAAAGATTCTATTGTGGTTAATTGCCCAATATTTCTTAATTAATGATTTTGGATAAAAATTTTCCAGAAATAGATCAAAGATTTTAGTTTTTATCTTTTGCTTATATTGTGCATCCGTCAATCTCATTGCCCTGGACCACAATAGAATCTTTGGAAATACTCAGTTAAATAATGGTGTGGTTAAGTTAAAAGACTTGCCTGAGAATATTGGGGCTTATATGTTAAAAAGCAGCTCAAAGGATGTACAAAATGGCACTATAAACTTTATTTATTTTTTTCAAACTAAATTGGATCTCTGGGCAAAGCTGAATATAAACATACAAATGTAGTGGTGAATTGTAACAATGCATCACTACATCAAGAAGTAATCTAAACAAATCAATAATATATATATATATATATATATATATATATATATATATATATATATATATATATATATATATATATATATATATATATATATGGAAATTAAATCCTATGTATTTCTTAATAATGTTTTGTTGACATTGAAGAATTAGTAGAAGCAGCTATAAAATGGTCTATGATTTCTGAACATAAATAAGGAGTGCAATTTAGGATAAATATTTTAATTATTATTAAATATTTAATTTATTTTTGAAGCGAAAACATTGGTCTTGGCCGGGAGTCTGTTAATTTAAAATAAATATGAGGGGGTTACCCACAAAAAATGATTAAATTAATTTTAATTATATTTTGTTTAACGTCCCTTTATGCTACTAAGACTAATCGGACGATGCTACAGTGGAAGTCCTAAATTTGGCCTATCCAGGTGTAATTAGGATCATGGGCAGATCCAGCCGATTGTAAAGGGGGGGGGCTGCAGCCCCACAGCCCTTCATTTTGATCTGCCAATCAGCTTTTTTACCTTTATGTTCCTTTCCCGCAACTAAAATTCTACTTGTCCTGCACATTATTTGTTCTTTAACTTGCTTCCTTACATTAAGGAAAGTCAAATTCTATCTTTAAATGACGAAAAATTTTCCAAAGGGAGGGGCTGCAGCCCCCCCCCTGGATCCGCCAATGATTAGGATAGGGATCTTTAACTGACATCGTACAGGCTCGAGACCTCCATTTTACATCTTATCCGAGGGACGGCATAGCCAAGGATTTTTTACTCTCTTATAAAAATCCTAGGGCCACCACGGTATGCAAACCCACGACCTTTAGTTTTGTAGGTTGCCATGCTAACCACTGCACCACAGGTGTCCCCAATTTTAATTATTATAGTTAAACTAATTCTACTGCATGTTACCTTATGTAACCATTGTTAAAGTTATGTATCCATTCCAATGTATTTAACCTGAAATTCTGTATCCATTTAATTTAGGATGTACAAATTTTGTATTAGTTTAGTGTCATTTGCATCTCCAGGTTTACTATGACATCTTTTTATTCCTGTTTAAGATCTGCATCACTATTCTGATGAATATATATGCTGTATTATTAAGGTTTTTTACTTGGTAATCTAATTGCTTCAGTTAATTGTTTAAAAAATAGTTTGATTGATCAATATTTTTCCTCTGTTGCTAATGCAGCGACTTGTTAGTTCTGCAATATGTTTTATTTATTCAATATAGAATAAACTTCGAATCACTTATTTCTCTTTTAATATTTGCTGTTAATGGATAGTAATCTGTGAAAAAAATGAAATTATATGCTTAGATGGCATATTAACTAATCATTTCTATTTGTCCTGACAAATTAGTAAACAAAAATAAAATAAATTATACTAAACTGTTAACTAATAGATATTTAATTTTCTTTGGACTCGAGAATGGGTTGCCTCTCTTAAGATGTAGCAATGTAAAATTTTATTAGGAATATTTTTTCATATAACAGATGTCTTCAATATATAACTGTTTTGTTCTCCCATGGGTTGAAACTTTATTGTTTCTTAATCAGTTCACACCTCATGATTACTTTCATAAAGTTTCAAAACAAAATAAATCATTTCACCCATTTTTTCTAATTAGCTTGGAGTATATTTAGCTAAACCAAATACACTTTTATAATTACATTTGTATACTGTATTATTAGCTCTACAAAGTTTTTCGGTAAATGTTTTTTTGGAATCATGAAATTTTCACATTTATAATTTCTTAACTTAAGAATGGTTTTTGAAGCATTCAATGTTTGATCTTTTATCATGTGAGAGATCATTTAATGAGAAAGTTAAGAAAAAAGCTAGGATAAATACTCTTGTCCTTAAAATCAATGTTGTTTCTAGAAAGATTCAAATTTATGTTAAAAATTATCAAGCTAATTAAATTTTGCCTCCAACCAGTTTTTCCTCATCTTTTCATCCTCCATGCTCACCAGTATCCTGCCCATTTCAAATTGTTTTGATATCTTTAGCGATATTCTATAAACAAATCTGGATCTCAGCATACATTTTAATGTTCCATATACCTCTATCTAATGTTTCGCTGTAAATCCTCATAATCTTTCTTTCAAACACTCTCAATGTACATTTATCATTTTAGAACTAAGAAGTTTCTCTACCATGGGAGACTGCTTATTTTATGAGAGATTTATATAATTTTATTTCTTTGCTTTTGACAGAAATTTAGAAATGAGAAGCTTAATTAAATTAAAATGATGAAGTCTCAGGTTTGTTTTTTTGGCTCTATTACCTGAAATTATGCTAATTTTAATTTCTTTTCTGATGCATTTTTATTTTTTATGGGAAAATAAAGATAAATAAATGTATACTTTCAAAATTAAAGCTATATATTTTTATTTAAAATATTTATCCTCATTTTATTTATACATTTTTCCCAATGTGTTATCAGCTTTTCAATCGCAGAATTGAAAAATTTAGGGTTTTGTGAAAAAATAAATTGAGAAAATACTTTTTTGACCTGAGAACCATTTTAATTTTTTTTTTTGTCATTGCAAGATTTATTACATGACACTGAGGAATATTTTAGGTAATTTGTTTTTTTTTTTTTTCGACTATATGATTTTTGTTAACATTTTCACTATTTGAAAAACTTCTCTTAGTGCCTTATCACTTCTCTTAGCTATTACTGAGTGCTTATTATAGATGCAAATTTGCCATTGTTATGTCAACAATAAGGTTTTTACAATTTCACCTCAAAGTCTTATGTTGATATGCAATTGTGTATACTGCATTAAACTGTAAATCTCCTGCTATGACTGAAAGCCATTGTATAGGTAATTTTTGTAGTCCTGCAGGACTAGAAAAAAAAAAAAAAAAAAAAAAAATGAAAGAGGAAGATTATATGGTAATGGAAACATGGTCTTGAGTTAAAAAAAAGAGACCCTGGTATCTTGAATGCCTTTGTAACATAAATCAATAACAATAAATCAAGAGCTGTATGTCTTCCCTACTGCACCAGAAATGAAGACAGTAGTTTTGTTTACATGAATTTATTTCAACTGATGGTCGTGCTTAATACTTTTTAGTCTTTTTTTTTTGGGTAAGTCAATACAATAAGACTTTTGTAAATAATTTTTTTAATATATCGGAGCATACCAGAAGGAGGGTCACAGGCTGTATATATCTTTTAGTAGATTATTTTAAGTTAGTATTTCCTTTTTAATGCTCATTAGTGTCATTATTATACAATTTTGACCGTTAGAGGAGCTGTCTTACAATACAATAATTTATTATGTTAAATAAAACAATACTTTGTATCATTTCTTAGGACAAGAAGAACACCACTGGATCCGACAGTCAGAAATGAGTGTAATGATCTAAATCAGGCATATTTAGTTAAAAGAAAAGAAAAAAGAAAGAAATATGTATATAAAATGTTCATCCCTTTCCTGAAAGAGAAATTTGGTGATACCTTCAGAGAGAGAGAGTGTCTACTGTGAGAGGTCTCTGGAATAATTCCCAAAAAGAACTAAAAATTTTCTGGAAGATCTTGTTAAAGATATCGGTGTCTTAGAGATATTGGCCAAAAACATTATTCGGGATTCCGTGGGCATTGTCCATCATCATCTGAATGGTAATGATCTAAATCAGGCATATTTAGTTAAAAGAAAAGAAAAAAGAAAGAAATATGTATATAAAATATTCATCCCTTTCCTGAAAGAGAAATTTGGTGATACCTTCAGAGGGAGAGAGTGTCTACTGTGAGAGGTCTCTGGAATAATTCCCAAAAAGAACTAAAAATTTTCTGGAAGATCTTGTTAAAGATATCGGTGTCTTAGAGATATTGGCCAAAAACATTATTCGGAATTCCGTGGGCATTGTCCATCATCATCTGAATGGTAATGACTATTGTGGATTTTTATAAAAATTATTTATTTACATATTTATGTGTCCTAATCTTTTAGGACACAGGCAGAAATGGAAGAGGATTCCTGAAGCAGTCAAGATCCAGTAGGTAATGGATTAATTTGTTGAAGTTGACAACCTGTTTACAATGCTTGTTTACAAACCTAAAATTTATGAAAAACTGGCAAAGGTTTACCAGTTTAGGCTATCTATTAATAATATTACTATTATTTGTGGGCAGAGAGGCCAGCTATGGATCACCAATACCATGTATTTTTTGGCTTCCATCTTTTTCCTCTCTTCCTCAGGTCTTTCCAGTTAACTGATCTTCTTTACTCAGATCATAACCTGTATGTTTTTACTTTCACTTACCTATATATGAAATATATAGTAAGTGGAAGTATTGCGATCGTGAAAAATTTCGACTTCCGGTTTTCAACGGAAATACACGTTTTGGGACCCCCTGAGTCGAAATAACCAAGTCCCGCGAAATGGTCTGTGTGTGAACAGACTAGCTCAAAAACTATAAACCGTGGGAACCTGAAATTGAGTATTTAGTGTAGGTATATGCCCGCGATGTGACAGCAAAAATTTCATCAAAATTACTCAAAGGGAGGGGGTACTTTATTTAATAACTTTTTACGTTTTTTTCGATTTTCTCAAAAACGGCTCTAACGATTTTGATTAAACTGAGTATTTGACCTATTTATATGCCCGAGATATGACTGTAAAAATTTCATCAAATTTGATTAACCGGAGGGGGGACTTTACTTAATAAATTTTGTATCATTTTCACGTATTTTTTTTATTTACTCAAAAACGGCTTTAACGATTTTGATAAAACTGGGTATATGATGTATGTATATGCCCGAGATACGACTGTAAAAATTTCATCAAAATTGATCAACCGGAGGGGGGACTTTACTTAGTAAATTTTGTACCAATTTCACGTGTACATATTTTTTATTTACTCAAAAACGGCTTTAACGATTTTGAAAAAAACTGGGTATTTGATGTATGTATATACCAAATATGTAAAAGCCAACATTTCATCAAAATTGGTCCAACTGAGGAGGCACTTTATTTCATGACTATTTTCCAATTTTTACCTTTTTTTCGATTATCTCAAAAACGGCTTTAACGATTTTTATCAAATTCGTCATGTTTAATGAAAATTAGGTTTTCTTTAATATTAGGTAAGCTTTATCTTTATTAAAATGTTCTGAGGGGGCTTTTTTTTTGTGGGGGGGGGCCTTTTTTGTTTGTTTGTTTCTTTCTTATAAAGTACCTTTGTTTTTGTTTACATGGAGAAATTAACTGTCTCTCGTTACGCCTAAAAATAAGAAATGGCTAAATATGAGATATGATAAAAATAAAGAAAACATATAGAGGAGAAAAATATTCAGTCAACTCATAAAACTCGTTGAGCCCTCGCATGCGGAGTACGCCTTTAATGACAGACCGTTGTTCATAATTAAAGCCGTTCTGTTCATTTGAGAAGTAGCAATTAACAAAACGCATTAATTTCTAATCTAAGTAAGTTGGTAAGTGAAAGTTGTGTGTTGCGAGCACGCACCAGATTTTTTTAGTGTCCGACCGAAACCAAAATTTTTGCTGGAACCGAAACCGAATTTCGGCCATAGACCGAAACCGAAACTTATTTACGTGTGTATATAAAATACATGTGAGTGTGTAATATGTCTAGTTTAGCAATAATATCAAGCTTATAAAATAACAGTAATTTAACTCAATTATTCATACAATACGCTCGCTTGGTATAGAAGAGTGGTAAGACAGGTGAACTAGTTAGGTTATGGGATCGAATCCCGGCCCCGACGTCCTAGAACGGCTGGTCCCCATGGGATGTTAGACCATACCCCCTTAACTAGTACAGCCCTAAAAGTTGAAATAAAGGGCTGATAATAATAAAAATTTATATTATCACGACTTAATAATAAATAATGTAGTAAATCTTTGCCCCAAAAAAGCCGATTGAATACAAAATGACGGCCTATTGAATACGTAAAGCTATTTAGTCTACTGAGACTGTTTTGGTATCGAAAGTTAGCGGATATAATCTATTTTAAAAATGTATAGAATAGTTTTAGGTCGAAAACGTGCTTCTTCATGGACAAAACGAAAAAAAGTTTTTGGGATGTTATTGGTGATCTGGTGGGAGGAGGGGGCTGCCAAGGTCGAAAAATAGGTTTTTGCATCTGAGTCTCATTCCATACAAGAACAAAGAACAAAACCTACTACCATCATTCCATGCAACTTGAGCCACCTTTTTATAACAAGGTTACTGACTAAAATATTTTCATCTCTTTTGATTTAAATCTGTGGAGATGTCGGGTTTCTCCTACGGCTAATTTAAGTTTAAGTATTTCGAATATACTTACAGTTTTATTTAGTATTAATCTTATTTTTTTAAAATAAAATTTCATTATTAATAAGGAGATAATTAAAAGCACAGAAAGGTTCCTAACGCTCAAGCTAAAGAATAAATACTATTCTTTACACTCAAGGTAAAGATTTCTGAATGAAAAGAATGTTTTCATTACCTGTTAAGACTTGTAATTTACGAGGCATATCTCTGTAAGTCGTTATCACATTTTTATCTCTACATCCAACTTAAAGTTTTCGATCAATTGAATGAGAAAAATCTATGTTTTATTGAAATACAATATAACTGTAATAAACTAAAATAACAGATGGTACTTCACACTATTAAATCCAAGGGCGTTAAAGGCCATGAAAGAGATTGAGCTTACAAGCTGAAATCGTGCAGTCCTACTTCCTTCTCGGAGGTATGAGATAAAAATGCTAGTTTCGGTCGATCACTAGTTTTTTTTCTTATGTCCTTCAGGAATCTTCCCCCCCCCTAATTATCAGCCTGTATATATGTTTTTTAAAATTGATTTGAATAAAAACTATTGCTAAAAAATAACATATATACTGACATATTATGGCTTAGTATATTCTGTCCAATAAGCCGAACCAATTTCAACGTGTCTAGATTGTAATAGTGGTAATTTAAATGACTAAATTTGAAGCAATGATAATAATAATAGGAATGTTTTCCTTTACTGTATTCTCAATCAGTAGTGAGTACCTATGTACGTTGATTGAAGTGTTCCTGCCAGCTTAAATTACAACACAAGCTTTGTTATATAAATAATTATGAGCAGCACTCAAATCAAGAACAAACAAGGCAAACTGACAACAGTAAAAGGCGGAGTGCCCTGAATTTGGAAGAAGCACATTGGAGCTGCTGGTGATTATTGAGGATCCCTAAGAGGACGAGGACAAGGACCACGCAGAGGACCATCCCCGCAATTTGGTGGAGTAACAGAAGGATGAAAGATGGCAATAGATAAGATAAAGAGACAAAAAGCTCCTGTAATAGACAGCTTACCTTTATTTATTCTCTTTTCCTTGCTTTTCGGCAACATAGGTTTTGGTCACATAGCAACGGATATATTCTGTTAAAATCCTTTTTGAGCTACTTCCCTAGGTTCTCTGTAATTCTCGTGCGGATTTTTTCCTACTGAGCTTACCTACTGAGCCTTCACTTTTGAAGGTATCCTTAAGGAATCTTCACGCAGGAGGAGGTCGAGAGGTACCCCTGCTGCAATTACCTGCACCGCCTAATGAGACACTTCTGTACGACATAGTGACTCGCAGCAGAGCCGTCAATTGAGGGAAAGAAACATTAAGGTGAAAGACCTGTTGGGCAGATCCAAGAGAAGAGTAGTGGTCGCTTTAGCCCTCCTTTTGGGACAGCCTCCCTTTTACAACCGTATGGATCCGCCATTGCACTAAACAAATCGTCAGAAAT
Organism: Aelia acuminata; assembly: GCA_911387785.2. Taxonomy (NCBI): domain Eukaryota; kingdom Metazoa; phylum Arthropoda; class Insecta; order Hemiptera; family Pentatomidae; genus Aelia; species Aelia acuminata. Next base: position 134,568,108 of record OU426978.1, on the reverse strand, counting down.
CTTAGCCACTCGCGAAACCTTTGAACGACCTGACAAGGTAGAGGCGGCACTTTAATCACAGGAGCCAGAAAAGAGCCTGCCAATCGCAAATCCGCAAACCAATCAATGCTCGAAGATGGTTGGGGGGGAGAATTATACCAAGCTGCCCTGGGAGGAAAACATAAGATTTTGTGGAGTAGGCCCAGGAGGGAAACAAATTGTTTCCCTTGCAGGCCTGGGACGGACACATAAGGTTTAATATACCATATGCAACCCTCAACTGAGATGTTTACATGAGTAAACATCTCATTTGAGGGTTGCGTACATGTGTTCATACACATGTACACGATAATTTACACTTAGAAAGCCCATAGAAGGCATGAATTCCTCGAAGCCCTTATTGTCTTGTTCCAGTTGTTACGAAACGAATTACATATAAACTCCACATCCTTCCGATGACTTTTCTAGCCTCGAAAAATTCAATTCTTTTCCATCGAAATAAAATTTTTAAAAATCTGGTGCGACGCGCGCAACACAGAACTTTCACTTATCAACTTATTTTGATTAGAAATTTACGTGTTTTGTTAAATGCCATTTCTCAAAGTCACACAATTTTCCACACTCATTTACTTAGTTTTGTTTGCATTTGCTCTTTAAAGTACACACCATTTTTTTTAAATTATTAAATAAGAGTTTTTACTCGTGGTAATTTGGCAATGCTCCAAGTTGTATGATTTTATAATTCTCTATGTAGTTGTTGAAAACTTTATATAGTTATCATGAAACAAATAATTTCCATTAAATGAACAGAAAATCTTTGATTATAAAGCATTAGTCTGTCATTAAATGCGCGTGCGCATGCGTGAGCTCAACGTGTTTTATGAGTTGACGGAATGTTTTTCTTTTTTCTCCAGTATATATTTAGTTGATTTTTTCATATTTAGCCATTTCTTATTTTTAGATGAAACGAGGGACAGATTATTTCTCCATATAAACAAAAACAAAGGTACTTTATACAAAACAAAGAAGGCCCTTTCCTCATTTAAGCCCCACTCCGAACATTTTAATAATGGCAAAGCTTACCTGATATTAAAGAATACTTGAGGAAGAGAGAAAGAATATTTTTATTATTTAAAGATTTAAAAAATAAATGATGATTTTGTACATGATTTTGGATTATTCATCTTTCCAATCAACATGTTAATTTACATGACTTATTTGTGGAACCATAATAATAAATATTTAACAATTTTTTGTACGTGAACAGTAGAAAAACTAAAAACCTACATAAAAAATCTGGTGCGTGCGCGCAACACACAACTTTCACTTACCAACTTACTTAGATTAGGCGTTTTGTTAATTGCCACTTCTCAAATGAACAGAACGGCTTTAATTATGAACAATGGTCTGTCATTAAAGGCGTACTCCGAATGCGTGGGCTCAACGGGTTTTAAGAGTTGACTGAATATTTTTCTTTTTTTCTACTCTTTATGTTTTCTTTATTTTTATCATATCTCATATTTAGCCATTTCTTATTTTTAGGCGACACGAGAGACAGTTAATTTCTACATATAAACAAAAACAAAGGTACTTTATAGGAAACAAACAAACAAAAAAGGCCCCCCCCCCCAAAAAAAAGCCCCCTCAGAAAATTTAAATAATGATAAAGCTTACCTGATAATAAAGAATACCTAATTTTCATTAAACATGACGAATTTGATAAAAATCGTTAAAGCCGTTTTTGAGATCATCGAAAAATAGTTAAAAATTTATGAAATAAAGTGCCCCCTCCGGTTGATCAATTTTGATGTAATGTTGGCTATCGCATCTTTGGCATTTACATACATCAAATACCCAGTTTGACAAAAAACGTTAAAACCATTTTTGAGTAAATAAAAAAAACACGTGAAAATGATACAAAAGTTATTAAGTAAAGTCCCCCCTCCGGTTGATTAATTTTGATGAAATTTTTACAGTCATATCTCGGGCATATAAATAGACCAAATACTCAGTTTAATCATAATCGTTAGAGCCGTTTTTGAGAAAATCGAAAAAAACGTAAAAAGTTTTAAATAATGTACCCCCTCCCTTTGAGCAATTTTGATGAAATGTTTGCTGTCACATCGCGGGCATATACATACACTAAATACCCAATTTCAGATTCGCACGGTTTATAGTTTTTGAGCTAGTCTGTTCACACACACACACACACACACACACACACACACACACACACACACAGACACACACACACACACACACACACAGACCATTTCGCGGGACTTGGTTAATTGGACTCAGGGGACCCCAAAACATGTATTTCCGTTGAAAACCGGAAGTCGAAATTTTTCACGATCACAATACTTCCACTTACTATATATTTCATATATAGGTAAGTGAAAGTAAAAATACTTAAATGAAGATTAAAGTAAATAATACTACATAATTAAATTTAAAAATACTACATAAAGAATAATTGATTCTCATTAAACATGACGAGTTTAATCAAAATTGTTTTAGCTATTTTTTAGAAAATCGAAGAAAAAAAAACGTAAAAATGGGAAAAAAGTTATAATGTAAAGTGCCCCCTTCGGTTGATCAATTTTGATGCAATTTTCGCAGTCATATCTCGGACGTATAAATACATCAAATACCCAGTTTTATTAAAATCGTTTGAGCCGTTTTTGGGAAAATCGAAAACACCGTAGAAAGTTATGAAATAAAGTACCCTATCTGTTTGACTAATTTTGATGAAATGTTTCCTGTCACATCGCGACAAAACGTGTATTTCTGTTGAAAACCGAAAGTCGAAGTTTTTCACGATCGCACTACTTTCCCTTACTATATATTTCATATATAGGTAAGTGAAAGTAAAGATACAAGGATTTGAAGAAAGATTTTACTTTGCAAATAACTCCATAACATATCTAGATTCAAATATAAATTCATATCATGTGATATGTGATAGGTATATCGGTATTTTGGGAGAAGACTGGCACGACTCTAAACTTTTAATACATTTTAAATAATATTAATCCTTCGGCTGTACATATACTAAAATAAGCAGAAGTTGATAATGCTTTAAGTTGCGCCAGTCTCCATGCATGCTAACAGGGCCATGCAGCATGCTAACCAGGCTCCATGCATGCCAGATATTTTTGTCCTAACAGGGTAATATTTAGTAGCAGTGATGTTTAAACAAGGTTGACGTTTCTAATCACATCGTTTTCTGTTTTCGGTATTCGACCTCGACCGAATAGCCCTAATAAAAGCGCTTCTTATGCAGATCATCATTCTTATTTTCTGGAATCATTTCTGGATGGGAAAACGTAAAAATGGGCAACAAGTTATGAAATAAAGTACTCCCTACGTTTGATTTGTACATACATCAAATACCAAATACCAAATTTCAGGTTCATACGGTTTGTAGTTTTTGAGCTAGTCTGTTCGTTCATTTCGCGGGACTTGGTTATTTAGACTCAGGGGACCCCAAAACGTGTAATTCCGTTGAAAACCGGTAGTCGAAATTTTTACATATATTACATATGTAGTCAAGTGAAAGTAAAAATAAAGGATTATATACGAAAATAGTAAAATATTTTAAAATATACAAAAAAATATATAGGTAATACACCTTTTAAGTCAATTTTTTGCAAGTCACTCGCATAAAAGTTAAAATTCCAAGTTAATTTGTGATTAAACGGCCATCATTATCGAAAAACGCTCTGAAATAAAACATCTGGAGCAAATATTCTTCTTTAAAAATCACTGGTCAAATTTCAAAATATATCAACTAGGTTCATAAAAAAAGGACCTTAGCGGCGAAAAGGCGCCAGTCCAGTCCTCTGCCACATCATTATACAAATCTGATAAATAAAGGATATAAATATGATAAATAATAATTATTCAAAGCTTAATTATTGATAAATAGTAATTACATATTTAGTCGCATATTGCACATTATCTAAACCTCACTTATATTGAAATAAACTGGTTATCTTGAAATGTAATAATAATGCTCTCATAGTAGTAGTTGGGTTACAGACACTGGATTCTGATCATTCGTGAAATTCGAAATAAATGCATTTTTGTAAAGTATTAATTATATACAGATTTAAAACAAATCAAAATAAAAAAGATAAATAAAAAGTTCTGTTTGTTCGTTGATATGTATAAATTATTCATAATACAATTTAGGAAGTATATACCCAATACAATTTAAGCTCACAACAATTATTAAATTAACAGTTACAATATATATATATATATATATATATATATATATATATATATATATATATATAAGTTAAATCGTATAAAAGAGAAAACTTAAAAAAAAGGAAAAGGTTTTAGAATAAGAACGCCTCCGTAACTGAACATAAACTAACTTTATTGCACGGGTAATTCCCCTTTTATAGAATTACAATGTTTACATTGCTACACTAAGGAATTAAGCTTAACATAGCCAGGTCCCCTGGCTTAACTTATATATATATATATATATATATATATATATATATATATATATATATATATATATATGATTAATTTAAAATTAAACCACTACTGCGGAGGAAAACCAATTAATACATGTAAGTATTCATGCATCTAATGGTCTATAATCCAGGAAGTTGTGGCCTTTTTCGGTTTCTAGCATATAACTACACATCAAAATGTTCACTTTCTCTTTTTTGCGAAAATTCCAACATCAAAGATCGGTAATTTTTACCATTTTGGTGGAAACTCATGTTGTAACGCCTATAATTAAATAACATGTACTCTAAATGAAAAATGTTACAGATAAAAGTTTTAAAACATTAAATTTAGCTTAAAACGAGCCCATTTATTTTGAAATTAACTTATTCCTGTGTAGAGATACAAATGAAAACGTGAAAGTTATTGTAGCGCTTACATCCTTCTTTTAGCTACTCCTTCTTTCCTTCATATAACTACACATCAAAAAGTTTATTTTCTCTTTTTTGCCAAAGAAGGGTATACTATTAAAAATAAAATGAAATATTTGAAGTTGAAATCGGATTCGTTCTTTAGCCAAATTCCAACATCAAAGATCGGTAATTTTTACCATTTTGGTGGAAACTCATGTTGCAACGCCGATAACTAAATAACATGTACTCTAAATGAAAAAGTTACAGATAAAAGTTTTAGGACATTAAATTTAGCTTAAAACAAACCCATTTATTTTGAAATTAATTTATTCCTGCGTAGAGATACAAATGAAAACGTGGAAGTATTCGTAGTGCTTACTTCCTGCTAAAACATTTTTGTGAATAATAAATTATGCATATAACTACAAATCATCCAACTTCTTCCGTTTTTAAAAATCAAAGATCGATTTTGCAATCTATCTAGCCCTAAATAGTTAGTTCTGTGAATATTTTATCATATCCACTTAGGCTTCACAAAAAGAAGGATGTAAGCGCTACAAATATTTCACGTTTTCATTTGTATCTCTACACAGGAATAAGTTAATTTCAAAATAAATGGGCTCGTTTTAAGCTAAATTTAATTTTCTAAATCTTTTATCTGTAACATTTTTCATTTAGAGTACATGTTATTTAGTTATAGGCGTTGCAACATGAGTTTCCACCAAAATGGTAAAAATTACCGACCGATCTTTGATGTTGGAATTTGGCTAAATAACGAATCCGATTTCGACTTCAAATATTTCATTTCATTTGTAATAGTATACTTACCCTTTTTTCGCAAAAAAGAGAAAGTAAACATTTTGATGTGTAGTTATATGCTAGAAACCGAAAAAGGCCACAACTTCCTGGATTATAGACCATTAGATGCATGAATACTTACATGTATTAATTGGTTTTCCTCCGCAGTAGTGGTTTAATTTTAAATTAATCATATATATAAAGTCATTATATCAATTAATCATATACATATACATTTTGTAACTGTTAATTTAATAATTGTTGTGAGCTATTAAATTGTATTGGGTATATACTTCCTAAATTGTATTATGAATAATTTATACATATCAACGAACAAACAGAACTTTTTATTTATCTTTTTTATTTTGATTTGTTTTAAATCTGTATATAATTAATACTTTACAAAAATGCAGTTATTTCAAATTTCACGAATGATCAGAATCCAGTGTCTGTAACCCAACTACTACTATGAGAGCATTATTATTACATTTCAAGATAACCAGTTTATTTCAATATAAGTGAGGTTTAGATAATGTGCAATATGCGACTAAATATGTAATTACTATTTATCAATAATTAAGCTTTGAATAATTATTATTTATCATATTTATATCCTTTATTTATCAGATTTGTATAATGATGTGGCAGAGGACTGGACTGGCGCCTTTTCGCCGCTAAGGTCCTTTTTTTATTAACGAATAAGGTCCTTTTTAAAATCCAGAAACGAGAAGGTTGGTGAGCATTATTGCCATCTTACTATTATTTATTTTTATTTTTGTTCTATATTATTTATTGATTCATGTGTATTTATTTATGTAACTTTTAAAATTGACACTTGACATACCTTTATGTCATGTTCATATCTATTTTAACCATATCTTTATTAATTTAATGGTACTTTAATTTTTATTGTTTACATACTGTATAAGAAAAACTAAAATCAAGTGTACATTGTGCAGGTGATGAGAATGGACGCAACAGTCCGAAACGTCCACTAAATTTAAAGAATGTAAAAAATATATATTGAAAATATATATTATTGAGACTGTAATAGAATACCAGTGTTTCATTATTACAAATAAATCAAAGCAGTCTGACAAGATGATAACCAGTTTATTTCAATATAAGTGAGGTTTAGATAATGTGCAATATGCGACTAAATAATTATTATTTATCATATTTATATCCTTTATTTATCAGATTTGTATAATGATGTGGCAGAGGACTGGACTGGCGCCTTTTCGCCGTTAAGGTCCGTTTTTTATGAACCTAGTTGATATATTTTGAAATTTGACTAGTAATTTTTAAAGAAGAATAATTGTCTAGATGTTTTATATCAGGGCATTTTTCGTTAATGATGGCCGTTTAATCACAAATTAACTTGGAATTTTAATTTTTATGCGAGTGACTTGCAAAAAATTGACTTTAAAGGTATTTTATGTTTTCTAGACTGATTATTTTAGTAAGTTTGTTTATTTATTCTGATTCTAGAGCTATCTTGCTTTAATAAAAGACCAGTTATGGCGAAATTAAGCATATTGGTGAATGTCAGTAATCAAAAAACGAACTAAAATCGAATTCGTCATTCGCCATTTTGAGTTCAGCGGCCACTTTTTTTTCTGGGAACATTGGCTTTTCTTAATCTTTTATTACAAGGAAAACAACGATATGCAATTTATATGGGTGTAGGGGGGGGGGGGTGCACGGTAGAGGGGGGGTCTGGCCCACGTACTATAATATTAGTACGGGAAAAATTTCGAATGAAAAAGCTACCAACCAGCTGAAACTACAGATTTTTCTCTTGCCGTCCCAGAATGAATCGGAAATCACCGTGAAATAGTTTTGCAAGGTGTTATTAGTTCTTTAGCTAAATTGTTAATTTTTGTTTTGTTTTAATTTTCATATATTTCGTGCTTTGGTTTTGCCATGTTCAGTACTTCAAAATCAACTTCATACCTATTTATTTACCTACGCTAGATTACGCTCTATACTCCTAAGTAAGAGGGGTATTTTCTTATTTACTAAATTACTATCTCTTTACGGTAGCTCTTTAGTAAGCAAGTAACTACTTAAGCAATTTATAACTCTTTAGAAATTAAAAAAAAAAATCTGGTGCGGTGCGTACACTACACAACTTTCACTTACTAACCTACTTAGAGTATGAATCTAAGCGTTTTTATAAATATTTAAACGCCATTAAGCGTTCGTATCTTCACAGAAAATAATTGTTTTCACATTTATTTTCTCTTTTTTTTTTCTCTATAAGGTACAAAGGTTTATAAATATTGCAAAACGTGCCAGTCCTTAGTATTTTTCTATTATTATTGTTTTGTTTTTTTAACGGGCCTAAAAAACTCTTATTTCATTGATATTAAACTTTTCTGTTAATTTTTTTTGTAAATTTATTGCGAAGCGGAATAGATAGGAGGGGTATTTACGGCTCCCAATCAATTGAAACTTAATTTTCGAATTTTTTTTCTCTAATCTGTCTATCATTTCCAGAAACAGACATCGAGCAGTGCTTCATCAGAACCACTTTATATTTCATTGAGAATTTTATTATTCAGAATTTTATTATAAATTTCATTCAGAAAATTATTAAGCAACTAAAGTTTGTAATCTAAAATTTAATTTTAAAGGGTAGTTTGTACCATATCTTTTACACCCCAAAATTTTACAACCTACAGTTTTAAATGTTTTGAGCATCACGTCTTTATCTATGCATTCAAAGCAAAACTACCTTACATTTCATTTAGAAATCTATTATGGAACGAAAGTTTGTAAGCTAATATATAAGCCTTTCAGTCATTGGCGGATCCGGGGGGGGGGGGGGGGGGGCTGTGGGGGCTGCAGCCCCTCCCTTTGGAACATTTTTCGTCATTTAAAGATAGAATTTGACTTTCCTTAATGTAAGGAAGCAAGTTAAAGAACAAATAATGTGCAGAACAAGTAGAATTTTAGTTGTGGGAAAGGAACATAAAGGTAAAAAAGCTGATCAGCAGATCCAAATGAAGGGCTGTAGGGATGCAGCCCCCCCTTTAGGACTGCAGCCCCCCCTTTACGATCGGCTGGATCCGCCCATGCTTTCAGTTGACAGAACGACGAGCTCCCATTTCAATATTTTTCTGGATAGCATTTTTAATAACTGGCATAGAAAAAATTAAGAGGACGTATTTTTTCTGTTTTACCAATAAATATTCATAATTTTTACATAACTTTATTCATGATTTATCAATTTTCACGTGTCTTTGAAAATTGTAATATTTTCTTATAAAACAAAATTGTTAAATATTTAAAATAGGTTGGGCTGACTAATCCAACTGATATTCTTATCTATATTTATAAAAAAAATACTGGATAATGTTGTCATATGTGGTTTGATGCTAGAATGCTCTACATTTCTTATGGAGCCTTGGTAGATTATTGATACAGTCGCAGCACAGGTGTATTCGCTATTGTGTCAACAGGTGAGTCAGTTGTTTTGTGATAAATCTTTGGAGCCATGATACCCACGTGACTTCTAGCTCAAGGAGTAGGTACTAAGCTCAGTACATTAACTGCGGTTGAGGAGTTCACGTCTTAAGCAAAAGGAACAGGTCAGTACTTTTCCAATATAACCGTTCAGGTCATTGTTTAATTATCATTCAATGTTTTCTTAATGTAACGATCTGTTATGAATCCAAATATTTTATGTTAAAAATACTGATTGTAACAATAACATCATGAAAGTTTTAATAAATGTTTTCATTTTATTTTTTATGTTATATGTTAGTGAAAATGACATATAAGCAATAGTTAAAATGTGACAATGAAATCAAAAGACAGTGAAATAGGCCATAAAATGTAATTAGACAAAAGTATTATATACTGTTAAAAAATAAAAAAGTTGACTAATGGCTAATTTGAAAATGGAGAAACTAAAGATAAGTGTAGATAACCCCAGAGGATGAGCCATTAGCTCGAAACGTCGGGAAAAAATAATAAAGAACTGAAAACACGGAAGAGCTCCTTCATTAAAAAACCCTTAAATTACACCACTCTTCCTCACTAAGTGAAGAAAATGAACCTAGCAGTTATTGAAAATATTTATTAAGCTATGTTAATACATTTATTCGTTTATTTATCGAAATCCCAACAAACATCGTTTAATATTTCTAGAAAGTCCCGAATTTCGTCGGATGCCCCCATATCACTTAGCATATGGTACATGTCCCAATCAGTATTGGTCTTAGCCAGTAACAATTTGCAACATTTATATGGAAACTCATTCATGTTTTAAACTAAATACCATATGCGAGTACTTAAAATAATTACACAGTTTAACTGGTAGTTGAACACACATTTCCAGATTGGATAGTGCAACAGGGGAAATATTATTTTTTTTACTTTTCATAAAACATTCTCAACTTTTCCTCCGAATAATCATGAATTTTAGGCCCCAGCCAATGATTTTAAATCAAATTAGTATCGTAACCGTATGTTTTTATCAAAAAGCAAATCAACTATTTTGTTCATGCCCTGTATTATCTCATTAATAAATTCTATCCATCGTTAGAAATAATACAGTGCATGAACATTTACATATGCAAACATTTACTCAATATATAGCTGAATCTTATAATATAATCCGATTTATAAAGTCTAGTATACAATTTCATAAAATATGTCAAACAATTAACAAGATGTTAATTAATGGCTTTCTTTGAAATCTATAAACAAAAAAAGCTGAATTATTAATTTTGACAGGGGATACACTTATTAAGAATAACAGAGGATGTGAGAAAGAACGGAATATATTGTTTAAATAATTTTATTAAAAGAGAAAAAATTTACCACGGCTGAGATTGAACCCAGCTCCTCTGCACCTCCTTTGCATAGCTTTTACCACTGAGCTAACTGTGGGGTTAATCCCAGCTATGGTAATCTAAAAGCTATTTTTATCTAACTAAATTTTTCTAAAAACTATTGTTATGCTTCGCTCGATATTTTTTTTTTTAAAATGGAGAAAAAAATGAGTGTTACATACTGAAAAATAAATTATGCCTATAATTACATTGAATTTTTATTTATTATAAGAGATTTAAAGTATATTATGATTGAATTATTATGTAAAATGAACATGAGGGGAGGGGGGGGGCTCTAAATAAAAAGCTGTAGAACAGATGAATTAATGTAATGATTTTTATTCGGTGATGAGACTAACTTACCAATTTTAACATTTATAAAATGAAATATCTTTCTGAATACAAAATTAGATTTTTAAAACGACGGCTGAGTTTTGGAAATCCCTCTATATGTAAGGGAAGGCATAAATCATCGTAATACTCTTGCACCTTTTTCGAAGTTCTTCAAAGAAACAAATTATTTACGATCCAAGCTATTAAATTAGTTATCCATATATTTTCTAGTAATAGGTCTAGTCATCCTTGTGACAATATCTACAAGGTTAGAGCACTCACAAGAAGCCTTTATCATTATTATGCGCTGTTTGACTTGTTTGAGCATAATAGCCTTAACACTTACTTGATAATGCAAAGTGTCGATAAATTTGCAAGACGAAATCCCATCAAGGAATTCTTTTTCCGGAGTCATAAAAAATTCTATTAGTGACTTCGTCGAATACCTTTCTGGTATTAGTTTTCTTATTCTTATTTATGTATAATTTTTTTAAAGTTTTCTAATGGCTGCAAACTTCAAAATCTTTAGTAAATGTCATAATTACACAGAATGTTCCGGATAAGTGCAGAAAAGGGATTCTATTTTTTGCCTCAAATCGCCGATAAAAGTTCCTATAAAAACATGGCCTATTTTTTAAATGAAACTTTGTTATAGAGTTTAAATAAAAAGAGATAGGAGACGTCTGACTATTCTAGTTTACTATTTGAAATCGCTGTAAATATATACAAAATGATATTTTTAAAACGTTAACTTTTCCTCGTTTTTTGCTAGTATTTTATTAATTAATAAAATTAATAAAATAATAATTTTAATAATATAACTTTCGTTACAAACTGGTTGCCCACTAATAAAGAAAATTGAGCGCTCTTTTGAATGGTAAATTGAATGGAAATTTTTATCTCTTTTACTTAAATCCTGTAAGAGGTTTGCAATAAAAAAAGAACTAGATGAAAAATCATAACGACTGCGATTAATCAAAATGATTGAGAAATAGATCTAGCTTTAATAGCAAATTGTTTTTAGATTCGCTGGATGGATATAGGATATCGAATAGATCGATTAGATGGAAAAAAAAGTAATCAAAAGCAGTATAAATAGTCTAATAAAAAGTTCCTTGTTAGGGTGCAATTGAAAACAAATGACTAATAATTATCAGACTGATAATCAAAGGATTAATTGTCATAAGTCATGGTTTTATGTCTCATTCGTTTAGCCACAACATTTATTTATTAGGTTCCAGTTCGTCTTCCTAGGGAATAACGAATAATAATTTTAATATAAAAAATTATATATGCAATGATATTATTGAATTAGTATTAGAAGATATGTATATCTAACATAGCGAATTTGAAGATGCTCAAAAATTTTTATCATCAGTTGAAGACAATTAATGCTCCTTTACTAAATTTTTGTTGTAAGAAGTTTTGGTTTTATTTGTTGCAATTTATACACATTATAAAAGCCTAATATCATTATAGTTATACAGGCTTAACCATGGTTTTATTAACTGAAGAGATAGTTTATGAAAAATGTAGTGATACAAATATTTTAAAACTTAAAAATGAAACAAAAATTCAATTTGAAATTAAAATAACCAACTATTTCCATTTTTATATGACTTCATATTACTTAATTCCAATTATTGGACCGATATGTCAATATTGATAAATTTTAGCTGAAGTTTAAGTAACATTGGTTATATGAGGCGTCTAATTTATAAGTGGGAAGCCATTATTATTGCTTTATTTTATTTATTTCTATTTCAAAAAAGCTTATAGACTAAAATAACTATTTACCTACCTGAGTAAAATAGTCAAAATTTACCTCAGTCTGTAAAAAATGAAGCTATTAGAAGGCAATATCAATGACATCCTTCTTAAAGAGGTTCATTTTTTTTTTTTTTTTTTAATGTTTTAGAATTAGCATTCATCCTATTTTGAAAGTAGACGCTACAAATATCGTTTTCCTTTGGCAACAGATTGAATTTTTTATATGATTAATAATGGAATTAATTATGAAATTTAGGACATAGACTGTACAATGTTACGTAATTAAGTAGTTTTGGGGAAATGAAAATAAGAAGTGTACTATAAGGTTGAAGAACTAACTGTACTTTAAGTCATTCATATATTTTTTTGAAATAATAACAATAAACTCTTGGATATTAGATTATAAACTAGATTATTCCGGCCTACAGAAACATTAGGTACGGGACAAGAAATAAAAACAAATGATTAAACCTTGTTCTTACATTGATATGCAAGTATGTTATTACGGACTATTGACCGTATAGATACCCTGAGTCATAGTTTATACAAAATAGCTTAACTTTTGTTCATTTAATCAAACTACATGTTTGAACGAAAGAAATTTTTAAAATATTATTTAATATAAATGAATTAGGAGTTGATTGATTTTATTTAATTTGTTTTTTAAATTAATCTTTCCTGATATAACATAAGGAAATGGTAATTTAACAAAAACATTGGTCCATTATTCAAACGAAATACCAGCATTCTGAACCGCTTTTTTTATTTTGAGATTTCAGTTCTATCAAAAATGAACCGACCAATTATAATTCAACTTATTTTCGTTTCTTAGAGAGAAAAAAATAACATTTTTGTTACAATTAAAAAATTTTTTCATAAATTTTGAAAAATATGTCTCCACACTTCAATAAACGTAAACACAAGCATTCGCTGCCACTCTTTTCAACTAGATGTAGTGGGAACATTTTATGTCATAAATCGACATTTCATTAAAATAAATCAGAGTGTGGTACTTTTTTTTTTTTTCGTTATATTACTGATTTCGGTCCCTCTTGAATACGCCTATGTTTTGAAATAATTAACTGTCTCTCATCATAATGAGAGATTACCTAATTCAAACTATAAAAGAATTATCTTATCAATATATGAAGAAAAACAAGCATATATATATATATATATATATATATATATATATATATATATATATATATATATATATATATATATATTCCGATATGTACATTTCTATAGCTTCGCATGCTAACTAGAGCTGCTAAATAAATAATTTTTTTTTAGACGCTGTCATTAAAAAGTGTTCTTTTCTTATGTGTATAGATTTTAGAAGACCAGCTGTCAGTGGTACATAGTATTGTCCATAGAATATTAAAAGAATTCAAGAGGAAACCACGTGTCCTATTTTTTATGGCCAAGTGTACACAAATAGCCATAACCTGAGCATATAGTTTGTTATGTAAATGTAATCTTTTATAAAATATCTCCTTTGTCATGTCTTTTTTTTTACCTAAGTGACGTCATGAGAACTAAAAGAAATAATTAATTTTAATTGCTTCTTCTAATTACATATATGTAATGTTATCTTAAAAGAATTAAGGAAATCATTAGTTTTTTTAATTAGTGTCAAACTTCTATAAACATATAAATAAGGATAATTATAAAACAACAACAATACCTAATAAAGTAAAGTATTGTCAGAAATCACTTAATTTAAACATTTGTTCTTTGCGTGATTTTATTAATGATATTTAATGTATTGCTGATGATGTTTATTTTTTTTTTTTTTTAGATTATTTGAATATAGCGTAATTCCACGTCAATTCAACACAGGCTTGAGCCTCACCACTTCAGATTTTCTTGAAATTTGGTATATGTGTACTACCTGTATCTACTAGAACAATTGTGAAATATTACTGAGATATGTCTACCCGTTTTTGAATTATTGTTTCTAAAGCCATCTAAAATAGGTCCAGAAAAAGAAAAAATCAAGATTAAAAATAGCTATAGATGTTTTCCAAATTTGACTAGGTCTATGAGATTGGTGTCGTTTAACAGCTCATTCCATGCCGTTTCATATGATATACAACAATGTATAGGTTGGTATTAAAGAAATTTTCTTAAAACTAAATGTACAATTTTAATTTCAATATTAAAAATACCCTTATTGAGATTTTTTAAATTTTTTGATAAAAAATAGGTCATACTGCATATACCTATACATTGTTCTATATCATATGAAACGGCTTGGAATGTGCTGTTAAACGACACCAATCTCATAGTCCTAGTCAAATTTGGAAAACATCTACATCTATTTTTAATCATATAAAGCTAGATTTATTAAATTTTATCGCTAGTTTTCAATTTTTTTAGTAATGAAGAAATTTTCATCCCACTTTTATATTTTGTTGTACGAATAGATATTCTACTACCTATTTTTTACAATAAATATAAAAAATTTAAAAGATGTCCTTTTTGAGAAAATGGAAATTAAAATTTATACTTGGATTTAAGAACATTTCTTTAATACCAACCTATACATTGCTGTGTATCATACGAAATGGCATGGAATGCGTCGTTAAAAGACACCAATCTCATAGTCCTAGTCAAATTTGGAAAAAATCTGCTGCTATTTTTAATCATGATTTTTTCTGTTTCTTGACCTACTTTTGATGGCTTTAGAGACCAATAATCCAAAAACGGGTAGACATATCTCAGTAATATTTCACAATTGTTCTATTAGGTACAAGTAGTACACATATTTCAAAATCTACAACGATAACACAACAAAATAACGATACTAAGCAAGGCCTGTTAAACAGCCGGTTAGTTCGAATTAAACGTATTTTCAACAGCTTCGGAATATTAATTTTCACTTTTTAACCAGCAAAGCTTAATCTTTCCGGATGAGTTGTAATTTAATTATTTAGTCTTTTTTTTTTAATTTCTAATAATTGAATTTTGGCGGAAATTTTTTTCTTAACATCAATTACTTTGATTTTGTGCAACTTTTCATTTTAGAGATGGCTGTTCGCATTCAACCACATAGACCATTTTGTGAGACTTGTTTATTATATTTTCATCAACAGGTCCGAAATTCTTCACAATCGCAGAACATTCCCTTGCTATAGAGTTCATTTGCAGGAAGTGTACCTAAGCAAAAATCAATATTCATAATGTTAAGACTTCCTTGATGTGTTGTAAAGCACCATTTATAGGGGCAATTTTTCACGGCGATCATTGCCGATCTAGAGTTGCGATTTTAACTTAAATATTGCCTATCAAAGAAAAGTATTTTGCATTTTCCGTTAGTAATTGCCGGGAGTGGAGGAATTTGGGTAAAAAAACCATTGAGCCCAGAAATTTGAATACATATATATCTTTAATCCATCTCAATCGATTTTTATTAAGGAAGGGATGACATAATCAGATGGAACTTTGATTATTTAAGGAATTTTTACAAAATCTATTTACTCATTTACTGTTCGACATCATAACTATCTGAATTTAGGGTTATAGCTTATTTTTATGGTGTTTATTAAATGCTATATTAATATAAAATAAGATAATATAATAATAATGTTAAACAGCTACTGGTTGCAGTTACAATCAACATCATTTTACTAAAAAAACATAGGAACCGAAATAAACATAGAACTGGTAGTTGATTACAATAAATTGACAAAGCAAAACAATAAACCATAATTGTATCACTTTTTTGGATTATTGTCTGGCTCATCCCTCGAAACTTACCAAAACAGATTTTTTCATTCTGAAAATTCAATATGAACCGCCAGTTATCTAGCAGTAGGTAGGTAGTTCTGAAATGGCTGCCCTGGAAAAATCTAATTTGGATTATTTTTTAAATCTAGTTTGAATTATTTTTGACCAATAGTTTATTTCGTTTATTGGAGCAATTTCTTCTTCTCATTACTTTAGGAAGCCTACAAGGCTGTAGCACCTTTTAATATAAGAGCAACTGTTGAGCGGTGTGTAAATGAAAAATTTTATATGTCCTGAAATTGCCGAATCTCCTCAGTTTACCGTTTTAGGGCTTATCTTTATATATATATATCTTTATACCTATAAAAATCTCGTGTCCCGATGTTTGTCGGAGGTAAAATCAGAAACTACTCAACCGATTTTGATGAAGTTTGGCTCATTGTGCGTGGTTTGGCCAACTTAAAAGATATGATAGTTTTTATCTCTATTATTGCTATATACCAATATTTATTTTATTGCAAATTAAATGCTCTTTATACTCACAGGCGGATCCAGCCGATCGTAAAGGGCCAGCCCCACAGCCCTTCATTTGGATCTGCCCATCAGCTTTTTTACCTTTATGTTTCTTTCCCACAACTAAAATTCTACTTCTACTACTGCACATTATTTGTTCTTTAACTTGCTTTCTTACACTAAGGAAAATCAAATTCTATCTTTAAATGACGAAAAAATTTCCAAAGGGAGGGGCTGCAGCCCCCACAGCTCCCCCCCCCCCCTGGATCCGCCGATGATTATACTACAGTTGAGTTTGATTATTTGTAAATTCCATAAATTTGCAGCAGATGGCGGTGTAAGTTGATTTATTGACAGAACACTTCATTTTCTTTCGATATTTAGGGTGGACTCGGAAAATCCCCTTTTCATGTGGGGAAAACATCGAATCTATTTGGTTTAGCAAAAGACAGGTTAACCAAAATCATTGCGCACCTATTAGCACTACAATACATTGGAATTGTGAATTCTAATAATAAAAATGTAAATTATTAATTATACAATTAATGTTATCTACCTCATTCATAAAATTAAATTTTAATGTTTTGATAAGTAGTACTGTAAAAACATGCAGCATGGTTAGAGGTTCCTCCTACTCGCTTTTCAATACCTATTTCAGGTAGAACTTACTGATATTATATCTCATATTATCATATGTCATATTCTGAATTTAATTAATATGTATTATGGCAAAAGATAAATTTGGTACCTTTTACTGTTTATTGTGATTATAATAAGCCCTATTCCCATTATCATCATTCGTATATATTATTTTTCAAGACCTTTTTTTTTTTGTCTGTACGCCATAAATTCGTTAATACTTTATCAAATTTCATAAATGAGGCATAATTTTAAAGCTATCCTTAGCTGTTACACTAGAAAAATATATAAATCACTCATTTCGCCTTTGATTGCAAGTTATAAGCGCGAAGCCGCATTTTTTGCGAGAAAAATGGTCGTAGAGGTTTCTAAATGGAGTCAATCTTTTCAGGTTTTCAAGCAGAACCCCTTCGTTTGAGAGTTGTTAGCAAAATATTGCAATTCTCAGCGAAAACTTCAAAATGGTCGCGGGGCTTTTTCGAAGGTGCTATTTTTTTCAGTTTGTCGAGACGAACATTTTTGGTTATATACACTTTTCTGATTGTCCCCGCCGTTTGCGAGTTACAAGCAAAAGCATGCGATTTCAGTCAGTAGAATCAGCGCACCCCCTTTCCGCGAAACCGATATGTGTATTTAAGTATTCCATCTATGCCCATGACGCACTATACGGTACTAAATATACGGTGTGTAATTTAATTAAGTGGGATTTAAGTGGGTTAGAGTGCGAATGATTCGCAGGGGTCAGCCAGTATACATTAATTCTCAAGGCCTTTTTTTTGTCGGTCGGAAGTGTTAAGAAACATAACTTTCTTAATACTTCATCCAATTTTATGAATGAGGCATCATTTTAAAGATTTCATTAACCGCTACACCGGAAAAATGTACAAATCACTCATTTCGCTTTCGATTGCGTGTTTTAAGCGCAAAACTGCAGTTATTGAGAGAAAATGGTCGTATAGATTTCTAAATGATGTCAATCTTTTTAGGTTTTCAAGCAGAACATTTTCGGTCATATACATTTTTTCAATTAATCCCTTCGTTTGAGAGTTGCTAGCGAAAAATTGCAATTCTCAGCGAAAATTTCAAAGTGGTAGCTGGGCTTTTTCGAAGGTGTCATTTTTTTCAGTTTGTCGGTGTCCAATAAATATATTTGTTTATACACTTTTCTGATTGTCACGGCCGTTTGCGAGTTACAAGCCAAAACATGCGATTTGAGTCAATAGAATCAGCGCACCCCCTTTCCGCGAAACCGATATGTGTATCTAAGTATCCCGTCTTCTAGCCTCACCCCTTCTCTATATTACAGGTTACTCATCGCCCCTCCTTTTGTTTTTCTCCCCTCTCCCTGTAAAAGGAACGATACGGAATATACGGTGGGTACTTCGATGAAGTGGTATTTAAGTATGTTTAAGTGCTAATGCTTCGAACGGGTCAGCTAGTATTCTTTATTAGTTTATTTTACATTTGTGTTATTTATATTTAATCTCGCATACTCTACTTGAAATAATGCAGTAAGTGCTAAATGAATGGATCATTAATACTTACTATAGTCAAATATGTGATGTAAAAAATAAAAACTTTAACCCATCTAAATTCTTTACCAAACAATTTTAAATTTAGCCTAAATTTCTATTTTAAATACCGTTGGTTTTTAAATTAGCTGAAATGTTTTTATCTGTCTTTATCAGTGAATTTTGATTAATAGGAGATAACCAATCGCATTGTAGCTACTAAGCTACAGCAACGCGTGGCCAGGTCTGCTCGTTTTTCATATAAAAGATGTGTGCGATACCATTAAACTGGGTCAGTGGCGAAGACTGTCCCTCTATTGTTTTATACGATAAGCGTTACTTGTACCTATATTCTATGCATGTATTGAGTTAATTGGTCTCTTAGCTGTTGATAATTACAGGGTCAAATAGATATAGATTGTAACCTATTAATAGTTCTATGATAATCTTACTTAAGGTTTTTCAACAAAACTTTCACTTCTTGTCCGATGACTAATCGGCCTCTAACAATAATTCTGTAGCAACTAATAATTATGCTCGAATAATAAATATTTCTGTAATTAGTGCATTTCGTGTGTTGGGTTTCCAGTGCTACCAAGCAGTCCAAGAGTCTTATTTAAAGACCCAGCATTTTCATTATTATTATTTTTATCTGCTATTCGTGAGGCTGCCTGAAACTTCTCTTCTGAATAGGGAGCTCTCTCCTGGCAGGTTATACAGAAAAATATTCTACATGATGTTCACAGTGCCTCTCACTTTAGAAGCATCGATCGATACGTTTGATTTTTCAACCAGTTACCTAGAAAAAAGTGTATTTCTGGAGTGTTGTTAACTGCCGATTTTTCCGGTATTAGATCAGGGACGGGTCCAATAGTGCAAGGATTCATTTTTAGATTATTTAATGCTTTGTGCTTTATCTGTTTGAATATGTCATTTTGTATATCCAAAGGTCTGCAGTTTTCACTTTCAATCGTCAAATACGTTAGACAAATTGAAACTTCACAGAAAGCACCTTTTTCCGTTAGTTAACTTCTTTTTGTGTGTTATCCTGCATACGGAATAAAGTAAAATTATTATTACCTAACTTGAATGCAGTACTTATCGAGTCATTATTACATATTTTTTACTTTCATTTACCTATATATGAAAAATTTAGCAAGGAAAAGTATTGCGATCGTGAAAAATTTCGACTTCCTGTTTTCAACGGAAATACACGGTTTTTTGTCCCCAGAGTCCAAAAACCAAGTCCTCTGAAATGTTCTGTGTGTTTTACTTTCACTTACCTATATATGAAATATATAGTAAGTGGAAGTATTGCGATCGTGAAAAAATTCGACTTCCGGTTTCCAACGGAAATACACGTTTTGGGGTCCCCTGAGTCGAAATGACCAAGTCCCGCGAAATGGTCTGTGTGTGTGTGTGTGTCTGTGTGTGTGTGTGTGTGTGTGTATGTATGTGAACAGACTAGCTCAAAAACTATAAACCGTGCGATCCTGAAATTGGGTATTTAGTGTAGGTATATGCCCGCGATGTGACAGCATAAATTTCATCAAAATTACTTAAAGGGAGGGGGTACTTTACTTAATAACTTTTTAGGTTTTTTTCGATTTTCTCAAAAACAGCTCTAACGATTTTGATTAAACTGAGTATTTCATCTATCTATATGCCCGAGATATGACTGTAAAAATTTCATCAAAATTGATCAACCGGAGGGGGGACTTTATTTAATAAACTTTGTCTCACTTTTACGTTTTTTTCGATTTTCTCAAAACCGGCTCTAACGATTTTGATTAAACTCGTCATGTATAATAATAATCAAGTCTTCGTTAATATCAGGTAGGTTTTATCATCATATAAATAGTCTGAGGGGGCTTAAATGGCGAAGGAATTTTTTTTTGTTTTTCTATAAGGTACCTTTGACTTTGTTTATCGGTCAATTCATATCTCCAATATTTTTGTTTTTCTAAATATGTTTACCATTGGTACAATGCATTAAAGGTACAAAAATGCAATAAGTTTTGTTTTTGAATGTTTATTTTGTGGGCGGCCAACAACACACACAGTTTTTATTATTAGGCATAATGAGAGCCAGTTAATTTCTTCATATAAACAAGATCAAATGTACTTTGAAATTAATTTTGCCTTAAGCCCCATCAGAACATTTCTGTGACGATAAACCTACTTGATGTAAAACCTACTTGATGCAAAAGTATTGAACATGCCAAGTTTAATCAAAATCGTTAGATCCCTTAAGAAAATCATAAAAATGTGGTAATTTCTATAAATTCGATAACAAATAAAATAATTCTAACGGCTTAAAACTTTTAAAAAAATATAGAAGAAGGTAAGTTTTTAAAATAAAATAAAAAAGATTTCGTTTTTTTTTTTAAAGGGTATTCTAAGCTAGTTAGAATTTCGATCCAATTGCATTAGTATCTGCCAACATTTTTTCTACCCTAGGAAAAGAACATACAAGAATCGGTACCCAGTTTTACTTTTAATCGAACTTTTTTTTAAATTTTGAAACTCAACATTAATAAGGGTAGGTGATTTCGGGAGATTCCGTTTGAAAAGATTATCCAGAAATGACACTACTCAGCAATATTCATGTAAGAAAAAATAAGTTGTATTTGTGATTGCACATACCTATCACTTAGTCGGGCCGGGATAGCCGAGCGTGTAGGAGCGCGACCCGTTGTTGCACGCGCGAGCCGAACGGCGGCGGTTCGAATCCGCCCTGGGAGGGTTGACTTTTATTTCGTGGAGGCCCCACGGAATAAATCTCGACCCTCCTACCATGGTTAGAATAGGTTGGTTACACCTGTAGAGTAACCCCCCGTATGCCACACATGGCCAGGTAGGGGTACCGAACAAAAAAAAAAAAAAAAAAAATCATAACATACCTATTAGTTTAGATCTACTTAATCAAATAGAACAATTTAACCCCAGGAAATTAGAGGACCAGTTATAAATCGGAAATAATAAAAAAAATAAATAAAAAAAAAATGAGAATTTAGAGGTGGAAACAGGGGACGCACCTCTTTTAGTGATGGGAGCATTTTGTGTTTCTAACTACTACACCCCTTTTGAGTATTTTCCCAAAGTTTCAGAACTATAAATGATTTACCCTAATCACTGATTTTTTAAATAATATCTGGAATATTGTTTTTTAAACTGGATTTTATCTCGATCACGGGTTGTCTCACTTAATGCATAGGGTCATTTTTGAGGAGACATTTACTTGGAATACTTTTTATACTGGGTGTCCCAGACCTAGTGTAAAAAAAAAAATTGGGTAATACTGCATGCTAAACGGGGTAAAATGGCGCAGAAACAAGCTTCATATCTCAATCTGTTAAGGAGATAGAATTTTTTTTGTTTTTATTTTTAAAATGTTACTTTTTTCTAAAAAATGGCAGTTTTAGCTACTTCGGGGTGGGGAGGGGGAGGGAGGGCTTGCCCCCTTCACAACTCTTTACCCCTCATGCATATCGACAAGAATATAAAATAACTAATACTTTTTTCAATCAATTAGTTTTTCTTGTAGGTACGTGAAGCAATCAAGTATTTACTCTCTATAGTGTTTTTCATCAGAAAAACTTCTTTTAGAGCTAAAAGGTGAAGTGCAATTGTAAAAAAGCTAACTAAATTCCGGAGTTTTTAGGAAATTTGACAGCTTCTAGGGTGCTCCAGTGAGGAGCGAGGAATTTTCAAAAATTATTAATAATCTAAGTTTTAATAAATGTTTTGTGTTTTGCGCGTTAAAAGGCCCACTTAAAGTGGATTTAAAATAACCTAACCTAACTCATCTTTTAGGAAATTTAATGCTGATTAAGAAAATATCATTGTGTTTGTTTCTATGCTTAACCGAAGTAGATAAAACTGACATTTTTTAGAAAAAAATAAGATTTTAAAAATAAAAACAAACAGTTTAGTATGAAAAGAAATATAACGAAAAAAAAAATAGAGTTTACAGGGCTGGAGCGATGGATGCGCCTCTAGATGTGGGGGGAGGGAGGGGGAGGCAAGTTTCCTGCTTCTTACTACTGCTCCCCTTATGAGTATTTTCCCAAATTTTTAATTTTTATTATTTTTTATCAATTTTAAATTATTTCCCCTATTGTTCCTCATTTGCGTGGAGTATAATAACTGGGTGAATGATTTTGTACTTAAATTAGCAATGTAATCATAGGCGTCTATTAAAATGAAGTAAAATAGGAAGATAGTTCACTTTTAAATCATTAGGTTATTAATAAATAATGGTTTATGTGTTTTTAAGCTTCATAAAGTATTTCTTCCATTCACTGTTTTAAAAAAATCTAATTCTGAACTATTACTGCAGTTAATTTATTAGTAAAAGCAATACTTATTTACTGACATCAACAATAGCTTACTGATTATTGAAGAGAATATGTTATATCAAGCTCTGTAATAAAGTTGTCTTCGTTATTCAACTGATTTAGCACGATATTAAAAAAAAGAAAGAAAAAAGATTGGTAATCTTTCACTCAAGGTTAACAAGACAATAAATGTGAGAATTTAACATTTCAGATTGTCTTTATAACTTGAGTACGATATTTGGATATCCTAGTTTTTGGAAGTGCTGAGAATTTGCTATATTCATATTTCATATTCCATACATTGTTTTCAGTCCTACATCTGGTGCATTTCGTTTTGGTGAATCAGCAGTCATACTAAATATTATGGACATAATATTACATTTCTTTTATGCTAATTTTGTTCTTCCAATTTACACAACAATCACTATCGAGAATAAATTTTAAAAAAAACTGATGCAGTAGTCCCGTAATAATTCTCTTTGTGTATGTACTGTAGTAGTACTGTAGTAACCACCGATTACGTAATATATATTTTCCTATATAAATATTTTTTACTTTCACTTACCTATATATGAAATATATAGTAAGTGGAAGTATTGCGATCGTGAAAAATTTCGACTTCCGGTTTTCAACGGAAATACACGTTTTGGGGCCCCTGAGTCCAAAAACCAAGTCCTCTGAAATGGTCTGTGTGTTTTTTTTTTGTTTTTTTATTTTGTGTTTGTGTATGTGTGTGAACATACTAGCTCAAAAATACATACGATAAGAACCTGAAATTGGTCTGTGTGTGTGTGTGTGTGTGTGTGTGTGTGTGTGTGTGTGTGTGTGTGTGTGTGTGTGTGTGTGTGTGTGTGTGTGTGTGTGTGTGTGTGTGTGTGTGTGTGTGTGTGTGTGTCTGTGTGTGTGTTATGTATATGCCCGCGATGTGACAGCGAAAATTTCATCAAATTCGCTCAAAGGGAGGGGTTACTTTATTTAATTACTTTTTAAGTTTTTTTCTTTGACTTGATATTTGATGTATTGATATGCTCGAGATATGACTGTAAAAAATTCATCAAAATTGATCAACCGGAGGGGGGACTTTATTTAATAAATTTTGTATCATTTTCACGTGTTTTTTTATTTACTCAAAAACGGCTTTAACGATTTTGATCAAACTGGGTATTTGATGTATGTATATGCCAAAGATGTGATAGCCAACATTTCATCAAAATTGGTCAAACGGAGGGGGCATTTTATTTCATAAATTTTTTTCCAATGTTTACTTTTTTTTGGATGATCTCAAAAATGGCTTTAACGATTTTTATCAAACTCTTCATGTTTAATGAAAATTAGGTGTTCTTTAATATCAGGTAAGCTTTATCATTATTAAAATGTTCTGAGGGGGCTTAAATGGGGTAGGGGCCATTTTTGTTTGTTTGTTTTTTTGTTTCTTATAAAGTACCTTTGTTTTTGTTTATATGAAGAAATTAACTGTCTCTCGTTACGCCAAAAAATAAGAAATGGCTAAATATGAGATATGATAAAAATAAAGTAAGCATATAGAGGAGAAAAAAAGAAAAATATTCAGTCAACTCATAAAACTCGTTGAGCACACGCATGCGGAGTACGCCATTAATGACAGACCATTGTTCATAATTAAAGCCGTTATGTTCATTTGAGAAGTCGCAATTAACAAAACACATTAATTTCTAATCTAAGTAAGTTGGTAAGTGAAAGTTGTGTGTTGCGCGCACGCACCAGATTTTTTCTTAATTATGATTGGCACATGGTGTCGTTCATGCTTATGGCCAACACTCACAGTAGTGAACATAATTACAAGAATCAAATATTGAGACCAGATATATAGGAAAATATTGAGAATCCTGTCTTTAATCGCCTTTCTAATCACCTCATACTGATATTTAGACAGTTTTGACTGGATAAAAACAGCTAGAGCAGAATCAGTGTCGATAATTACACTATTTTTCTCTGGGACGAAGCAGAAGCAGCTATCAAGTTTCATTGAGTATTGCACCAACCATATTATATTTTAAATTTAAACAATGATTGTGATTGCAGCTATTTGGGGATGTAATTCAATGATTTTTTAATACATCGGAGACAGTCAACTTTAACCTATTTTCCTTCTCGGACAATAGGTCATTAGGACCTTCTTACATAATTGACAATAACTACCCAATAGGTAAAAAAAGGCAAATGAAATCGGAGGAATATATTCTCTGACACATCCCGGTCCTAGATCAATCGCTGTTATCTTAAGCTAGGGTAAAGGGGTTAAGGGGTCGCTGTTATCTTAAGGCTTTATCTATGATCATGCTTAAAATTATTTATTTTTTGTGTAAGAGTTTCGCTTATATAATGATTTTCATTGGACGGTTACTGTTATAAAGTGGTTCGTATATACATGTACATAATGCCTGTAAAACATCAATCAATAAAATGTGCCGTAACAAGCACAAAATATGTTAAAAAAAGCAATCGTACATCAAAAATTATAATTCAGCTTAAACCAAATTGTTGGTATCGAGAAACTAATCTTTATTTATTTGTTGATTATTGAAGAATAAAAAACAATAAAAATTTGGATTTTTTTCCTCACTTGCCCCACTGTACGGCGCGCCGCGAAACTTTTCTCACATATGACAATAATTACCGAACAGGCAAAAAAAGGCGAATGAAATCAGAGTAATATTTTCTCTGATACATTCCGGTCCCACATCAATCGATGCCATCTTAGGCCAGGATAAGCCCCAAACTATAATAATGATTCAAATTAGTTATTTTTTCTAAAAGATTTTCGCTTATTTAATTGTTTAAATTGGATGGCTACACTTATAAAGTGGTACGTCTCTATATGCACATAAAGGCTGTAAAACAACTATCACTCAAATGTGCTGTAACTAGTGTATTTAAAAAAATGACAATATTACAAGCACCACAAAACTTAGGATTTCTGCTAAAGAAATTTTTGATAAGAAAGGAACAAACAGTTTTTAATTTGTTCACTATTCAAGAATGAAAAATAATAAAAATTAACTCCAGATATGAACATTGGATTTTTTTTTTCCTCGTTTGCCCCACTCTGCGGCGCACTGCCCTCCCTTAATATTGAAAACATAGAACATATTCGTCTTGATTCTATGTTCAGAATCAGGATAAAACATAGTTTTGACCTATTTTATTTGTTTACATAATGTCAATTCATGCTGCTATTTCGGTACAAGTACTGAAGTGCGGCTTATGCGCCGTTCACTGAGGTGCCCTTCAAAGTAAGGCCCTATCTCCACTGAAAAGTACCCTTTTGGGGGTTTATTTATCTCTGAAGAGCGAGCGCAGCGAGCGGGAGTCGAATGCTAGAATCTATTAAAACCAATCAAGGCACTTTTTAACTGAAAAAAAAGGCGATGGGAGTTTGATAATATTACGGTCACATAACCTCTCAAAACAGGCCACGCCCATCAGCCGCTCTTCAGTACCTTTACCGCTATTTCTAATCGGATAGGATAGAGATAGAGTACCTGACACAGTACAGGCTCGGGACCTCCAGTTTAGGTCCCATCCGAAGAAGGCACTACACCACAGGTGACCTTGTTTTCTTAGTATTCATCTTTCAATTGTTCTTCATTCAATATCTTTTGACTCAGTTGCTTCATTTAGGGGTTCAAATGATTGATTAATATCATCAGATTTACATTTTTTTTTATAATATTCACTAAGCGTTTCCTAATCGGGTTCCCAGATAAATGTACTCTATATGTTGCACATTGCACTGCAAACAGGGGCGGTTCCAGCCGGTTGTAAACAGGCAGGATGCAGCTGTTCCAAAGGGGGTGGGTTAAATAATGAATTTAATAATTGAAATATTACAGTCCGTTATGTAATTATATCATTACTATAATATCGATAGACGGAACAGTAATGCAAGTATTAAAATAAGATCAGAATAATCTTACAAAAGACTTGTGTATTTTTATATTTCTTGTATACCTTATAAAACAACTATACTAACTAATGAATATTTTTAATAATAATAAAAATTAACATTTGTTTGTCTTAAATTATCAAAGTATTTAATAAAGAACCCCCAAACCTTGTAAGCCAGGGGCTGATAATATAGCGGCATAGTTGAATGTTTCCAAACGTTCAGCAAAGAGGCTATAGTACAAACACCTGAACCAATAAAAAAAAAAAAAAATTGAAATGAGCTCCACGTTTAAGCAAATATAAAAGTATATATAGCGCCGTTTCTTGGGCCACTAACACTTGGCTGAAATCTGGTCCGATTAAATTTAAAAAAAAACTTTTTAAAGCAGGAGGAAATAATTTCATCTCCTTACTTAAAAATTCGGAGTTGAGTAAATATGCATGTGTAGCAGTGTCTGAGAGTTTGCCAACGATGTTATTTTTTTTGTTTTTTTTTGGCAGCGCAAACAATACTAGCAGGACGCCTCCACTGTCGTATTTAAATGTTTCTTTTGCAAACTCCGCGACGGACTAAACGGCTTTTTCTATTTTCTTTTCTTCTTGGTATTTCACACACTAGATATGAACTTATCACTAAATTTATAAAGCAACTGAGGCAACCGTCGAGGATGAGGCATCTATATAAGAAAAGAGGGGGATCAACATTTCTGTTAACTGTCGATATTGATTTGCGCCTTTTCCAATTTTATTTTTCCAAGAAATTTTATAATTACGTTCATTATCTGTTTCATAAATATGATATTTATTATCTGCTTTATATTTATGTATTCTTGGTATTGATTCAATATAGGTACGTAAAATTAGTAAATAACTAACAGTAATTTTAAAATAAATTCCCTAAAAGTTGTAAAATATGGACAAAAATATATATTTATTGAAATATATATAAAAATATTTAGCAAAATAAAAATGGTTCAAAATGGTTTATATGATGATAAAAACCAAAAGCATATCTAGGTCTCAGAAGAAAATATGAAAACACCTGAAAATCCCATCCCTAGTGGGTAGAAGCCTCATGGTTACTCCCGGGCTTAAAAATTCTTACAAGCTCATGACCAAGGAAAAGTATCCTACAGGTCTTTCATTTACGGGTGGAAGGAAGCCGCCGGTACAGCCCACTTCACACTTTCAAGAGGCCAATGACAGATCATGTTGACAAAAATGAAAATAAGATACACAAATGATGTTAATCTCATTACAATAGTGAGTTGTTTGGCAAGTTCAACACCTCACTACAGCGTACCCGTATAACCTTAAACGCAGGGCAGTATTGGAATGAATTGTACAAATCCCATTAAATGAATCCATTTCCATCCAGAAATGATTCCAGAAAATCATTTCGGTATAAGAAGTGCTTTTATTAGGTTTAAGGCGCTTTTATTCGGTCGAGGTCGAACACCGAAAAATATGTGATTAGAAACGTCAATCTTGTTCAAAAATCACTGCTACTAAATATTACCCTGTTAGAACAAAACATATCGTTATCATCCATTGAGCCTGGCGCAACTTAAAGCATTATCGATTTGTGGCTATTTTAGTATATGTACAGCCGAAGGATTAATATTATTTAAAATGTATTAAATGTTTAGAGTCGCGCCAGTCTTCTCCCAAAATACCGCTACACCTTTACATTATTTGATATGAATTTATATTTGTATCTAGATAGTTATGGAGTATTTTTGAAGTGAAATCATTCTTCAAATCCTTCTATTTTTACATTCACTTACTTATATATGAAATATATATAGTAAGGGAAAGTATTACGATCGTGAAAACCTTTGACTTTCGGTTTTCAACGGAAATACATGTTTTGGGGCCCCCTGAGTCCAAATAACCAAGTCCCGCGAAATAGTCTGTGTGCGTGTGTGTGTGTGTGTATGTGTGTGAACAGACTGGCTCAAAAACTATAAACCGTATGAACCTGAAATTGGGTATTTGGTATATGTATATGCTTGCGATGTGACAGCAAAAACTTCATCAAAATTAGCCAAACCCATCTATTTGACTTTATTTTATAACTTTCTAAGTTTTTTTTCTCTACGGCTCTAATGATTTTGATAAAATTGGGTATTTGATCTATGTATATGCCCACAAATTACAGCAAAAATTTCATCAAAATTAATTAAACGGAGGGGGCACTTTATTTCATAACTTTGTTTCCCATTTTTACGTATTTTTCGATTTTCTCAAAAATAGCACTAACGATTTTGATTAATCTCGTCAATGTTCAATGAGAATCAAAAATTCTTTAATATTAGGTAAGCTTTATCATTATTAAAATGTTCTGAGGGGGCTTAAATGTGGAAGGGGTTTTTTTGTTTTCTTATAAAGTACCTTTGTTGTTGTTTATATGGAGAAATTACCTGTCTCTCGTTTCGCCTAAAAATAAGAAAAGGCTAAATATGAAATATGAAAAGATCAAGTAAACAAATACAGGAGACAAAAAGAAAAATCTGGTGAGTGCGCGCAACACACAACTTTCACTTACTAACTTACTTAAATTAGAAATTGATGTGTTTTGTTAATTGCCACTTCTCAAAGACACATTTTCCCATATTCATTTCTTATTTTTGTTTTTATTTGCTCTATAAAAAACACTAATTTTTTTATTATTAAATAGAGTTTTTACTTGTTGTAAGTCGGCAATGCAAGCATAATACTCCAAGTCGTCTGATTTTATAATTCTCTATGTAGTTGTTGAAAACTTCATTTACCATGAAACAAATAATTTCCATTAAATGAACAGAACAGCTTTAATTATGAACAATGGTCTGTCATTAAAAGCGTCATGCGTGTGCTCAACGTATTTTATGAGTTGAAGGAATATTTTTCTTTTTTTCTCTTCTATATGTTTACTTCATTTTTTCATATTTCATATTTAGCCCTTTCTTATTTTTAGGCGAAACGAGAGACAGATAATTTCCCCATATAAACAAAAACAAGAATACTTTACAGGAAAACAAAAAAGGCCCTTCCACATTTAACCCCCTTCAGAACATTTAAATAACGATAAAGCTTACCTGATATTAAAGAAAACCTTATTTTCATTAAACATTGCGAATTTGATCAAAATAATTAAAGCCTTTTTTGAGATAATCGAAAGAAAGGTATAAATTGGAAAAAAAAGTTATGAAATAAAGTGCCCCCTTCGTTAGACCAATTTTGATGAAATGTTGGCTGTCACTTCTTTGGCATATACATACATCAAATACCCAGTTTGATCACAATCGTTAAATCCGTTTTTGAGTAAAAAAAAAAAAAAACACGTTAAAATGATGCAAAATTTATTAAGTAAAGTGCCCCCTGCGGTTGATCAATTTTAATGACATTTTTACAGTCATATCTCGGGCATATTAATACATTAAATACTAAGTTTAATCAAAATCGTTAGAGCCGTTTTTGAGAGAATCGACGTAAAAAGTTATTAAGTAAAGTAACCCCTCCCTTTGACCAATTTTGATGAAATGTTTGCTGTCACATCGCGAGAATATACATACACTATATACCCAATTTCAGGTTCGCACGGTTTATGGTTTTTGAGCTAGTCTGTTCACACACACAGACCATTTCGCGGGACTTGGTTATTTGGACTCAGGGGACCCCAAAACGTGTATTTCCGTTGAAAACTGGAAGTCGAAATTTTTCACGACCGCAATACTTTCCCTTACTATATATTTTATATATAGGTGAGTGAAAGGAAAAATATTCCGTCAGCTCATAAAAGACGTAGCGCCCACCCCCGCGCAGTACGCCTTAAATGATGGAGAATGTTTATAATTATAGATGATCTGTTCAGTTATTGGAAATTATTTGTTTCATGGTAACTATATGAAGTTTTCAACAACTACATAGAAAATTATAAAATCAGACGACTTTAAGTATTATGCTTGCACTGTCGAATGATCACAAGTAACAACTTTTATTTAATAATAAAATAAATTTGTGTATTTTAAAGAGCAAATAAAAACAAAAATAAGTAAATGAATGTGGAAAAATGAGTCACTTTGAGAAATGGCAATTTCTAATGAAAGTTAGTTGGTAAGTGAAAGTTGTGTGTTGCGCGCACCAGATTTTTACTTTCACTTACCTATATATGAAATATAGAGTAAAGGAAAGTATTGCGATCGTGAAAAATTTCGACTTCCGTTTTTCAGGGTCCCCTGAGTCCAAATAACCAAGTTCCGCGAAATGGTCTGTGTGTGTGTGAACAGACTAGCTCAAAAACTATAAACCGTACGAACCTGAAATTGGGTGTTTGGTGTATAAATATACCCACGATGTGACACCAAAAATTTCATCAAAATTAGTCAAACGGAGGGGGTACTTTATTTGAAGAATTTTGTCTAATTTTTACGTTTTTTTCGATTTTCTCCAAAACGGCTCTAACGATTTTGATAAAACTTGATATTTGATGTGTGTGTGTGTGCCCGCAATATGACAGTCAAAATTTCATCAAAATTGATCAATCGGAGGGAGCACTTTACTTAATAAATTTTGTCTCACTTTCACGTGTTTTTTTTATTGAATCAAAAACGGCTTTAATGATTTTGATCAAACTGGGTGTTTGAAGTATGTATATGCCCGCGATGCGACAGCCGAAATTCCATCAAAATTGGTGAAACGGAGGGCGTACTTTATTT
Source organism: Aelia acuminata (assembly GCA_911387785.2). Lineage (NCBI taxonomy): Eukaryota > Metazoa > Arthropoda > Insecta > Hemiptera > Pentatomidae > Aelia > Aelia acuminata. The sequence goes on along the minus strand of OU426978.1, from coordinate 134,536,133 downwards.
AATAAACTTTGTCATATGTTCACGTGTTTTTTTTATTTACTCAAAAACGGCTGTAATGATTTTGATAAGACTGGATATTTAGTATATGTATATCACTGAGTATAGAATAACATAGAGGTGCCTTAGGCATGGTGGGGGTATGCTCAGTCCCCTCACCCTTATACACCCTACCTAGAGCATTGTCCTAATAGGGTACTTGCTCTTTTTTTTTTAGAATAACATTGAAAACGTAAAGTGACATTAAGTTTATAGATTATATTTAAGTTCCCTATTATTTTTTCAAAATTGGTTTAAAAGTTTCATCAAAAATTGGTCAAACGCAGAGGGCCCTTTATTTTATAACTTTTTTTTCCAATTTTTGACTTTTTTTCGATTATCTCAAAAACGGCTTTAATGATTTTGATTAAATTCGTCAAGTTTAATCAAAATCAAGTCTTCTTTAATTTCAGGTGAGCTTTATAATTATTAAAATGTTCTGAGGAGGCTAAAATGGGGAAGGGCCCTTTTTTATTTTCCTATAAAGTACCTTTGTATTTGTTTATATGGAGAAATTATTTGTCTCTCGTTCCGCCTAAAAATAAGAAAGGGCTAAATATGAAATATGAAAAAAATCAAGTAAACATATATAGGAGAAAAAAAAGAATAATATTCCGTCAACTCATAAAACACGTTAAGCCCACGCATGCGGAGTACGCCTTTAATGACAGACCATTGTTTATAATTAAAGCCATTCTGTTTATTTAATGGAAACGATTTTTTTTTCATGGTAACTAAATGAAATTTTCAACAATTACGTAGAGAATTATAAAATCAGACGACTTGGAGTATTATGCTTGCATTGCCGAATTATTGCAAGTAAGAACTTTTATTTAATAATAAAAAAAATAGAAAAATTGTACTTTAGAGAGAAAATCAAAACAATAATAAGAAACGAACTATAACTCTATAACTAATGTAGATACACAAATGTAAGCATACGAGTATATATGTGGAAAAATATGTGACTCTGAGAAATGGCAATTAAAAAATCACGTCAATTTCTAATCTAAGTAAGTTGGTAAGTGAAAGATGTGTGTTATGGTGCGCATCGCACCAGATTTTTTCATTTTAGAGCTTCTCTAGGTATGTCACCATCATTTGGACTTGGACTTTGTATAATCATCTAAGCCGGACAACTACCTATGAATTTAAATTATGAAAATTCTACATTTTCATTGCATATGTGAAAGCATTTATAAGCTAAGCTTTTACAATCTCCGTCATCTTAATAGAATGCTCCGGAACCATAATTTAACTCCTAACCTTGGTTTCTAATTGTTTTTCCTATTGGTAGGTTAAATGACAAATATTTTGTCTGCCGCACTTGTGTTTGAACAACATTTACATTTGCAGCGAAAGCGAAGCTCTGTAATGGCTGATCCGTAGCAAAATTTTACTGAGTTTTTTCTACTGAGAATACGAAAATATTGAAAATCGGGGATTAATTTTTATGCGGTTTTTCTGTGTTTTTTAGAATTTAGGAATTTAGAAGGCTGGCTTTTCTACCTTTATGTTCCTTTCCCACAACTAAAATTCTACTTGTTCTGCACATTATTTGTTCTTTAACTTGCTTCTTTACATTGTAGAAAGTCAAATTCTATCTTTAAATGACGAAAAAATTTTCAAAGGGAGGGGCCGCAGCCCCCCCCCCTGGATCCGCCAATGAACGATTCTCATTCACGATACATTTAAAAAAAATCTTTGTTTATGAAATAGGATTTTTTTCAAGGCCCCTTAAAAAAGAAATAAATAACAACGAGTCAAAAAGTGCTGAGGAATTTTAAGTTTTGCAATACTTATAATACTCTATACCTTATGGAGAATAACAAACAAAAGGCGTACTACGCATGCGTGGGCTCAACGTGTTTTATGAGTTGACAAAATATTTTTCTTTTTTTCTCCTCTATATGTTTACTTGATTTTTTTCATATTTAGCCATTTCTTATTTTTAGGCCTAACGAGAGACAGTTAATTTCTCCATATAAACAAAAACAACGGTACTTTATTGGAAAACAAAAAAGGCCCCTTCCCCATTTAAGCCCCCTCAGAAAATTTTAATAATGATAAAGCTTACCTCATATTAAAAAACACCTAATTTTCACTAAACATGTCCAATTTGATCAAAATCATTAAAGCCATTTTTGAGTAAATAAAAAAACACGTGAAAATGATACAAAACTTATTAAATAAAGTGCCCCCTCCGGTTGATCGATTTTGAAATTTTTACAGTCATATCTCAGGCATATTAATACATCAAATACTCAGTTTAATCAAAATCGTTAGAGCCGTTTTTGAGAAAATCGAAAAAAAAAAAATCTGGTGCGTGCGCGCAACACACAACTTTCACTTACCAACTTACTTAGATAAGAAATTGACGTGTTTTGTTAAATATCATTTCCCAAAGTCACACATTTTTCTACATTCATATCTTATTTTTGTTAATCGTTAAAGCCGTTTTTGAGTAAATAAAAAAAACACGTGAAAATGTTACAAAATTTATTAAGTAAAGTCCCCCCTCCGGTTAATCAATTTTGATGAAATTTTTACAGTCATATCTCAGGCATATTAATACATCAAATACTCAGTTTAATCAAAATCGTTAGAGCCGTTTTTGAGAAAATCGAAAAAAACCTAAAAAGTTATTAAGTAAAGTACCCCCTCCCTTTAAGTAATTTTGATGAAATTTACGCTGTCACATCGCGGACATATACCTACACTAAATACCCAATTTCATGATCGCACGGTTTATAGTTTTTGAGCTAGTCTGTTCACACACACACACAGACACACACACACAGACCATTTCGCGGGACTTGGTCATTTCGACTCAGGGGACCCCAAAACGTGTATTTCCGTTGAAAACCGGAAGTCGAATTTTTTCACGATCGCAATACTTCCACTTACTATATATTTCATATATAGGTAAGTGAAAGTAAAAACGCAAAAAGTTATTAAATAAAGTACCTCCTCCGTTGGACCAATTTTGATGAATTTTTTGCTGTCACATCGCGGGCATATACATACACTAAATACCCAATTTCAGGTTCGCACGGCTGGTTTGTTTGAGCTAGTCTGTTCACACACACAGACCATTTCGCAGGACTTGGTTATTTGGACTCAGGGGACCCCAAAACGTGTATTTCCGTTGAAAACCAGAAGTCGAAATTTTTCACGATCGCAATAATTTCTTCTCCTTCTTCTTTATCCAACCCTTATACCTTCCGGTGTTGGGGCAGCCTGCAACCATTTTCTATATACCTCTCTATCCGCAGCCGAACCTCCTAGTCTCACTCATCGTATCGCCAAATCCGATATGAGGTCCTCCCATTTATTTCTCGGTCGTCCTCTAGGTCGTTTTCCGATTGCTCTTGATTTCGATACCCTTTTTGGCAACCGATTGATTGGCATTCTTTGTACATGGCCAAATCACTTCAATTATTTTCTGTGGATAAAGTCCACCAGCGGTTCCTGTCCCGTATCTTCTTTTATTCTTTGGTTTCGCAATCGGTCCAATCTTGTCTTACCGAGATCTTTTCTAAGGAATTTCATTTGTGTAGCTTGTATGCGGCTTTCAAACTTCTTGATGCTAGGCCAGCTTTCAGCTCCATAGGTCAGTGTAGGGATGAATACTTGTTTATAAACAAGTATAAATGTTTATAACAAGCAATAATTTCCCTTACTATAAATTTCATATATAGGTAAGTGAAAGTAAAAAAATGTTCACATTTATATAAACGTAGGGTTCGATCAAATAGGCTTGTAAATGAAAGTTGTGTGTAGCGTGCATTTTTTTTTTGGACTTACTCGCTATTCTCCCATTGCAAACGGGTTTTTTTGTGTATAGATAGTGAGTAATAATCAGGGCCCGGATTTTTATGCAATTGCATATTTTGTCTGCGTGCGTCTTTAAAATAGTGGACCAGATAAGATTACAAATTAGAGTACGCAGATCAAGATTTATTTTGCATATTTTTATAATATTGCATAATTTTTATAATGGGTCAAGTTTTATTTTGCATATATGATGATCTAATAAAGTATAAATTTATTTATGTAAAATTTTCGGACTTTTCGACCACCCGGGTCATTTTCACCCTACATCTAATAAAGTAAACATTACATTAAGAAATATAAAATTAATATCCAACGTGGGAGCTAAGATTCCCAATTTCGATCGGGGTTATTCTCCGTAAATAAGTCTTCTTCTGCTTCGAATTAATCATTACTGGGAATACCGACTTTCCACTTCCGCTTTTAGTAAATACAGTTATAAATCTCGAGGCCATTTTCGAGAAGCTTTGAAAAAAAAAATGAAAGACGTTATATGAAAAATTCAGGGCTTCAACTCCTGTATCAAAAAATATAAATAAAATTTTAGACGGGGATAATTCAATTGTTTAAAGTCACTTGAACAACGACCCAATCATTTTAGGCGCTTGTAAATTTGCTCCAATCACATCAGCTCATGTCGAAGGATTATTTTCGAATTATAAAAATATTTCAAAAGATAGAAGGTTAGGATCCACAGAAATAAAAAAAAAAAAATCTAGTGCGTGCGCGCAACACACAACTTTCACTTACCAACTTAGATTAGAAATAATGCGTTGTGTTAATGCCACTTCTCACTCAGTTACACATTTTTCCACATTCATTTCTTATTTTTGTTTTCATTTGCTCTATAACAAACACTAATTTCTTTTATTATTAAATAAAAGTTTTTACTTGAGATAATTCGGCAATGCAAGCATAATACTCCAAGTCGACTGATTTTATAATTCTCTATGTACTTGTTGAATATTTCATTTATTTCCCATGAAACAAATCATTTCCATTAAATGAACAGAACGGCATTAATTATTAACAATGGTCTGTCATTAAAAGCGTCATGCGAGGGCTCAACGTGTTTTATGAGTTGACTGAATATTTTTCTTTTTTTCTCCTCTATATGTTTACTTGGTTTTTATCATATCTCATATTTAGCCATTTTTTATTTTTAGGCGTAATGAGAGACAGTTTATTTCTCCATTTAAACAAAAACAAAGATACTTCATAGGAAACAAAAACGAACAAAAAACCCCCAGTTAAGCCCCCCCCAGAACATTCTAATAATGATAAAGCTTACTTGATATTAAAGAACACCTAATTTTCATTAAACATGACGAATTTGATGAAAATCGTTAAAGCCGTTTCTGAGAAAATCGAAAAAAAGGTAAGAATTGCAAAAATAGTTAAGAAATAAAGTGCCCCCTCCGTTTGAGCAATTTTGATGAAATGCGGGCTACCACATCTTTAAAGCCGTTTTTGAGTAATTAAAAAAACACGTGAAAATGATACAAAATTTATTAAGTAAAGTCCCCCCGCCAATTTATCAATTTTGTCATCTCTCGGGCATATAGATACATCAAATACCCAGTTTGATCAAAATCGTTAAAGCCGTTTTTGAGTAAATAAAAAAAACCACCTGAAAATGATACTAAATTTATTAACATGTTCACGCCGGGACTGTTATTCATGCTCCTCACACATTGGCGGCTAACCTTAATTATTTTCTGTCTATCGGACGGGAGTTATTCCTGGGCATTATGCAATATTGACAATCCAACATTAATAAAATAAACAATACAGTCCTACCTCGTTATACATCGTCGTGGAAAGTTTAGTGATTGACTAAAGTGTCCGATGCACTAGTCTAGTGCGGGCCACCGGTGGCCCGCGCCGGCGTGAACGTAAAGTCTCCCCTCCGGTTGATCAATTTTGATGAAATTTTTACAGTCATATCTCGGGCATGTTATTATATCAAATACTCAGTTTAATCAAAATCGTTAGAGCCGTTTTTGAGAAAATCGAAAAAAAACGTAAAAAATTATTAAATAAAGTAACCCCTCCCTTTGCGCAATTTTGATGAAATTTTTGCTGTCACATCGCGAGAATATACATACACTATATACCCACTTTGAGGTTCGCACGGTTTATGGTTTTTGAGCTAGTCTGTTCACACACACACAGACCATTTCGCGGGACTTGGTTAATTGGACTCAGGGGACCCCAAAACGTGTATTTACGTTGAAAACCGGAAGTCGAAATCTTTCACGATCGCAATACTTCCACTTACTATATATTTCATATATAGGTAAGTGAAAGTAAAAATTCTGCACCACTGCAACCTATGAAGGGTCTTGGGTGCAGTAATGTGTAAGGAAGTACTGTATCTTGATCAGCGGTAGTGCAAGGAGGTGATTTGACAGTGATTACCTCCTTGCACGACCGCTGCATTTATTTAGGTATGCATTTAATAATTAATTTTATTGATTTATTTAGTTAATTATTTTATTGATTAATTTAGTTATATTTATTCATGTTATTCGTGTATTCTTTTTGTTAACTAATAAGTTTGAATTATTTTTACATTTTAGCTTTAAATGCGTTTAATTTTATTATCGGAAATACTTATATGTTTGGTTAAGATTAAAAAAAAATTAAAATCGTTT